>CM019066.1:112813857-113208577 GCA_009667805.1 Leptobrachium leishanense
TTTGAGGAAGACAAGAGGAATTATACTAGATAGCAGGATCATTAGTGAAATATGACAAAAAGAAAGAACAGTGAAGCGCTCTCAGGATAAGTGAAAGGTCGTAAACGCTACACATTGAATATGGAGGTTCCCCTAAAAACCTAAGAGCATACAATTAAACAGTCAATGGAGCACCAGTGCAAAACTGGAAATACGAGAAAACACTTTACATGTCCTTCAATACTTCTTCTTAATCTTCTCAAAAAGTCACTCTTGAATAAGGCCCCTCTACAAAAGAGAAGATATCATCGCGCAATATATTGATTCACCATATGAGGAAGATGGAAAAGTGATGATTCTACTCACATATTCATGAGCCTAACCTAGGCTCTAGGATGGATGTCTGGTATGGGTCTTCAAAGATATTCAGGTGCCCATGTACCCCCAATGTGGTAGTAATCTTCAACAGCTTTCCTCTACAGTAAATCACGGAGAGAAAAACAGTACACTCCCCTAGTGCAATATCGTTAAGGTATAATACAATAAATTAATTTAGATGGTGCACTCACATGTGGGTGAGCCGCATTGGCTCAAAGACTTCGCGTAGGAATTTGGAAGGAAATTCCAAAAAACCTTCTTTTAAAATCATGTACCAAGAAGCAGCAGCAATTTAAAATAAATTTATTAATACATTAAAGGAAAATAAATGTTACCAGAATGCGTTTCGCTCCTCAGAGCTTCTTCAGCTGCTATCGTATCGGACCCATACCAGACATCATCCTAGAGCCTAGGTTAGGCTCATGAATATGTGAGTAGAATCATCACTTTTCCATCTTCCTCATATGGTGAATCAATATATTGCGCAATGATATCTTCTCTTTTGTAGAGAGGCCTTATTCAAGAGTGACTTTTTTGAGAAGATTGAGAAGAAGTATTGAAGGACATGTAAAGTGTTTTCTCGTATTTCCAGTTTTGCACTGGCGCTCCATTGACTGTTTAATAGCAGGATCATTAGTGCCAGTGGTCTGGGAATGGTGGGGCCATAGAAGCACCTTCAATCATGTGAGTCGATCTTATGCAGGGGGATGAGTTGCATCATTGATGTGGTACGCTAATCTGAAGAGATGGGTTTTGAGGGATTTCTTGAAGGCCTGAAGATTAGGGGAGAGTTTGATAGGGCGAGGCAAGTCATTCCACAGGACTGGTGCTGTCCGTGAAAAGTCTTGGAGGCGAGAGTTGGCCGTGCACGTGTAGACAGATAACAGGAGGAGATCGCCTGCCGACCGGAGTTGTCTGGGTGGGACGTGCTTGCAGAGTAATGAAGAAATGTAGGGAGGAATTAAGTTATTAAGCGATTTGAATGTGAGCGTCGGTATTTTAAACTGTATCCTGGAACGCACAGCAAGCCAATGGAGGGACTGGCAGAGGGGGGAGGTACGCAAGGTGCGTCTGAGAAAAATAAGCCTGGCACCTGCATTCATTACAGTTTGCAAAGGGGCAATACGGGAGTTGGGGAGGCCAAAGAGGAGCGTGTTGCAGTAGTCAAGTCGTGAAATGACAAGCGCATGAACCAGCACCTTTGCAGTATCTTGTGTCAGAAAGGGGCAGGCACGGGCAATGTTTTTGAGTTGAAAGTAACAGGATTTGGTCAATGTCTGGATGTGGGGAGAGAACATTAGGTCGGAATCAAAAGTGACACCAAGGCAGCGAGCTTGAGGCATTGGGCTAATGAGCGTTCCATTTACTTGTCGAGAGATAGGTTATATTGGGTTCTTTTTGGACGGAGGAATGATGAGAATTTCAGTTTTGGCAACATTGAGTATAAGCGGGAAGACATCCAATTCGAGATGGCAGAGAGACAGACAGTGACTCGATCCAGGAGAGCTGGAGAGAGATTGGGGGAGGAGAGGTATATTTGAGTGTCATCAGCGTATAGGTGGTACTGGAATCCGAAGGAGCTGATCAGTTTGCCTAGAGAGGCAATGTAGATTGAAAAAATGTAGAGGGCCCAGTACTGACTCGTGGGGCACCCCAACAGAGACAGGCTGCCGGGAGGAGGTACTTCCTGCAAGTGAGACACTAAATGATCGATAGGACAGGTAGGAAGCGAACCATGAAAGAACAGTACTTTGAAGTCCTATATCACTAAGAGTTTGTAGGAGGATTGAGTGGTCAACTGTGTCAAAGGCAGCAGAGAGGTCAAGAAGGATCAGCAGAGAGTAGCACCCATTAGATTTAGCAGTTGCAAGGTCATTGGTCAGTTTCGCAAGAGTCGTTTCCAGATTGCAGAGGGTCAAGGAGAGAGGGAGAGCTGCTCTGGGAGCTAAGGTAGAGCGGCTTCATCAGGACAGGCCCCTGTAAAGGTGGGAGCTAAGGAAGAGCTGCTCTACCTTAGCTCCCACCTTTACAGGGGCCTGTCCTGATGAAGCCGGCACAGTATACCAGCGAAACATGTTGACGTTATGCCCTGTCAATATTCTTTATGCCTTCTAAAATAATTTCTACTCTGGCAATGGTTTAATTTGTCTCTTCCCTGTTATATGGAGTGTGGTGGCTTGCGCAACCCCCCACTCCCCTTTCCTGGGTTCAATCCATTTATGAAATCTGCTTGCAGTGTACCTATTAGTTCTTTTACTCTTTTCTTTGCTATATATACAATCCCACGAAGGATTGTTTTCCCGCTTATTGATGCGCTGTGATTTCAAAGCATTTGGGCACTGCTACAAGTTATACAGACTCACATATACATATACATTTTTTCCTTGGCAAATCCAGTGTACTCAGGGAAATGATTTTTAATATTGTGTTTCTTTGTTACTCCTGTATGTACTTTTTTCGATTCACTGGCTTTTTCAAATTTTTTGTTGTACTGTTGCTCTTTTACTTTGAGCCACCTGGCTGATATCTCCGCTTATATAGTGAGGGATTTTTACTTGTTTATCTGATTAAAAGTTAAGTTTTATTCTTGTACTGTTTGTTCACCTAGGTATTGATATATACACTATATTGCCAAAAGTATTCGCTCACCTGCCTTGACTAGCATATGAACTTAAGTGACATCCCATTCCTAATCCATAGGGTTCAATATGACATCGGTCCACCCTTTGCAGCTATAACAGCTTCAACTCTTCTGGGAAGGCTGTCCAAAAGGTTTAGTAGTGTGTTTATGGGAATTTTTGACCATTCTTCCAGAAGCGCATTTGTGAGGTCACACACTCATGTTGGACGAGAAGACCTGACTCTCAGTCTCTGCTCTAATTCATCCCAAAGGTGTTCTATCGGGTTGAGGTCAGGACTCTGTGCAGGGCAGTCAAGTTCATCCACACCAGACTTTGTCATCCATGTCTTTATGGACCTTGCTTTGTGTACTGGTGCACAGTCACATTGGAAGCGGAAGGGCCAGCTCCAAACTGTTCCCACAAAGTTGGGAGCATGGAATTGTCCAAAATGTCTTGGTATGTTGAAGCGTTCAGAGTTCCTTTCACTGGAACTAAGGGGCCAAGCCCAGCTCCTGAAAAACAACCCCACACCATAATCCCCCCTCCACCAAACGTTACACTTGGCACAATGCAGTCAGACAAGTACCGTTCTCCTGGCAACCGCCAAACCCAGACTCGTCCATCAGATTGCCAGATGGAGAAGCGCCATTCGTCACTCCAGAGAACGCATCTCCGCTGCTCTAGAGTCCAGTGGCAGCGTGCTTTGCACCACTGCATCCGATGCTTTGCATTGCACTTGATGATGTATGGCTTGGATGCAGCTGCTTGGCCATGGAAACCCATTCCATGAAGCTCTCTGCGCACTGTTCTTCAGCTAATATGAAGGCCACATGAAGTTTGGAGGTCTGTAGCGATTGACTCTGCAGAACGTTGGTGACCTCTTCGCACTATGCGCCTCATCATCAGCTGACCCCGCTCCGTCAGTTTACGTGACCTACCACTTCGTGGCTCAGTTGCTGTCGTTCCCAAACACTTCCACGTTCTTATAATACAGCTGACAGTTGACTGTGGAATATTTAGGAGCGAAGAAATTTCACGACTGGATTTGTTGCACAGGTGGCATCCTATCACAGTTCCACGCTGGAATTCACTGAGCTCCTGAGAGCGACCCATTCTTTCACAAATGTTTGTAAAAACAGTCTGCATGCCTAGGTGCTTGATTTTATATACCTATGGCCATTGAAGTGATTGGAACACCTGATTCTGATTATTTGTATGGGTGAGCAAATACTTTTGGCAATATAGTGTAGCTCTCCATTTGATATTGGGATAGCACTTAGAATGTATAGAATTCACATGCAACATTTGTGTAGATGTGGAATGCTGGGATATATTTTATTCACAATACAGATTTTTATCAATAGAAATGCAAATCTAAATGCTTTATTTAATCAGTTGTGTTCAAAATTATTCAACCCCCACTGAAATTGAGTGTTTTGGTCAGTTTGACATTGATTTTGATCATTCAGTCATCTTGCTTACAATTAAATCAAAGAGGCACGTGTAGGTCAGACAAATATAACATAACATTTATAATGAAATAACCACAAATGTCTTTTCTGTGCTCACATCATTATCAGTTTTATTCAACCCCCAAGTGACATTCAATCTTATAACTGTAAAAGGATGTTGTACCAAGTACTAACAGCTTTTAAACGTGAAGCATAGCTTGACACAAGTGTCTTGCAGCGATCTACGGATATCTTCGCCCATTCGTCATGGGCAAAAGCCTCCAGTTCAGTCACATTCTTTGGCTTGCGCACTGCAGCTGCTTTCTTTAAGTCCCACCAGAGGTTCTCAATCGGATTTAAGTCAGGTAACTGCGATGGCCACTCCAAAATGTTCCAGCCTTTAATCTGCAACCATGCTCTAGTGGACTTGGAGGTATGCTTGGGATCATTGTCCTGTTGAAAGGTCCAACGTCTCCCAAGCCTCAGGTTTGTGACGGACTGCATCACATTGTCATCCAATATCTCCTGGTACTGAAGAGAATTCATGGTACCTTGCACACGCTGAAGCTTCCCTGTACCTGCAGAAGCAAAACAGCCCCAAAGCATGATTGACCCCCCGCCATGCTTCACAGTAGGCAAGGTGTTCTTTTCTTCATAGGCCTTGTTCTTCTCCTCCAAACATAGCGTTGATCCATGGGCCCAAACAGTTCTAATTTTGTTTCATCAGTCCACAGAACACTATCCCAAAACTTCTGTGGTTTGTCCACATGACCTTTGGCATACTGCAGTCGACTCTTCTTATTCTTTGGAGACAGCAAGGGGGTGCGCCTGGGAGTTCTGGCATGGAGGCCTTCATTACGCAGTGTGCGCCGTATTGTCTGAGCTGAAACTTCAGCACCCACATCTGACAAATCTTTTCTCAGTTCCTCAGCAGTCACACGGGGACTTTTCTCCACTCTACGCTTCAGGTAGCGCACAGCAGTCGAAGTCAGCATCTTCTTTCTGCCACGACCAGGTAGCGTTTCAACAGTGCCCTTTGCCTTGAATTTGCGAATGATGCTTCCTATGGTCTCTCTTGGTATGTTTAACATCTTTGCAATCTTCTTATAGCCATTGCCCTTCCTGTGAAGAGTAATCACCTCTTCTCTTGTCTTCCTGGACCATTCTCTTGACTTCACCATGTTTGTAACCACACCAGTAAATGTCTAGAAGGAGCTGAGTATCACAGTCATTTTAAAGCTGCCTAATTGGTGCTTATTATGCTTTATTGCTGCTCCGTGACATCCACAGGTGTTTTCAATACCTGATTGAAAACACTTGAATGAACCTCTGTTCTTCAGAGTGGTGGTCTTTAAGGGGTTGAATAATTGTGTCAATGAAGAATTCACAAAAGAAACATTTACTACTGTATTACAAAACCAATTGATGTCATTTTAGTTGCATATGGTTCTTTAAAAAGTCCTTGTAGGATTTCATTCTGAATATAATTACAAATGTACACTAAATTCCCTAAAACCCTTTACAGCATTGGGGGTTGAATAATTTTGAACACAACTGTATATGAATGTTAGGGCTGCTTGAAAGTCTTGGAAATTAGTTGTCATGCACACCACGGTTGTAGATCAGAAGGAGTGGTGTGGCCTGAAAGGCAATGGGAGTTGGAAAGTCCATAGCATGTTATCCAGGGGGCAATCTGTTAGTAGTGGTTGTGGGAAGCTAAAGCTCGGGGCTTGCAGCAAACAAGCATGGTCGAGGATAGGAAAAGCCATGGGCCTGGTACACAAATCACTGAACAAGGGAAACATTTAGGAGGAACGCTAGAAGAGAACCAAGCACCTTCCAGTGGGTTTAAATAGATGTCCAGCATGGTGAACACCCCCTTGTAGGGAGGGACTCCAGCTATGCCACCAAAGGTCAAAAGGGTACCTAGTTGCCATGATGACCCCACTCTCTGACCAACCCAGGCAGGAGGCACTCCTCTCGAAGGAGAGGACGTTTCCCTGGCTACAGCCGACTCCTGGCGTGAGAGGACATGACCTGATGCTGAGTCCAAGTGGCCGCCACCACATTCAGCGTTCAGCCCAGGCACCATTAACCTCCGCTATGCCGGACAAGGAGAGGCACCTGGGCCAGGCACCCGACGTGTACATATAGAATATAATATGTATATCTATATCAAATCATGTGTAAATGTTTGTGTTTGAATTTCAGAATATAATCTGACCTGCCTGCAAAACATAGCCATAGGTTTTTTTTCTGCAGTCTCCATCCACTGCTTTTGTTATTCAAATGGAAAGTTCAGAGCACCCTGCTCTTTTCACTACATACTGAAAGCTCCACTTATCTTCTGCATTTAATTAGATATTTATTATCAATTACAGGAGCTCAATGTCCTTGTTCCAGGACGTCGTCCTCACACCAGCTGCACGTGCAAGTAGGGAACTATTTTGAAATAAATTGGTATGCAACCACCTCAATAAAATCTCATGCATAAACAGGAATATCACGCTCAGAATTACAGAATGATCTACCTTCAACAACCTACCTATTTATTATAGTAAAAAAATAAATAGATAACCCACTAATTTTATTAGAATTTTGATCACATTTTATTTTAAAACAATTACTCCAAATAACTGACATCTACATTGCTAGTAGGTGCATCATGAGATACGGGCTGGGAGGAGACCCAGGAACCACAGCAGATGCCTACATAAACCAAAATTCATTCTTAGGAACTAGATTGAAAGGGAAGAGTTAGATATGGGGAATTAGAATATATATATATATATATATATATATATATACAGTTGTGTTCGAAATTATTCAACCCCCACTGAAATTGAGTGTTTTGGCCAGTTTTACATTGATTTTGATCATTCAGTCAACTTGCTTACAATTAAATCAAAGAGGCATGTGTAGGTCAGACAAATATAACATAACATTTATAATGAAATAACCACAAATGTCTTTTCTGTGCTCACATCATTATCAGTTTTATTCAACCCCCAAGTGACATTCAATCTTAGTACTTAGTACAACATCCTTTTACAGTTATAACAGCTTTTAAACGTGAAGCACAGCTTGACACAAGTGTCTTGCAGCGATCTACGGGTATCTTCGCCCATTCGTCATGGGCAAAAGCCTCCAGTTCAGTCACATTCTTAGGCGTGCGCACTGCAACTGCTTTCTTTAAGTCCCACCAGAGGTTCTCAATCGGATTTAAGTCAGGTGACTGTGATGGCCACTCCAAAATGTTCCAGCCTTTAATCTGCAACCATGCTCTAGTGGACTTGGAGGTATGCTTGGGATCATTGTCCTGTTGAAAGGTCCAACGTCTCCCAAGCCTCAGGTTTGTGACGGACTGCATCACATTGTCATCCAATATCTCCTGGTACTGAAGAGAATTCATGGTACCTTGCACACGCTGAAGCTTCCCTGTACCTGCAGAAGCAAAACAGCCCCAAAGCATGATTGACCCCCCCGCCATGCTTCACAGTAGGCAAGGTGTTCTTTTCTTCATAGGCCTTGTTCTTCCTCCTCCAAACATAGCGTTGATCCATGGGCCCAAACAGTTCTAATTTTGTTTCATCAGTCCACAGAACACTATCCCAAAACTTCTGTGGTTTGTCCACATGACTTTTGGCATAATGCAATCCACTCTTCTTATTCTTTGGAGACAGCAAGGGGGTGCGCCTGGGAGTTCTGGCATGGAGGCCTTCATTACGCAGTGTGCGCCGTATTGTCTGAGCTGAAACTTCAGCACCCACATCTGACAAATCTTTTCTCAGTTCCTCAGCAGTCACACGGGGACTTTTCTCCACTCTACGCTTCAGGTAGCGCACAGCAGTCGAAGTCAGCATCTTCTTTCTGCCACGACCAGGTAGCGTTTCAACAGTGCCCTTTGCCTTGAATTTGCGAATGATGCTTCCTATGGTCTCTCTTGGTTTGTTTAACATCTTTGCAATCTTCTTATAGCCATTGCCCTTCCTGTGAATATTAATCACCTCTTCTCTTGTCTTCCTGGACCATTCTCTTGACTTCACCATATTTGTAACCACACCAGTAAATGTCTAGAAGGAGCTGAGTATCACAGTCATTTTAAAGCTGCCTAATTGGTGCTTATTATGCTTTATTGCTGCTCCGTGACATCCACAGGTGTTTTCAATACCTGATTGAAAACACTTGAATGAACCTCTGTTCTTCAGAGTGGTAGTCTTTAAGGGGTTGAATAATTGTGTCAATGAAGAATTCACAAAAGAAACATTTACTACTGTTTTACAAAACCAATTGATGTCATTTTAGTTGCATATGGTTCTTTAAAAAGTCCTTGTAGGATTTCATTCTGAATACAATTACAAATGTACACTAAATTCCCTAAAACCCTTTACAGCATTGGGGGTTGAATAATTTTGAACACAACTGTATATATATAGCAAACCACAGGGTGGGTTGCACTCAACCTAAACTTGCAACACGAGCGGGTGCATCCAAGACCAAAAACACGAAAAAGGAGCACTCCATATCAATGACCACCTTCATCCACCATTTTGTGCAAGAAAAAAACACATTTCAAAAAACCTACTGAGGTAAAATGATGGGGATTCAGTTAACAAAGTATGATCATAGTTTGCGTAAGCCTGTCACAATCGCCAATGTACCCCATCGTGGATGAAGGTGGTCATTGATATGGAGTGCTCCTTTTTCGTGTTTTGTATTTTTGGTCTTGGATGCACCCGCTCGTGTTGTAAGTTTAGGTTGAGTGCAACCCACCCTGTGGTTTGCTTTTTATATATGGAGAGCTGACTACTTTCCTGGGTGTGCACCCCTCCCTGTTCACAGGTGTGTCCCACAGTGACAACTTATAAAGGCTAGTGCCTGCTGGGAAGCTCTAAGGTGAGTTAATTCTGTAAATGCAGATACAGTCAAGTAAGATAGGACCTGTCAACGATGGGGTACATTGGCGATTGTGACAGGCTTACGCAAACTATGATCATACTTTGTTAACTGAATCCCCATCATTTTACCTCAGTAGGTTTTTTGAAATGTGTTTTTTTCTTGCACAAATTGGTGGATGAAGGTTGTCATTGATATGGAGTGCTCCTTTTTCGTGTTTTATATATATATATATATGTATACAGTGGCAAGAAAAACCCTTTGGGATTACATGGAGTTTTGCATGAATAGGTCATAAAATGTGCTCTGATTTTCATCTAAGTGACAACAATTTGAAAAACACAGTCTGCTTAAAATAATACAACACAAACATTATATGTTTTCATGTGTTTATTGAACAGAACATGTAAACATTCACAGTGCAGGGTGGAAAAAGTATGTGAACCTTTGGACGTAATAACTGGTTGACCCTCCTTTGGCAGCAATAACCTCAACCAAACGTTTCCTGTAGTTGCAGATCAGACCTGCACAACGATCTGGAGTAATTTTGGACCACTCCTCTTCACAAAACTGTTTCAGTGTAGCAATATTCTTGGGATGTCTGGTGTGAATCGCTCTCTTAAGGTCATGCCACAGCATTTCAATCGGGTTGAGGTCAGGACTCTGACTGGGCCACTCCAGAAGGCGTATTTTGTTTTGTTGAAGCCATTCTTTTGTTGAATTACTTGTATGCTTTGGGTCATTGTCCTGTTGCATCACCCATCCTCTGCGGAGCTTCAGTTGGCAGACAGATGGTCTTACGTTTTCCTGCAAAATGTCTTGATAAACTCTGGCAGGGTTATCCAAAGAGATTCGAAAAGTCACCGCACGTTCGGTGACTTTTCGTTCTCTTCAATTCGGTTCCTTTTGCCGATTGCATTTCGGTGACCCTGCGGTGTATTCAGCAAACACCACAGGGTTCCCGAATTGCAGGGAAAAGCTGCCGAAAACCTGACGAAACCTAACCGAATGCACGCTGAAAACAAGCAAAAACATCTGGATTAACCTTCGAAAAAGCCGAACAGGAGCCGAAAGGGAGCCGAATCACACAGAGCCGAAGCAGCTGTGACGTAGAGGAGGCAGTGAATAAATTAGAAAAACCATTTGTATGAATCTGGGAAAATGAAACGCTGTTTGCAAAGAAACTACTGAGCGAAAATGTCTGAAATTTTCACAGGAGGTCCAGGGAATGATAATAAAGAGGGCTGTTACAAAAAAAATAAGTAAACTGAAAAAAAAAATCAAAAAAAAATCGGACTTTTAAAAAAAAAAAAAAAAAATCAGAAAAATGCTTAAAGTATCCTAAAAAATCTATAAATAAAGAGACTTTTTGCTGCAGAATTTTATAATGAACGGTTTATTAGATATTGAATTAAAACGGGAATATTTTTAACATTGAAGTCTATGGGATTCTCCTGAATAAATTTGCCGCATGAAATCACCGAATGGCAGGGCATTAGGGGAACCGTTCACTGCTGGTTTGTGTTCTCTGAATAGCCGAAGCATTGCTTCTCTATGGGGATTTCACTGCCCTCGAACAGGGACCGAACAGGCACCGTATGTTCAGGCAATTCGCCAGGATTTGGCGAATTGCCTGCTCTCTGGATAGCCGAATGGTCAGGAAAGGTAACCGAACGCTGATTTTCAGCGTTCGGTTACCTTTCTCAAGCAATTCGGATCTCTTTGGATAACCCTGTGGAATTCATTTTTCCATCAATGACAACAATCCGTCCAGGCCCTGAGGCAGCAAAGCAGCCCCAAACCATGATGCTCCCTCCGCCATGTTTAAAAGTGGGGATGAGGTTTTGATGTTGGTGTACTGTGCCTTTTTTTCTCCACACATAGTGTTGTGTGTTTTTTCCAAACAACTCAATTTTGGTTTCATCTGTCCACAGAATATTTTGCCAGTAGTGCTGTGGAACATCCAGGGGCTCTTTTGCAAACTACAAACGTGCTGCAATATTCTTTTTGGACAGCAATGGCTTCCTCCGTGGTGTCCTCCCATGTACTACATTCTTGTTTAATGTTTTCCTTATTGTAGATGTGTCAACAAAAATGTTAGCATGTGCCAGAGATTTCTGTAAGTCTTTAGCTGACAGTCTAGGATTCTTCTTTACCTCATTAAGCATTCTGCGCTGTGCTCTCTTACAGTCATCTTTACAGGACGACCATGCCTAGGGAGAGTAGCAACAGTGCTGAACTTTCTCCATTTGTAGACAGTCTATCTTACCGTGGACACATGAACATCAAGGCTATTGGAGATACTTTTGTAACCCTTTCCAGCTTCATGCAAGTTAACAATTCTTAATCGTAGGTCTTCTGAGAGCTCTTTTCTGCGAGGCATGGTTCACATCAGGCAGTGCTTCTTGAAACCAGTAAACCCAAAACTGGTGTGTGTTTTTAAAGGGCAGGACAGCTTTCAGCAACACATTGAATAATATCACACTGATTGGACTCAAGGTTGGCTCACTCCTGGCTCCAATTAGCTCTTGGAGAAGTCATTAGGCTAGGGGTTCACATACTTTTTCCAGCCTGCACTGTGAATGTTTACATGTTATGTTCAATAAACACATGAAAACATATAATGTTTGTGTTGTATTATTTTAAGCAGACTGTGTTTTTCAAATTGTTGTGACTTAGATGAAGATCAGAGCACATTTTATGACCAATTCATGCAAAACTCCACGTAATCCAAAAGGGTTCACATACTTTTTCTTGCCACTGTATATATATAACAATAAATAACGTTACCGACATGTTCAATCTCACGCCACCCCTAACTCTAACCGCAACACACACCCTACTGCTAATCCCAATATACATTTTATACTAAACTAACAATGTTGTTGTTCACCATGGTTTCAATACAATCAAACTAAGGAAAATGTCTGCTTATACAATGGTAGTACCGTTATTTAAAACAAGGCTCGATTATTTTATCTACTCAGAATAAAAGTCTGGGCCAGATTACAAACCTCTCACTAAAATGGGGAGTCTAACGGGGAAAACCTGCGCCTGTAGGCTTCCCCATAGCATTCCCATTTTAGCGTGAGATTCTGTGGTAGGTGCTACTTCAGCGCCTTGCCCCGGAACAAAGTGACACCCACGGTGATACTCGCAATAGCGTTTCAGCCCCACCGTGAGTATCAAATCCTGGAGTCCATTGGACTCCATGGAGGGATGCGCTGCGGGGCTGTATGTATTCTAGCCCTCTATATTTTTATTACGGTGACTTTTTAAGTCGCTGTTAATAATGTCGGCCATTAGATGGCGACCTTTCAATAGGATGCCAATATTGAACCTTATACACATACAGGGCCCTATTACATTCTTCACGCAAAAATGCACGGTAAACACGTGAATTATTGCGCGAAGCGTCAAATGTTAACGGCGTAAATCAACGCTGGTATTACAATCCTCGGGCATTTTTTCATCTGTCAAAAAATAACACGCGTAAAATGGACGCGCAAAAACGCGCGTGCAGTAACGTTGCGCACAGAAATCAGTGTGCGGACTGTTTTTTTCACGCGATTCAGCCAATCAGAATTAAGAACCTTAATTGTCTCACGTTAAGTTTTTGCGCCTGTCAAAGTCAATCTGCGCATATATGCTGTATCAAATAAAGAAAAGACGCACAACTTCTCAAATTTATTGGTTTGGTATGTGTAGAATGTGTAACTATACTTTGCTGTATTTTTTTTTGTTGGGCTGGTGTATTTGGTTTCGACAGGTTGATATAAATTGCCATTAACACCAGCTTTCAGGAGTTGCTAAAATTATGCGTGCAAAGGCTGTGCGTTACAAACTGCGCATAGATTAATACCATCTGCATCCCAGCGCGCAAACGCATTTCCGCTCATAATGTTAATGTAACGTTGGGAGCTTCCAGCCCTACCTGTGTGCTTGAGGGCAGCATGTCTGATGCTGCTCGCTGACCAATGCCCAGTTTAAATGGAGACAGGCAGGGAGGTGGCTGCATGAGGCGCGGCTTGAGTGGGGGGCGTGGCCTGTGAAGGTCTTTAAAAACCCTCAGTGTTTTCTCAGCAGTTGCCAGATCGTGGTTATCCATACCTGAGCTCCTTGTACCTGACTGCTATATTGAATTAACCCGTTATTGACCTCTGCTTGTTTCTGACTATTCTGCCTTCTGTTGCCCTAGACCATTTTCTTGTACTACGCCACTGCTCTGATATCGACCCGGCTATTCCATTTGACCAGTCTGAACTCTGTATTCCTGATTCTGGCTCGGCTGACTACTCCCTGTGTTGTTAACCCTTTCTGTCTAGCTAGTTTACCTGGCCAATTCTAAGGACCAGACAGTTAGAGATCTTTCACGGCTACTCTGTTGGTAGCTTCTGGGCTCTGTGGAGTGTGGGGTGTTAAGTACTGCGTGGTGGGATCTGGGAACCGTGACATTACGATCTGGCCACTATGGATCCCGCAGACTTAACACAGCACTTGGCTAACTTTGTATCCAGACAGGATGAGCAGGATCATAGGATGGATCAGTTTACTATTGCCTTACAAACTATCCTGACTCGTACGGCTCACCTGGAACCAGCTTGGGTTGCACCCCCGCTTGATATACCTGTGTCCCCTGTCGTTCAGACATCCCGGGTACACATGACCGCTCCTATGAGGTTTGACGGTACTCCCTCAGAGTGCCGGGGATTTTTGGTCCATGTGGATATTAATTTTAAATTAAATCCACAGATGTTTTTCTCTGACATTGCCAAAGTGGGGTTCATTATTAATCATCTGTCTGGCAGAGCATTGACATGGGCGACTCCGTTATGGGAGGCAGAGAAGCCTATCATACGGGATTATAAAGAATTCATAGCCGAGTTACAACGTACATTTAATCCTACCAGAAAGGCCACGGTAGCTGGCAAATCCTTGTTCCGCATACGTCAAGGGAACAGGACTGTTTCTGATTATGCCATAGAATTTAAAACCTTGATCTCTGATGTGAACTGGACAAATGAGACACTGGTTCTGGCTTTTATGGAGGGGTTATCAGAGTCATTGATGCATGAATTGGCTCCACGTAAACTACCTGAGGTATTGTGTGAAC
The DNA here is from genome assembly GCA_009667805.1 of Leptobrachium leishanense. Lineage (NCBI taxonomy): Eukaryota > Metazoa > Chordata > Amphibia > Anura > Megophryidae > Leptobrachium > Leptobrachium leishanense. Next base: position 112,828,296 of record CM019066.1, read on the forward strand.
TCATTGTTTATTGTATAGATCTGGATAATCAGATAAGGGACAGAAGGACTCCAAGAGAGAAGCCCAAGAGACTGTTACCTAGGTTGGCCCCTGACTTTCAGGCACCACCAAGAGAGTCATCTCCTCCCTCTGAGCCTATGCAACTAGGCCGTACTAGGCTTACAGAGGAAGAGAGAACAAGGCGTTTTCGTGAGAGATTGTGCCTGTATTGTGGTTTGGGGGGTCATGTACGATTTCAATGTCCTACTCGTCCTAAAATGTATGATAAGCCGGAAAAACTACCGCACCTAAGGCAGCTGAGGAGACAGGCCTTGGGTGTGACGTGCATGTCTCCTGTCAAAGACACTAAATTTATGTTACCAGTATCCTTGGCTTGGGAGACCAAGACCACACATACTACCGCTTTTTTGGATTCTGGGGCTGCTGGCAACTTTATCGATGTTAACTACGCTTCTTCCATTTCTCTACCTCTGGTTGTAAGAGAGACACCCTTAGCCGTCGAAGCCATAGACGGCAGACCGTTATCCTGCCCTAGGATTACTCACGATACAGTTACATTGGTTCTTACCACTGGTCTCTTGCATAAAGAAGAAATCATAATTCAAGTTATCCATTCACCTTCCAATCCTGTTGTACTTGGTTTCCCTTGGTTGGTGGAACATAATCCTGTTATTGATTGGGCTAAGGGCGAGATACTGTCTTGGAGTCCTGCTTGTTTTGGGACTTGTTTAATACCCATTCAGCATGTCGGTGCCCTGAACACACCCACAGCTCCTCCATTGTCTACAGAGGTTCCTGACCAATACGCCGACCTCAGGGCTGTATTTGATAAAAGAGAGGCAGAGAAACTGCCTCCACATAGACCATATGATTGTGCCATTGATATTCATCCTGGTACCATGCCTCCTCGAGGCAAAGTATATCCTCTTTCCATAAAGGAGAACCAAATTATGGAAGAGTACATAAAGGAGAATTTGGAGAGAGGTTTTATCCGACGTTCCTCTTCTCCAGCAGGGGCTGGGTTCTTTTTTGTGTCTAAAAAAGAGGGAGATTTACGCCCGTGTATCGATTATAGGGGGCTTAACAAGATCACCATTAAGAACGTGTACCCTATCCCTCTCATATCAGAACTTTTCGACAGGTTAAGGGGGTCAGCAGTATACACAAAACTTGATTTAAGAGGGGCTTACAACCTGATACGTATAAAAGAGGGGCATGAGTGGAAAACAGCATTTAACACCAGGAGTGGGCATTATGAATACTTGGTCATGCCTTTCGGTCTTTGTAATGCTCCAGCGGTATTCCAGGATTTTATTAATGATGTGCTCAGAGATTTCTTACAAACCTTTGTTATAGTATACCTAGACGATATATTGATTTACTCTCCCGATCTGAAAACCCACCATGCACATGTCAGACAGGTATTAGCAAAATTACTGGACAATGGTCTTTATTGCAAACTAGAGAAGTGTTTATTCGACATTACTACTGTGAAATTCCTTGGGTATATTATCACTCCAGAAGGATTTGAGATGGATCCTTCTAAACTCACGGCCATCTCAGAATGGCCTCTCCCTCAAGGTCTCAAGGCCATACAGAGGTTTCTGGGGTTTTCCAACTATTATAGGAGATTTATCAAGAATTATTCCGCTGTAGCCTCCCCTATCATTAATATGACACGTAAAAGGTCTGAAGAACCAGATCTGGTCTTCTCAATCCAAACAAGCATTCGAAGCCCTCAAACAAGCTTTCACTTCCGCTCCCGTGTTATGGCATCCTGATCCCAGGATTCCGTTTGTTCTTGAGGTTGATGCTTCCGAGATAGGCATTGGGACTGTCCTGTCTCAAAGAGAGTCTCCAGGAAAACCTCTACATCCTTGTGGGTTCTTTTCAAGAAAATTATCACCAGCAGAACGCAATTATGATATCGGTAACAGATAATTGCTTGCTATTGTGTCTGCCCTTTCAGAGTGGAGACATTTGTTGGAAGGTACTCTTGACCCTTTGTTGATAATTACTGATCATAAGAACCTTACGTACATCGGGGATGCTAAACGTTTGAATGCGAGACAGGCCAGGTGGTCATTGCTACTGTCTCGGTTTAATTTTGTATTGACTTACAGACCAGGTGACCGCAATGTAAAGGCTGATGCCTTATCTCGTCAATATGACCCGTATGAGTCTAATACACAAGACCACAATCCTATAGTTCCTCCTGAACGTATTGTGGCTTCCACAGTCTTGTCTGTCTCCTCGCCTTTCCTGGAACGCCTCCAGGCAGTTCAAGTAGGGGCTCCACCTGACAAGCCTCCAGATATGTTGTTTGTACCTGAAAAGGAAAGACAAGAATTACTCATAATGTTTCATGATTCTAAACCAGCAGGTCATCCTGGTATTACTAAGACTCTTACCAGTATCTCCAGACAGTTCTGGTGGCCCACCATGCGACAGGACGTACGTCTGTTTGTTTTGGCTTGTCAAGTCTGTGCCAGAAGCAAAACCAGTAAATCCTTGCCTGTCGGTCTATTGCAGCCTTTACCCATGCCTAAGAGGCCTTGGTCTCATCTATCTATGGATTTTATTGTGGACTTGCCGAAGTCCAAGGGTCATACTGTGGTTCTGACAGTTGTAGACCGCTTCTCCAAAATGGCTCATTTTTGTCCCTCTACCTAAGCTTCCTACGGCCAAAGAACTGGCGGTCGTCTTTGCTAGAGAGATTGTACGAATACATGGGGTTCCGTCTGAAATAGTCTCTGACAGAGGAGCCCAGTTCGTCTCTCGTTTCTGGAGGGTTTTCTGTGCAGAGATGGGGGTGCGATTGGCCTTCTCTTCAGCATATCATCACAACCAATGGGGCAGCAGAGAGGGCAAATCAGGGTCTCGAGCAGTACATATGTTGCTTTACCACACAACAACAAGACAATTGGTCGGAGTTGTTGCCCTGGGCTGAGTATGCACGTAATAACGCCGTTAACGAGACCACTGGCCGCTCTCCTTTTTCTGCCATCTATGGTTTTTTCCCTCCGGCTCTACCGCTTCAGTTTACTGAACAGACCATCCCGGCTCTCGATGACCATCTCACTCAACTGCAAGAGATTTGGAGACAGATTCGAGAAAATATGGAGCGCAATGTTGCTGTCCAGAAACGCAAGGCTGACAGGCATAGGTTACAAGCTCCCTCCTATAACGTGGGGATAGAGTTTGGTTGTCCACTAGGAACGTGAAGTTGCGGGTGCCTTCTATGAAAATGGCACCTCGGTTTATAGGTCCATATAAGATCATTCGCCGCATTAATCCTGTGGCTTATGCTCTTGCCCTTCCTAAACATCTTCGCATGCACAACGTCTTCCACACCTCCCTACTGAAGCCATTGTTGTGTAACAGGTACACGCGGGTCGTTCCTCCTCCTCCACCTATTCAGGTTGATGGTGAATCTGAGTATGAGGTTAGGAGGGTTTTGGATTCTAGGCTGTGCAGGGGCGCTCTGCAGTACTTGGTCGATTGGGTGGGCTATGGTCCAGAAGACCGGTCCTGGATTCCAGCTTCCGACATGTCTGCCTCTAGGTTGGTTAGGGCGTTCCATGCCTCACACCCCGATCGCCCTGGTGGTCGTCCTGCCGCTCGCCCTGGTGGTCGTCCTGCCGCTCGTCCTGTTGGTCGTCCGGTGGCCTCCCGTGGAGAGGGGGGTACTGTAACGTTGGGAGCTTCCAGCCCTACCTGTGTGCTTGAGGGCAGCATGTCTGATGCTGCTCGCTGACCAATGCCCAGTTTAAATGGAGACAGGCAGGGAGGTGGCTGCATGAGGCGCGGCTTGAGTGGGGGGCGTGGCCTGTGAAGGTCTTTAAAAACCCTCAGTGTTTTCTCAGCAGTTGCCAGATCGTGGTTATCCATACCTGAGCTCCTTGTACCTGACTGCTATATTGAATTAACCCGTTATTGACCTCTGCTTGTTTCTGACTATTCTGCCTTCTGTTGCCCTAGACCATTTTCTTGTACTACGCCACTGCTCTGATATCGACCCAGCTATTCCATTTGACCATTCTGAACTCTGTATTCCTGATTCTGGCTCGGCTGACTACTCCCTGTGTTGTTAACCCTTTCTGTCTAGCTAGTTTACCTGGCCAATTCTAAGGACCAGACAGTTAGAGATCTTTCACGGCTACTCTGTTGGTAGCTTCTGGGCTCTGTGGAGTGTGGGGTGTTAAGTACTGCGTGGTGGGATCTGGGAACCGTGACAGTTAAGTATAGGATGCGCAAAGTACAGTAAGCTCGTGCAGCGTTCGTGCAGGTAGACGTATACGCGCGTTTGTTGCGCTGACTTTTTTAATACGATATTCTGCGTTAATGCATTTTTGAGCACACTTAAACGTTTGCGTTAAGATTGTAATAGGGCCCACCAGTGGCGTAGCATGGGGGGGCTGGGGGGGCCGTGGCCCCGGACGCAGTTTTGTTAGGGGCGCATAATTTCATAAGAAATTTGCGCCCCTAAAACATGACGCCCGGACTGACCCGCCGGGCCCTCGGGCGCCGCCCAAGGGCCCGCGGGTTGAGGGGACCCAGATGCCGGGCAGCAGGAGTGCCTGCCCGGTCCTGAACAGTGAGTCCATCCGTGTTGAAGGGGAGGCGGCTGCGTGCAGGCGCAGCGGTCACGTGGTCCGGCTAATCAGGTGGTACTGAGTCTCTGTACCACCTGACTGGCCGGACCGCGTGACCTGCGCACGCACGCAGCCGCCTCCCCTTCAACACGGACGGACTCACACGCTGTTCAGGACCGGGCAGGCACTCCCGCTGCCCGGCATCTGGGCCCCCTGAACCCCTGCTGGATCCGGAGCTGGGGCAAGTATCCATGTGTGAGCTGGATGCTGCTGGGGCAATATCCAGGTGAGAGCTGGGGCAAATCCATGAGCTGGAGGCAAATCCATGAGCTGGGGGCAAATCCATGAGCTGGGGCATATCCATGTGAGAGCTGGGGCAAATCCATGAGCTGGTGGCAAATCCATGAGCTGGGGCAAATCCATGTGAGAGCTGGGGCAAATCCATGAGCTGGGGGCAAATCCATGAGCTGGGGCATATCCATGTGAGAGCTGGGGGCAAATCCATGAGCTGGGGCAAATCCATGAGCTGGGGCAAATCCATGTGAGAACTGGGGCAAATCCATGAGCTGGGGGCAAATCCATGAGCTGGGGACAAATCCATGAGCTGGGGGCAAATCCATGAGCTGGGGCATATCCATGAGCTGGGGCATATCCATGTGTGAGCTGGGGCAAATCCATGTGTGAGCTGGGGCAAATCCATGTGTGAGCTGGGGCAAATCCATGTGTGAGCTGGGGCAATATCCATGGGAGAGCTGGGGCAAATCCATGTGTGAGCTGGGGCAATATTCATGTGTTAGCTGGGGCAATATCCATGTGAGAGCTGGCTGGGGCAATATCCATGTGAGAGCTGGGGCAATATCCATGTGTGAGCTGCGGCATATCCATGTGTTAGCTGGGGCAATATCCATGTGAGAGCTGGCTGGGGCAATATCCATGTGAGAGCTGGGGCAATATCCATGTGTGAGCTGCGGCATATCCATGTGTGAGCTGGGGCAATATTCATGTGTGAGCTGGGGCAAATCCATGTGTGAGCTGCGGCATATCCATGGGAGAGCTGGGGCAATATCCATGTGAGAGCTGCGGCACTATCGATAACGTGTCCACAGGTTGGGGGGGGCGCACAATTCTTGGCTGGCCCCGGGTGCTGACAACCCACGCTACGCCACTGGGGCCCACAGTTTTTTAGCATCATTTGAATACAATTAGTGATGCAAACTTCTAAGCTGTGTATCAACCTGCAAAGGAAAAGGTCCCATTTAGGATTGAGTTGTAGTTTGGGTCAACTGTTGATTTGGTCCACAATGTTTGGGTCCACTCCTCTTTACCTAATTCCAGTTGTTGCGTGTCTGTTCTTTTTTGCTTTGTGTAATATCAATTCCTGACTGAACAGAGCTACTGGCACCACTGGCCTTCAATAACCATCACCATGAATCACGGTACTTACAGTTCCACGAGTGCCTATCTAGATGAGGTGTTTCAAACAAGATATCACAATAAATAAGTTGGTGTATTCAGTTGTTTTTTTTCTGATCACATTGTTATTTGTTATCCTTTATTTATAGCGCCACAAGATCAGTGTACAAGGGGTTGATACATTGAAATACCACACATGGATGATATGGCCTGATTCACCGGACCCTGTTCCCAAGGAAATTTACAATCTAAGAGATGTACAAGTATTTTGTAAGATAGGAGAATGGGTGTCTTGACCAAGGACACATCTTCTGAGTGGGATCAAATCAGCTTTTCCATGATTGTAGATCAGTGACCTGGTGGTTAGGTAGAACCCTCTTCTCGTAAAGTCGAGACTTGCTTCTCCACTGTTGTATTGAAGGGATGTGTTGAACGGGGTTTGATTTGCTTTTCCACAGTTGAAGGGTAGAGACGTTACCACTGGCTCCACAGCCGATTTTGTGTGGTAGGCAAGTATGTACCGTTAGGTGTCTTGTCCAAGGACATTTACTGGAGAAGTGCTCTGGCTGGGATTCAAACCTGTGTCCCCACGGTTATAGAACAGTGATGTTACCTCTGCTCCATCCAGCCTTGTTCTACCAACTATATGTAGAACAGTATATCCTCTACCAACACAAAAAAGACTAATGAGGGGTGTTATTACAGGTTTCTCCTTAACTGGAATGATCAAGCACTTTAAATCTAATGTTTACATGTCTGAATGGACACGGGGACTCATATCGTTAGTTATTAACTGCACCGATAATGCCAAAAACAACTTTCTTTCATTTAGTAGCTAATTATTTTCCATACATGTGCTAGTGATTTGGCTAACACAAAGTACAGGAAATTGTGTTTTTATGTGATGGCCTATAAATTTAATGCTATTACTCACCTCTGTTGGCATATGCCAACAGAGAATTAAGCAGCGAGCTAGTCCTGCAGGATGTCTTTTCACCTCAGTCCTCCTGACAGGCTGTTGAAGGCCAACTCTTACTAATGGGTTAACACTGATTCCCAAACCTGGTCCTCAAGTACCCCTAACAGGCCAAATTTCAGGGGTCACCTTGGGGAAATGCAGACTGAATCCTGCAATCACTGTGCAGCAAATCATATCACCTGTGCTGTCTTCAGATATCGTGCAAACCTGGCCTGTTAGAGATCCCAGAGGACCAGGGTTGAGAAACACTATTTTATGGCATTGATGTTTCAGCAAAAGACTAATAGCATAAGTGTGACAGTGTGATTAGGGGCAAGGTGGTAGACCATATGTTTATCAGCCGGCAGATGGAGGACTCCCTTTTTCCCTAAAAGGTTAACTAATAGCTGAGACCTAATTAGGATTGCGCAGGCCCTTTAAAGGAGGTGTGTTTCCCTCAGTGTGCAGTCTTATATGCAGGGTGCAGAATGAAAGAAGGCGTAATCCGGAGCCCAGGAGAAGGCAAACAATATTTTACTTTTGGAGGTTGGTAAATGGCTTAGCTGTCCACCCTGCGAGACAGATATCTTACAGTGTTAAATTAATCTCCGCTTCAAGGATTTATTTTGGGTTTGTGAAATTGCACCCTGCAATGGCTGCACAATACAGCCGAAATCTGCAGCAGTGAAATTCGTGTCCAGTGATTATATCACAATAGCTATTGGCCACTTTTTGCCATGATGGTGGTGATACCCAGCACTGGTAGCGGTTGCTATAGGTCCTCAAGGGAGATTCTGTTTTGATCATAAAGAAATCCATCGAATTATGAGACATAGCAGCGCAGGTGAATCGGTCGAGAGCAGGTCCACTTTAAGATGCCTGCTGACGTCCCATAGACCTGCACATGAGGAATATAAGTACAAATTCTCCCAGATTGAGTCATTTTGTGTCAGCAAGGAGGAATGAGCAATATTTCCTATTGATTTATAAAAGACTTTACAATAAATCGGGGGAAGAATGAGGTCACATTGACATACGGGAGCCTCACTCTATCTGGTGTCATCCGGTTCACTCACTATAACCTACTATGCCATACTGTTACTTATACATCAGCAAGACAGGAGACGCACACACACACACACACAGGTTAAAACGAGGGCCCTTGAATTTATTCATAAGTATTATTAAAGAAAATACAGCTGTCAAGTGTGATTACAAAATGTAAGATGAGATTCATTAAACATGGCGCTGGAGAAAGTTCACTTGGGTGTCAGGACAGGCTGCACCTGTAAAGAACAAAGTGCTTTATGCTTCCTTCTTGGCACTAAGAGAGAAAACAACACATTGAAAGCCCAGGCAATTATCTAAACTGCAGCTGATAGAAACCTTCACCCAGCAGGCAGCTGGACTCAGATCTGACTCAACAGCCAGCACAATGAACACGCAGGGGACTATTTCACACACAATGGCAACTAACTAACAGCATCCTGGTTTCCAAAATGTCATCTTTCAATAACCTGCAAGGAAGCACTTATATGGGATTAGGTAAATGTGTGTCTATTCAACAAGAAGGTCCATAAATCTTGGCATTTGTGATATGTAGGGATTGTTTGGTGCCTGTCCTGTGTTATTCATAATGCATGCTGGACTCGGGAAATATCGCAGAGGTACAGATATAAATTAAGCAGTTCAAAAAGAAATAACAAACGTGTAGAAGAGATGGCAAATAAAGCAAAATGTCTGCTGAATGCATTTTACCTTCAGCAGACAAAGTCATGCAGAGCCTTTCATCAATGGAACTGCAGGCACTTTGGGAGATGTTGAAGGTAATCTAATGCTAAAAGCGAATCCTTATTTTCCTTAAATGCGTAAAATAAACATTAAGGCTGAGGTCAGACCAGCGCACTTTTAACGTGCGTTCTGGCGCACATAATTACGGCCGCACTAGCAGCAGATGACGGGCAATGACGGCCAATATACGATGTACGGCCGCACAAAAGTCCGGCCGTGCAACGCAAGTGGAATTTGAATGCATTTTTTTGAGAACGCTGAACCGCTAGTACTGACGTACTGAGTGCGCAGCTGCGGCATAGCGGCGTGTTTGCGTGATTAGGAGATGTCAGACACTGCTAATGTCCAGCCCACATAACATCCAGACGCAAAAAGAGTTTTATTGACGATCCGTACAAAATCACGCCCGAAAATGCGCGTCGTCTGACCGTTTTTGCGCATTCCGTGAAAAAATACATCAATGCGTTCGGACGCACTTTTTCACGTTCGCAGGGAAAAATGCTTTCGTCTGACCCTAGCCTTAGTGATAATTTTAATGTTGTCATACATGTTATTAATTCTCCTTCTGCAGTAAAAGGAAAATGTGCACAAACTAGGAAATGGTTCAGTCAGGGACAGAATAACATAGGGGCTATTGGAGCGACAAGTCCAGTCACAACCCCCCAAATAGCCCAGGGAACAGTTATTTATTATGACACCAACTGCCTCCAACCTAAACAGGGATAGAACAGCGGCACAACAGAGGTAAAAGGAATACAAGAAACACAGAATATTAAGCGAGAGTGGTAGAAGAAAGCCAAAACAAGGTGAGCGGGACAGGGCAAAGGCATAGTGGTTGTGAAATTGATGGGACAAAAGGTATAACGGGTTGAGATGGATTTAGCAGAAAGATAGAACACAGAGAAACAAGAAAGGCACACCAAATTTTTTGGCTCCATGCCCTCAAAGCCTGTAATCCAGCACTGGTTCAGCCAGTTTTCATCATGTTCCAACTATGTTTAAGGAAAACTAAGCATATACTTTCACAGCATTGTGTGTTTATTCTCTGTAAACCCATTGTACCGTTTTTCCTATTTTATGGCCTTGAATTGTGCTTTTGTCCAATCCCCCTTTAGACCAAAGGCCCTTGGTGCCACAGTGGTTAGTTATTCTTTGGACCTATTACTGGGACTAGGCCTCAAGCTGTAGCTCCAATAACCTCTATGATAACCTAACCTTCTACATGAGTGCCTTGTTCCAGAGTGCAATAACACACTTGTTCCCTCTTGTCGAGGGAGTTTGATAACACCAACATGCTGACTCGTTTTATGCATCCCCAGTCACTGAATAAGGATTAGGCGTAGCCCCCCATCAGGTATCTTTATTGTTCTCATCAATCTTTGCTTGCCGGTAAACAGTCTGCAGTGGATCCGTTTAACATCTGTCATGGGGGGCAGGTAAGATTCACAATGTATGAATTTGGTAGCCACTTGGTAACAATGCATAGTTAGAATTAGACATGTGTACAGCCAAATATTTTTGTTCAGATCAGTAATTTTGGAAAACGTGGAGGTGCATACATTTTCTCATATACCACTCTCTGTACACCTACCCCTTTTCTACCCCCTCTTTACTTCCTCTATACCCCCACTACACTACCCCCTATACCCCTACATTAAAAGCTAGTTAGTATTAGGGTTACTTTTACAGTTAGGGTTACCTTTAGTGTTAGGGAGGGTTTGGTTTAGGGTTATATTTATGGTTAGGATAAGGGTTACCTTAAAGGCTGAGGGTACTTTTAGTGTTAGGGATGTTTTCTGTGTAAAACCCTGGATTACAGGAGTAAATATGACGACTCTGCAGTTCCTGTGTAGGGGCCTGCATATGGCACCCTTCTATTTACTCTGGAGTTTCAAGACTGGGTTGCTCTCTATGGTTGTAGGGGGCAGGGGGAGAGGAGAAAGGCAGGATGGTGCTGGACAAGATGGTGGCTGAGGATTGTGGCTGCTGTGTCCAGTGCTAAAGCATCCCGTAACAAGGCTTCCAGCAGACCTCTGTATCCAGATCAAAGCACAGAACTGTTCCTGCCAAAGATTCTTGTACAGAGTGAAGGAATGCCATTGGAAAAGATTCTCGCCTTCCTGGACAGACCTGTTTGCAGACCGTGGGGTGGTAAGCTTGAGACCTCTCAACAGGGCACTGTGACATTGGTTACATAAGTAAGAGACATCAGTCTATGATTTCTCTGATCCCCGGAACATTACAGCATTTCACAAACAAGGTGGATTACAATCATCCTGGGCCCAAACTATGTGCACCTACCTACGGTACCCAACAGCCATTAGGCCCCGTTCACACTGTGCGATTTAAAAAACGCGCAATTTTCATATTCGCAACGTCGCGAGATGATATCACGTGACGTCGCAGTTTTGCAAAGCACCACCAATGCAAATCACAAAATTGAAAATTGCAAAACAGGGTCATGCACCAGCGACATGCTACCACAATGCCCGACATGCGACGTCGCGCGGCAAGATGTGAACAGCTCCATTGAAATGCATTGGAGAAGCTACATAGCATGACGTTGCGTGGATTTTGCTGCATTTTTCCACGCGATTTTCATATTCGCGACATTGCGCGATAATGTCATGCGATGTCGCGATTTTGCAAAACAACACCAATGGAAATCGCAAAACGCAAATCGCAAATCGCAAAAGAAGGGTCATGTACCAGAGACATGCTACCGCGACGCGTGACATGCGACATTGCGCGACATGCGACATTGCGCGGCAAGCTGTGAACAGCGTCATTGAAATGCATTGGAGATGCTACATAGCGCAACATTGTGTGGATTTTGCCTCGATTTTGCGGCAAAATCCGCACGATAAATTGCACAGTGTGAACGGGGCCTAAGGGTGAAGACTAGGGTCGGCCACAATATTGTTTGTGGGTGGATAACCTCATACTGACTCATATTCTTTACTCATGCTATGCATTATGTTTATTTAGCCGTTACATGTATTTTGCATAGAGTTCTGCTGTGCAATACAAAGTTCTATAAAAGACAGCTCTGTGTTGGTTTTATTGCTTTTTTAAATATGTTCCCAACTGAATGCCACATCCATACCATGGATGTCTAGTTGGGTGGAGGCATGTACCCCTACTCTCAGATTGTGGAAGCTCAGGATCGGCTTGTAGAGTGCTGAAGGTAACTGAGGAGGTGAAGGAGGACCACAGGTGTATTTGTGGGTCTACGCAAAAATCCGTTACATTTGGATTAAAGATAAGGTTACCTTTAGGTTTGGGCTTACTTTTAGGGTTAGTATTAGGGTTACTTTAAGGCTAGGGTCAGACTAAGCATTTTTCGCGTTGTCCGTGAAAAAGTGCGTTCGAACGAATGGACGTATTTTTTCACGGAATACACGATAGTGGTCATACGATGCGCATTTTCGTCGGTGATTTTGTACGGATCATCAATAAAACCCCTTTTTGCGTCTGGACGTTATGTTGGCCGGACATTAGCAGCGTCTGACGTCTCCTAATCACGCACACATGCCACTAGCGGACGCAGCGCACTCTGTACGTCAGTACTAGCGGTTTGACGTTCTCGAAAAAATGCGTTCGTTTGCCACTTGCGTTGCGCGGCCGCACTTTCGTGCGGCCGTTCTTCGTATGCTGCCCGGCATTGGACGTTATTTGCTGCTAGCACGGCCGTGATTAAGTGCGGCTAAACGCACGTTAATACTGCGCTCGTCTGACCCTAGCCTAAGAGTTCGAGTTTCTTTTAGGATTAAGTTTAGTTTTAAAATTAGTTTTAGGATTACAGTTACAAGTATTTATAAAGCTTTGACAAGTTCCGTAGCGCTGTACAATGCGTTTAGGATTACTTTTAGGGTTACTATTACAGCTTGTTTTACAATTAGATTTAGGGTTACTTTTAAGGTTAGGATTAGGGAGGCCATGGGTCAAGGTGAGGCACTCAACTTTGCAAGGCTCTCACAGTCCGCAGGGACACCTGAGGAGGGACAATCAACTCACCAAGTAAAATAAGTTAAATTAAATTGTTTTGGCTACAGAGTCCCTTTAATGTGCAGTAGGCAGTCATCAAGAGGTGCCATTCGCCCCACAACTCTACACGGTTATACAAAGTGAAGCTGTGCCAAACTAAACTGGCTTGCACAGCACCTGGTGTTGTATGGGTGTATTGTGGGACAAACTTTTCGGTCATTGACTTCCTGTTTTAGGTCAATGCCTCCTGTAACTGAGTACCTTTGTTTCTTCTAATTACATTACAGGTTCAATGTGATAAGAGGTATTTCATGAACTCTACTGCTGTAAATAGTTCTGCCACAGTGTTCATTCTCAGTGGCAGAATGTTCTGGAGCTGGCAGTCCCATGCTCTCCACTCTCCTCAGGCTCATTAGGTTTCACCTACTGGTCTATGTGCTGTCTTCTTGACGTTATCTCTTTAAAATCTGTTTTAGATAAGATTATCTATACCATGCACAAATGTTTCAGGTATTTCAGAGCATAATGTATAAACTCAATATACCATTCCTAAAATATTCTGTATCCTTGCAGTCTGTTGCACATTTGTCTGTAAAATAGCAGAGTAGGTAACCATGCGTCCTCTTCAAGATAAATGCCAAAACAGCAAAGTTTTAAAAGCCCAAGTGCAAACTCCCAATATGCAATATCTATAAACCGTGTAGGGGAGGCAACAAGAGTCTTACTAAAAAAAATATATATTTATTGTGATAGATTAAAACGACATACACACGTTTCGGCCCCTGGACTTACTGGATATTCTTGATAAAGGTCGCTAGGGGCCGAAACGTTGGTATGTCTTTTTAAGCTATCACAATAAATATATTTTTTTTTAGTAAGACCCTTGTTGCCTCCCCTACACAGTGTATGTATACCCTGTGTATATAAAAGCATCTAGTCCCCAGTTAGTTTTTTGCCATTTACATTGCTTTCATATATACCAGGGGAATGGAGGTTTCACAGCTGTTCTCTAATATTAAAATTATATAAAACGTTAGAGAGAAAACAAAGCAAATTAAACACTATGTTGCGCTTAATGAACTGAAGCACAAGGATCATACACAGAACAGCACGTATCAAACATTATGGAGAGGTGGTCACAGAATGGAATGTCCCAAAAATTCCGTAGAGATGCACATAGCAATTTTATCATTGACCTGTTGATATATTGTATTCTGACCTTGAACACCATGAAACCTGCATGGACACATCATAGTTGTGCTATAAAAGGAACTGAGAGGAATTCATTGGAAAAAGGTTCTGTCATGCACAAAAATTTCACTTTTTTTCTCCAAATATTTGGACAGTTGCACCGTGCTAAGCGGTATTTAGGAAGATTTAGAAAACCAAGGAAATGTGGCACAGAAGGATTTTCTTTTTTTCAGTATTTAATTTAAAAAACAAAACATTGACATTTGGGATACAGAAGGAAAATATAGTGGAGACATGTTTTTTTTCCAGCCTGAACGTTAAGAGGTGGCAGGTTAAATGAACTTGCTTGTGCGACATCTAAGGGCATATTCTGGGGCCAAAGCTGAACCTGTGTTTTGTGTAAAAACCTTTTATATAATTATTTCAACAATTCCACACATTTGCTAGACAACAAATCGTTTATATATGTAATTGTGTTTATAAAATAATATTGAAAGTGGAATCTTATTTTCCATTTCAGGCAGAAAATATGCATAGGAATGTAGGTTATTTATTTATTTATAAAGGATTTTACCAGGAAGGATACATTGAGATTTCTCTTGTTTTCAAGTATGTCCTGGGTTCAAGAACATTGAGTTGTTACAGAAATACAAAGTAGTAAAATGCAAGAAATTAACACAAAACAAATAAACAGATTAACAGAAAATAAATAGGTTGGAAGTATAGTCACTATGTTACATGTTTACAGGTGCATTCTGTATTGAGGTATGTTAATAGAGAGCTCTTAAGTGACTTTAGACTGGGGGAAGATTTGATGGTGTCTGGGAGGTTTTTCCATAATTGCGGTGCTCTGTAGGAAAATGAGGAGCGAGCCACTTTCTTTTTGTATTGCAAGTAAGGTGCTGGTCCTGGATCGGAGGTTATAGGATGAGGGAACTGCTGAGGGAAGCAGCCTATTCAGGTAGGGTGGTAGCTTCCCAGAAAAGGTCTTAAACACCTGGCTGGAAAGGTGAAGGGTGCGTCTAGATTCCAGCGACGGCCAGTCTAGTTCTTTTAACATGTCACAATGGTGGGTCATGTAGTTACATTGTAGCACAAAGCGACAGAATGCGTTATACAATGTAGTAAGTTTACGAAGGTGTGTTTACAGGGCAGCTGCATACATTACATCTCTGTATTCAATAGCTGCCATAAGCATTTGTTGTACAATCTGCTTTCTTACCGCAGGGCTCAGACAGGATTTTTTTCTGTACAGGGCACCTAGTTTTGGGTAAAGTTTAGATGAGAGTTTTTCGATGTGGGGGCCAAAGGATAGATTTGGGTCTAGCCACATACCTAGATATTTGAGAGAAGTGACTGTGGTCAGCGTGCCATTTGATTTTGTCCTGATACATAGATGGGGATTTTGCAATTTATTTAGTCTAGGTGCTGTTCCAAAGAGCATCGTTACCGTTTTGTCAGTATTTAGAAAAAGTTTGTTATCTTTGATCCACTTTTCTACCTCTGTGAATTGTTCTTGCAGCACGGCCTCCAGCTGCGGGAGATTTGGTTTGCTGGTATAGATTACGGTGTCATCTGCATACATGTGTACAGTTGAGGCTTTGCAGACATTGGGCAGATCATTTATGAATATTGTGAATAGCAGGGGGCCGAGTATCGAGCCTTGGGGTACACCGCATGTGACTGGGAGGGGGAGGGAGGAGCTGCCAGAAATGGACACATGTTGCGACCGATCAGACACATATGATTGAAACCAGGTTAGCGTGCGATCACCAATACCGGAGTTTTTACGTTTTTGTAATAAGATGCCATGGTCTACTGTGTCAAAGGCCTTGGCAAAATCAAGGAAGATGGCTCCAGTTAGGTTTCCTTGTTCCATGCCAGCCTGGATATCATTGGAAACTTTTAAAAGGGCGGTTGTGGTTGAATGATTTGGATGGAAGCCAGATTGATCTGGGGTTTAATAGTTCCAATACTGATAGTAATCGCATAATTGAGTGTAAACACTTTTTTCCAGAATTTTTGACATTACAGGAAGCTGTGATATTGGACGGTAGTTGGATACCAAAGTATTGTCTTCATGTAATTATGAAGAGCTATCATTATTTTACCTGCACGAATAATACCAATACTTTTATTCACTCATTACAGGAGATTTCCAGAAACCTAAGTTTGATTTGCCAAACAGGTGACGTTTTTATATTTCTGAAATCATTTATACTTTATGATAATTAGCAGAAAATTCTGCCTGTAGAATTTGTTTATGATACAAGCAAGGAATGTTTATTACAAGAGAAAATAGTTGTGTCCGAGGCATATTTAAGCTTGGTGCTGCCCTAAGCACTCCGAATTCTGCTGCACCCCCTTGCCCATCCAATAAACATGTAATTAAGACATATATTCAAGACCAACCAGGGCTATTTATGTCACTAAACTGTATAGAACAAGAGCAAAACATCTTATACAGCAAGTGATTTTTAAAAAAAGTTTATTGTAATTTAGATAGTGAGACTGGCTGCTGGGAGTTTTATTGACTTGCAGCTCTGTTATACATCCGCACACCCCTAAAAATATCGAACCTCTGAGAGGAAGGATATTAGGAAAAATGTTGCCCCTCCCCCCATTATGCTGTTAACCCGACAGGCTTTTATTCTGTACAGGGTCACTTAACATCGCGGCCATGGAATCTGACCTAATGTAACGCAACCCCAGGTCTTGTGGCTGGGCAGATCGCGGCAATCCAGGCCAGAACGCCCCACTGCGAGGCATTTGGATTGCGCTTCCTCATTGTGTGATCCAAGTTTGTGAATCCCACTCTAAGAATGGTTCCTGTAGCACATCTCATGTCGCTTGAGGTCCACAGTGATCATTGTAATAGCTGCAGTTCAGAAACATCCCATCTATGAAGGTTAATGTTAACCACAACACTTCAAGAAGGTGCCGTGTACAATACATTATTGTACTCTTCGTAATAATGGGACTCTGATGGGTGGTGCTGCATATTCATAACCCTCCTACGCAGTCTCTCTTCAATGTATAGTTTTAATACATGCATTATTCCTCTTCTATTTGTCATGTGGTTTAGAATTATGAACATAAGTTCCTTGAAATTCCATAGAGAAGACTAGTATTTCATATTTGGATACTGCACGCAGCGTGAGAGTCGCCTGGTATTACATATCAAAGAATTTCAAATAATTTAACACTTCAAGATAAACTATATTTGTCTTTGAGCTTCCTTTGAAGTATAAATGCATACAGCAGTAGCAGCCAGCTTAGACGCGGCAGATGTTTGTGATGAACACTTTCTGTGAAGCTTGCGGCAGATTATCTTGCACACCTCTGTAACACCAAAGCAAATGTTACCTGCTGTAGAGCAGATAGCCATTGGTAACAAAGCCCCATGTCTTGTAGACTGTAAAATTATTTCACTTTATTTTATAAATTGGTACGAGCGGCACACTGACAAGGGAGTTCAATTGTTAAGGCTAGAAGTGGATAGATTGAAAACCCAAAATCCACTATTTCCAGCTTGGATAATATTTTGGACTAAAGCCGAGCAATGCTTGCAGAGGTAAGATATTAGGCAAAGTAGACAGCTACCTAGGGTCGCTTTTAAACTGGGACCTCTCATTGTGGAATGACAGTCATTTGACCTGCCTGTCATATTCTTAAATGGATCCTGTAGGGTTAAACCAAGAGGTGGTAGGAAACAAAGGGGGTTTAACAGTTGTGGGGGTATAGCTCAAATGGAGCTTACCTTTGCTGGAAAAAAGGTAGTCCAGGCAGTAAAAGTTCTTTTAAATCTGTCCAGCAGATAGTATTTATTTAAATGGTTGAAATAAAACAGAAATGAAAACAGAAAATAAACCCTTGCCGCTCAGGCTCTTACTAAACCGTTAGATTCCCTATCTAACAAATGGTGAGCTAACCTCAGCCACCTCAAATGAACAAAATTACTTTAAGCAACCTTTTCGCACACCTTTTACCTTGCAGCTCTCTCAGAAGGCTTTCTGAGTCCCAGGCCAGAGCTACCTCCTGGTTCAGCCTCCTCTCTTTTATCTCCCCCGGATAAACATCAATTAATTAATTAACAATCCAGGAGAGAGACACAAAACCCGGATTTTCCAGACCCAAAGTTAGCACGAAAACCCGGTCTGGGTTCCACTACTCCTGAACATAGGACAGGAACCAAGGGGAAATATATCGCCCCTCGATGGCCTTCCCTTTCCTTATGTCACACAATATAACCCCTGAGCACCTCTGCACTTACCCCTTCTGTTTTAACCTTTTAGTTTCCTTTGAACTTACCAAAATTCTGCTCTGGTCTCCCTCTATGCCCTCCTTTCAGCTCAGCCTGTCACGTGACCACAAAGAAGCTGGGATCTCCAGCCAGTCCAGTGGCTGTCTATGCAGTTAGGATTTTATGTCATTGGATAACACTGGTTCCCAAAGGTGTCCAAGCCCCAAAGCCAGAACTCCCTGAAATGAGAATCTGGGCCGGACTAAGACCAGGCATTTGGATGGCTAATTAGCTCCCAAGTCACCCTCAGATGGGGGAGAAGTAGCTCACAGCAGAGTTACCACTCAAATAAGACTGAGTAGTCACAATGTGAAAATGTCCCTTTAAGTGGTTGTAGAAGATTTGCAAAAAACACACTTACCAATTTACACCCAAACATTAGTGATACACACTCTGCAAAATTTCATCCCAGCATATATACAAACATAGTGCTCTAACCACTGCTGCATTCAAACACCTGCACACCAGCACTTCACATAAATACATCTCTATACTGCATACTGACATTGCACACATGTACAATTCGACATACACCTATCTGCCAAAAGAGCTGCGTAAGCTTTACTTCTGAGCCATTGAATACGGAGATGTAGTGTATGCAGCTGCCCCTCAAACACACCTCCAGAAACTTACTACATTGTATAACTCATTCTGTCGCTTTGTGCTACAATGTAACTACATGACCCACCATTGTGACATGTTAAAAGAACTAAACTGGCCATCGCTGGAATCTAGACGCACCCTTCACCTTTCCAACCTGGTGTTTAAGAGCTTTTCTGGGAAGCTACCACCCTACCTGAATATGCTGCTTCCCCTGGCAGTTCCCTCATCCTATAACCTCTGATCCAGGTCCAGCACCTTACTTGCAATACCACAATACAAAAAGAAAGTGGCTCGATCCTCATTTTCCTACAGAGCACCGCAAATATGGAATAACCTCCCAGACACCGTCAAATATTCCCCCAGTCTAAAGTCCCTTAAGAAAACCCTATTAACATACCTCAATACGAAATGCACCTGTAAACATGTAACATAATGACTTTATTTCCTACATATTTATTTTTCTGTATATTTGGTTTTGTGTTAATATCTTGCATTTTACCATTTGGTATTTCTGTAACCACTCAATGTTCTTGGACCCAGGACATACTTGAAAACGAGAGAAATCTCAATGTATCCTTCCTGGTAAAATCCTTTTATAAATAATAAATAAATAAATAAATAAGTGATTGGCTTGGATTTCTGAATTGTTGCTAAGTACAAGGAGCTTCATATTGGAGCTTTGCCAAAGGCCTCAATGGGACAGAGTCAAAAAATTCTTATCACAATTGCAGCTTGTTTAAACTTTGCATATAAATCCTGTAGGCTTCTCTGGACTTATATTCAGCACTGGATGTCTTAGAAATTAATAAATAAAAATCCTGACAAATACTGTCTATAAATATCTTTAATGTTTTGAGCTAAATTGTTTAAAGATGAATTGAAACTACAAGACTTAGCTGGATGTGTGAGATATTGGGCATAGGAGTTACATGGGAATTATCTGTTTCTCTACAAATGGAGCAAGATGCAATAAAACTTGGCACGGGCTCATGGGATGCCTCACAGTTTTGACTTTGCAAGATGACAATTTTCTGAAGTTTCTATTAATGTGAGCTTAGTCATTTGTTTGTGACATTTTTGAGGCTATGTCTTCTATTCTGTGCAGAAATATTTTATGGATTGGCTAAAAACTGTTTTTTTATTTTAAATGGGCAGAACCTTGAAGTTAACCCTTTAGTTTTCTTTAAAAACTCAACTAATCCAACACTGGTCTCCCTCTGACCTTTGCAGGGTATAGTATGCGTCCACTTCCTTACAGTTCTCTCTATTATAGATAATATACAGTATATTCTGATCTATCATGCCTTTCAATGCACTGGAGCCCAGTGACTGTAAATATTTGGTATACTTCACTGATGAAAAATCTGTACATATATGTAAAACAACAATGTTTTAACTGATGACTGCTATATGGAAATGCTCTTAAATGCTTCACGTTTGCAAGCATATGCCAACATTAAAGGGCCACTACCACCCACCAAAAAATAAAATGTTCTTATTGCATTTATTTTATGTTGCGGATATCTTACATGTGCTTTGTTTTAACTATTGTATGTTTAGTTAAGAAAATATTTTACTCTATGTGTCACTGGGTGTATCCATTGTGTGATCTTTTGTGTTGTAAACTGTCCCCTCCCCACAGTGGGCAATATTCCAAAATTGGCGTTAACTTAACCTGAGCTGTGTTATTCCAGAACCCCTGGGTCATATGCAAGATGTGAATGTCACATGCTGGATATGATTGAAGTCAGATTTAACTCATCCTCTTTTGAAAGCACACAAACAGGGTTATTCAAAGAGAATCAAAGTCACCGCACGTTCGGTGACTTTTCGTTCTCTTCAATTCGGTTCGATTTGGCGATCCCATTTTGACGACCATGCGATGTATTCAGCAAGCACCACAGGGTCCCCGAATTGCAGGGAAAAGTCAACGCACACCCGCTGGCAACTCACTGCAAAACCCAGCGAAGGCACACCGAAAACCCGCAAAAACATCTGTATTAACCCTGCCGAAAACACCGGAAAAACCCAAACAGGAGCCGATCACACGCAGCGCAGCCGCTGGAAAAACCCGAAACCACAGATGAATGGAGTGAATAAATTAAAAAAACAGTTTGCATGAATGTTTGAAAAGTGAAACGCTGTTTGCAAAGAAACTACTGAGCGAAAATGTCTGAAATTTACATATAAGGTCCAATGAATGATAATAAAAAGGGCTGTTACAGAAAAATAAGTAAAAGAAAATGGTTAAAATATCCTAAAAAAATCTATAATTAAAGAGACTTTTTACTGCAGAAAATTATAATCAACGGTTTATTAGATATTGAAGTAAAACAGGAATGCTTTTAACATTGAAGCCTATGGGATTCGCCTGAATAAATCTGCTGTCTGAAACCACTGAATGGCAGGGCAATTCGGCAACTTTTCACTGCTGGCTTTTGCTCTCTGAATAGACAAAGCATTGCTTCTCTATGGGGATTTCACTGCCCTCAAACAGGCACCGTATGTGCAGGCAATTCGCCAGGATTTGGCGAATTGCCTGCTCTCTGGATAGCCGAATGGCCAAGAAAGGTAACCGAACGCTGATTTTCAACGTTCGGTTCCCTTTCGGCAGCCATTCAGATCTTTTTGAATAACCCTGAAAGTCCTTTATATTTTCTTAACTTTATTGGGACAATAACAGCATATAAAGGTGTCTTATGGGAAGAGAGGACTTCTCTTCTTATGCTTTGTTATGGGGAGAAGATAAAAACAGCAAGCAGTTAGTACGGGACAGGCTCTTTTTTTATAATTTTTATTTCATGATGCAGACAAAGGGTCACAACTCGACCCGTAGAAATGGCCATACAAGGCCAGTAAAACAGGAACAGCATAGAAAAACAGGAGGGGGAGGGTTTCCCATCTAGGTACACAATAAAAACTAGGGACATGACCGTATGCTCGACAACCTTCCAAGTGGGTGGATCCAGGGGGAGGAAAAAGAGGAAGCGAGAGAGAGAAGAGAAGAGAGAAATAAAAGGGGAGGGGGTAAAGGCCAGTACCGTGACGCTCCTGGCACACTCCCGTAGGAGGCCATGGAGGGACAGTGTCACGAGGCATGGGGTGTCCAAGGGCCAGACATGGCAACACGAACCATGATGGCACACCTCGTGGTCACCCAGAAAATGTCAAAGATAGAGAAAGAAGGAAAGGAGAAGGAGAAGAAAAAGGAGGGGAAAAAAAGGGGGTGGGGGAACAAGAATCCACTATGTCCCGCTGTAGGTCAAGCCTCGCGAAGCAAGAGGCGATAGATGGGTGAGGTGCAAAAATCTCAACGTCCGCAATGAGACAATAAAAAAGGGGGGGGGGAGAACTGGGAAAATAGGGGGGGGAAGTCCCGGTAAGGGGTCGCAGCCAGTTCTAACATATCAGGGGGATCCAGATGCTCCTTATATCAGAGCCATGTACAGTAGTGGTATCTCTTGAGTTGTTCGGAGACTCAGGGTGGGTCTCGGGGAGCAGGAGTAGATTCAACGGACACAGTCCCAGGTAGGGATGAGCTGTTCTGTTCGATCAGTTCGGAGTTCGACTCGAACATTGGCAGTTCGAAAGTTCACGAACTTTGAACTTTTTGGCGTGTTCGGTTCGAGTTCGATTTTTTTTTTGAAAAAAGTATAAAAAATGATTAAAAAATACTAAAAAATCTAGAAATAAAGAGACTCTTTACTGCAGAATATTATAAGCAACGGTTTATTAGATATTATGTCGTCTAGGTGCAAAGATTCTCACCTCTAAATGACCTGTGCTCTCAAACGGCGTAAACAACAGGTGTTTAATTAGTGTTTGGAAATAACATGTGCTTCTAATTAGCAATTAGAATTTGATACATTGCTGGCAGACTGGGTGTGGCCTACACATGTATGAACAAACACTGTTTGTTTTGAATTCTAAGAAGTGTTCATTTCTACTATATCAGGGGTCTGCA
Source organism: Leptobrachium leishanense (assembly GCA_009667805.1). NCBI lineage: Eukaryota > Metazoa > Chordata > Amphibia > Anura > Megophryidae > Leptobrachium > Leptobrachium leishanense. The sequence goes on from CM019066.1 coordinate 112,851,101, forward strand.
ACCTTTTTGACATAAAGAGCCACTTGGACCCGTTTCCGAATGGAAAAAAAAACTGGGAGCCGCAAAACCATTGCGACATTTAAAACAAATCTAACACTGCATATATTGTTTCTTACCTTAATGCTATATACAGGATCGTGCAGTCAGCTGTCAATCTGAAGAAAAAAAAGACTTTTTCACTTAACAATGTAAAACCCCAGCTCACACATGGATTTGCCCCAGCTCATGGATTTGCCCCAGCTCATGGATTTTCCCCCCAGCTCACACATGGATTTGCCCCAGCTCATGGATTTGCCCCCCAGCTCACACATGGATTTGCCCCAGCTCATGGATTTGCCCCCCAGCTCACACATGGATTTGCCCCAGCTCATGGATTTGCCCCCAGCTCACACATGGATTTGCCCCAGCTCATGGATTTGCCCCAGCTCACACATGGATTTGCCCCAGCTCATGGATTTGCCCCAGCTCACTCATGGATTTGCCCCCAGCTCATGGATTTGCCCCAGCTCACACATGGATTTGCCCCAGCTCATGGATTTGCCCCCAGCTCACACATGGATTTGCCCCAGCTCATGGATTTGCCCCAGCTCACTCATGGATTTGCCCCAGCTCATGGATTTGCCCCAGCTCGCTCATGGATTTGCCCCAGTTAGCTCATGGATTTGCCCCCAGCTCACACATGGATTTGCCCCAGCTCGCTCATGGATTTGCCCCAGTTAGCTCATGGATTTGCCCCCAGCTCACACATGGATTTGCCCCAGCTCGCTCATGGATTTGCCCCAGTTAGCTCATGGATTTGCCCCCAGCTCACACATGGATTTGCCCCCAGCTCACTCATGGATTTGCCCCAGCTCATGGATTTGCCCCAGCTCATGGATTTGCCCCCCAGCTCATGGATTTGCCCCCCAGCTCATGGATTTTCCCCAGCTCGCTCATAGATTTGCCCCAGCTAGCTCATGGATTTGCCCCCAGCTCTCACCTGGATACTTGCCCCAGGCAGCTCCGGCGGGGGTTGAGGGGACCCAGATGCCGGGCAGCGCGGGAGCGCCTGCCCGGTCTTGAACAGTCCGTCCTGTGAAGTGGATGCGGCTGTGTGCGTGCGCAGCCGGTCACATGGTCCGGCCAGTCAGGTGGTACAGAGACTCAGTACCACCTGATTAGCCGGACCACGTGACCGGATGCGCACGCACACAGCCGCACCACTTCACAGGACGGACTGTTCAAGACCGGGCAGGCGCTCCCGCGCTGCCCGGCATCTGGGTCCCCTCAACCCCCGGGCCAGTTTTAGGGGCGCGAATGCGCCCCTAACAAAACTGCGCCCGGGGCCACGGCCCCCCCAGCTCCCCCCACGCTACGCAAAGGGAGGGAGCTGCGGGAGCCGCGGAAAAAGTGAAAGAGAGCCGCATGCGGCTCCGGAGCCGCGGGTTGCCGACACCCGTACTATATGATCCTCTCTGATATGCTGTTTAACCATGTAGATGTTACGTCATTTGTCATCAAGGGCTTAATAAAATCTTTATCACACTCCTTAGAGTTAAACGTAATATTCCAGTATTTGTATGTCATGTACCTCTCCCGAAGGGCCTATGTGAGCATACAATTACTATTGTGTTAGAAATGTCTATCATAAAGTGTACAAGCTGAGTCCCTAGAGTCTCTGACTATCCATTGTCATATATACCTTGCTTTATGCATATAAAGCCCCGTTCACACTGTGCGATTTGAAAGTCGCGTGATTTTCCGCGCGATTTTCATATTCGCGACGTTGTGGCAAAATCCACGTGATAAATCGCACAGTTAGATGAACATTCCCTCATCTAACAGGATAGTAGCCAGTCCCTGTGCATTTTAACACCTTAAGGGTGGCTAGGTATCGTGTGTGGGTCTCTGATGGCAATGTTTCTATAGATCCTACAAATCCGCCACTTCACAGGCAGGTTATGGGGACCTCCTAGGCACGATATTTGAAGGAATTTTTCATTTTTATTTTTAACCCTTATTTTATGGAAAACTCACTGTTCCTTTAAAAACTTTTTTTTAAAACTTTTTGTCCTTGTTTCCTGTCCCCCAGGGCACTACCCGGACCCCCATACACCTTTTATGGCAAATACCTTGCATATATGCCCTCTTGGAGGGCACTCTAAAAATCGAACTTTTGAGTCCCATTGACTTGAATTGAGTTCGGTTCGAGTTCGAACTCGAACTTTTACAATTGTTCGAGTTTGAATACGAACTGAAGACGGGGGTGTTCGGCTCATCCCTAGTCCCGGGCACCATATCTCGGTTGTCAGTCACGAGTCCCAGGAACTGAAGGTGAACGGCAGCCTCCTCAGGCGTGGATGCCTGCAGGGTAAGGGCACCCCAAGGGCAAAGCCAAGGGCACCCCATCTATTTTGAGTACCATTTTCTCTCAATATCGCTGTCGCGGATTTAAAGCCTCGTCTGGCCGCCAGCACAAGAAAGGGGAGATCTTGATAAATTGCGATAGAGGCCCCCTCAAACACAAATGATGGGGTATTGCAGGCCACCCAGAGTAAGGTGGAGTGCAGAGAAATGTCGTGGACAACCATAATGGCGTCCCGGAGAGCCCCGATAGGAGCCGTAATGGCCCGTTGCAGACGTATAGCAGAGACCACCGCAGCTCCTGGGTCCTCAATCATGGGGAGGAGTGATGTCACAGTGTAGGTCATCAGATCTGTATCTTGCACAGTGTCCGTATTCCACGTAGTTTAAGATTTTTGCGTCGGTGCCTGGACTCCAAAAACACCACTGCCGCCTGAAGATTGTGGATCTGGCGCTGTAGCACGTGCAGGATAGAGGAGGTCGCGGCCTGCATCCCCTCCATCTCCTGCGTGCGGGTCCAGACTTCCACTAGCTGATTCTGGGTATCCTCCATAGCAGTGGTAAGCGGCTGCAAGTCCACCTGCCAAGCTTTCCTGGCATCCGCCCGCAAAGAGCGTATATCACGTGTGGTAGCAGGGAGACCATCTTCCCCCATCCCCGATAATGGTTCTGGCGGGGTAGGTGTCAGGCCCGAGTCTGGCACCACGCAAGGTTGCCCAGTATCCACCAGGGCGGGACGTCGGCGAATGTCGGGAGCGCATGGGGTCCCTGCCACCTCCCCGCCTTAGTCTTCTTACCCATTCGGGGGTGTGATGTAGCAGAGCAGGGTCCGAGGAGGGAGAAGGCATCAAAGATGGCTGCCGGCCACAGCCCCACGCACCTCGTGCATGGCCTGGAGAGAATCGCAAGTCCGGAGGGGAGGGCAAGTCGGGCTCGGGAGAGTAGCACCCGATGGCCGGCGTCAGGGGAGTAATAAAGAGGGTCCGAGCCGTCTGGGAACTGTAAAAATCACCGCTGAGCAGAGAGAAGGCACGGAGCTCTGCAAAGTCGCGTCCGCTCCCCTTCACATCCGGCCACGCCCCCCACAACAGGCTCTTCACTCACATGTCTATGGTAGACAGCTGACAGCTTGCAGAAGCAGGACCAAACAAACTATGTGAGTTAGCCAGGGAGAGTGGACTAATCCATTTTAAGTAAGTATAGGGGGAAAAACAAATAAGGAATCTGGTTCCATGATATGTGTTGTAAGCTTAACAACTCCATAGACTATAATGGCTCTGGTAAGTTTAGAACAGCTCTGGTTAAGTTAGCACCAACTTTGGAAAGGGGCCCAGTATCTTTACATCATTTGCTCCTCACTATGTGGCAATGGCCAACGAATGGGGTCTATAGGTTAATCACTGATTCAAATCTCATTGTATTGTATGGGATGTAGTCAAAGGACATCAAAAGGCGTAGAAGTCTTTTAAGGTCCCTGTTTTATCTCATTCAGCTTCCATCTCGGGTAGCAGAGGCAGCGCAATAGCCCCCTGCCGCCTTATCTAAACATTCCCTCATCCACCTCATTAAAGGTTAAATACTGTAGATTGGATAAGCCACAGAATTAATGAAAAACTTTGCACAGATTTTGATAATTGTTGCCTCATGGCAAAAAGCAACAAAATGGAAACGGGACACTAAAAAAAACTAATTTTATTTTCCATTTTTAAATGCAATAACTGCAAAACAAAGAATAACAAACAGCAGCCTGTGATTTATAATGTCATTTTGTTTGTAGTGCACAAGTAATCTAGTTACAAGTTATGTAAATTGTAGTGTCCCTTTAATTTATGTTAACAATATACATTTTAAAAAATCAACAAATAAGTTTTTGGAGGCAAGAGGAACTATATCTGGGAGTTCAGGGGAAAAAAGATCAAAAGGTAGTTGTACCAAACTTTCTTCTCAGACATAATACCCATGAACCTGCTTACTTTAGTCAGTTTTCTGTTGATAGTTTATCTATTTGTCCCTTCCAACTTGAATGAATCTGAAAAGACTCCCACCTAATTAATCAATATCTAAATATATACCGGGGTATCACTTACAGATTCTCCATTTATTAAACTTGAACTCTCAGGCTTTGATAACTTGTGCGCAGCTGCTTATGAAGGCAAATACCGGCTATGTGTCTACATTTAATTTATATCATAGAGACTATGTAATCAAAATGTATACAAATAGCCTGAGCCAGCATGACCTCATTTGCCCTGTCTGGTAATGATAAATTAGTGCTACAGTCATACCACAAACCCCAGGGATATTGGATAATTAAGTCAGTGACTGCACCTGCTGAAAGTTTTCAAAACTCAGATTTTGTGTCTTTTATTTCTTCTAAGACTGATAAAATGAGTATCACTGAGCTGGATAACACCTATTAATCATCTATAAATCAGCTGCTGCTTCAGGTATTTAGAGAATGTGAGTATAGATCTTTTGAGCCCTGAGTGGACAACTGCACTGTATATAAATAGATAATATTATAATACTATGAGGAAAATAATTTTGATAAATGAATCGGGACGTTCCCGTTCTTCAGCAACATCTCACGGGGCAGGAATGTATTCAGCAGCAAATGCTTTGAAATGAGAGCAGCTAAGGCAATATCCAAAAGGCAGAACTGACATTTCCATATGACCATTAGGGATGAGCTGTTCGGTTCGATCAGTTCAGATTTTCGATTCGAACATTGGCCGTTCGAAAGTTCGCGAATTTCGAACTTTTGGGGATGTTCGCCAAAAGTTAGAAAAAAAATTTTGGGATTTTTTAAAAAAAAAATCCTAAAAAAAATCTAAAAATAAAGAGACTCTTTACTGCAGAATATTATAAGCAATGGTTTATTAGATATTGAATTAAAACGGGAATATTTTTAACATTGAAGCCTATGGGATAAAACATTCTTGCTGCTAAAACATCAGGCAGATGAGGCCCTCTAACCAGGCACTGTAGAGGGCAGCCCGCCAGATCCTCCCTCCCAAGGACCCCTTGAGGAGCATGCGGCCGCAGGATGACAGAGCTGCGACTGTGCGGGCTGGCCAGCCGGGTGCATGTGGCAGAGACAGAGAGGTGGCGCAGGGACTCCAGGGAGGGAGCCACGGCAGACCCCCCTTCCCCACAACCAGTATCCAGGGAGCCCCCACTGACCACCAGGCTAAGGTAAGGCGACACATTTTTAAAAAAAATAAAATCCGAGGACATTTTTAAATGTCCCCAGCAACATAAAATAAAACTTCTTTTTTTTTTTCTTTCTAATACTCAGCTGATTCCTGGATCCACAAACTGTAGAGGTGCTGCCCGGGAGTGTGCGGAATCATATGCTGCATTAATTATACTGTAAGGCTGGGTTCACACCTGCGTTTCTTTTACGCGCGCATATCGCGCAAACGTAAAAAGTATCCGAACGCGCATTGCAGCGCGTTCACTGCCATCGACTGCAGAGTGAACGCGCTGCAATACGCCCCAAAGAAGCTCCTGTACTTCTTTGGACGTAGGACGTTTTACAGCGAGTTCCTGCGCGCTGTAAATGCCCAGGTATGAACGGGTCCCATAGCAAATAATGGGATTTCCCTGTTTATGCATTTTACAGCGTGCAGGAATGCGCTGTAAAACGCTTAGGTGTGAACTGGGCCTTAAGGTGCTGCTCGGCAGTGTGAGGATTCATATGCTGCATTAATTATTCTTCTTGCAAATTTGGTTACTTAACCCGCTTGCATTTGGATTGTAATATTGTGACATCCAGGGTCCCGGGTGGCGATCGGGGGGGCCCCGGACGCATGGTGCCACCAGCTGGCCGAATGCCAGGAGCTCCGGCGGCACCCGGCGCAGCTGTGAGTGATCGGGGGCAGGGTTCGGCGTGATGACGCAGAGCTGCCGGGACTGGTGTGCGCCAATTCTCAACATATACTGTAGCGCAGTACTAGTGCCTAAACGTTGTTGAGCTGGTTTTGTTATAACAACTACTCTCGCTCTGTGCCTCTGTCTGGTATATTCCGCTGCTTGTTACTGCTGGTGCGCTTCCATCCTGCCATACACTATAGCGCAGTAATATTTGGGTGCACTGCCACTGACGCGTGTACCAGATTCATATCATTGTAATATTTGATGGCAGGGTCCACCCCTGCACTCTTCCACAATACCACAGAGGGGTTACGGTGTGAAGGCACTTGCTGCCACCAAAGGCACAATATTTGGGTGCACTGCCACTGACGCCTGTATCAGATTCATATCATTTTAATATTGGACTGCAGGGTCCACCACTGCACTCTTCCACAATACCACAGAGGGCTTACGGTGTGAAGGTACTTGCTGCCACCAAAGTTAAAATATTTGGGTGCACTGACACCTATTCCAGATTCATAGCATTTTAATATTTGACCGCAAGGTCCAACCCTGCACTCTTCCACAATACCACAGAGGGGTTACGGTGTGACAGCACTGTTGCCGACACTAATGGCCCAATTTTAAAGCACCTATTGTTACTTTCATCCAAAGCCTGCATAAGTTTCACCATAATTTAGCCCAAAAAATCACTAAACTTGTCCTGTGTGTCCTAAAACGTCTCCTCTTTTCATACAGGCTGCCGCCCCAAGCAGTTGTTTATGAATAGATTAAAGGAAAACCATTTACCGTCATTTGAAATGTCATTTTTTTTGTTTCTAAATGTTTCTATACATCCTACAAATCTGCCACTTCACAGGCAGGTTATGGGGACCTTCTAGGCACGATATTTGAAGGAATTTTTCGTTTTTATTCTTAACCTTTATTACATGGAAAACTCACTGTCCCTTTAAAAAAGTTTTTTTTTTAACTTTTTGTCCTTGCCCTGGGGGACAGGAAACACTACCCGGACCCCCATACACCTTTTATGGAAAATATCTAGCATATATGCCCTCTTGGAGGGCACTCTAAAAATCGAACGTTCGGGTCCCATTGACTTACATTGAGTTCGGATCGTGTTCGAGTTCGAACTCGAACTTTTGAAATTGTTCGAATGCGAACCGAACACGGGGGCGTTCGGCACATCCCTAATGACCATCAGGCTGTTTAGATTTGTGGTTTGTAGTGTACAATATTGCTGTTTATCTAGAAGGTGCAGTGGTGCTCACATATCATTTGGAGCAGTGGTTCCCAAACCTGCTCCAAACCTGCCCTCTCTGAACGGTATCAAACGAGCGCAATACGAGCGAGAGGCAAGATCCTGCAGGTCATGTGACCGACAGTTGAAGCCTCAATGGAGTCCTATGAACTCCATGGAGGGGATGCTCGCGGCGGTGCTTAGTGCTGCCTTGATTATCCCGAGGCTTAGCGCTGCGTTACGGGGCAGGCTGCCGGATTAGCGCCTGCCCCGTAATATGGAGCTAAAACAGGAATACTATGGAGAAACCTGCAGGCGCAGGTTATGCTCCTTAGTGTCCCCGTTTTATTGTGAACTTTGTAATATGGCCCACAGTTTTCTTAAAGCTGGAGTTAAGTGATTTTACGTTAGCAAAATTACGTAACATGTTGTGAAAACTGACCCTAAAAAAATACTCACCTCTCATCCCACGATGGAGAGGGTGGTGGAATCCGCTGCTTCCTCCCCCCTGGAGCAGAGTGTGACTGGGAACAAATAGATTCCTCTGCAGTACTGCGAGAGTGAGCTGACGCAGAGCTTGTGGTTGGGACGAGCAGGGCTCCATGGAGCCGATACTTGCAGCGGTGTGCAGTGCCGCTGCTGGTTGTCAGGCTGCCGTGCACTTCGTTCTTGGGCTAGGTGCTAACAAAGAATCTACCATAGAATAGCTATGGTAATTAAACCAGAAACAGTAAGGAAAAGCTGCTGGCACAGATTTCATTACTTACCTTCTACGTTTTACCGACACGTTTGGAACAGGGGCCTAGGATGGAATTTAGTTGTGTTCGACTGTTTAAGAATGATGTTGCGTTACACATAACTATACAGGTTTCTTCATAGTCGCATATAAAAAAACACGAAGATTCAATGTCCGTGCTAAAAAAAACTGGAATTACCCAATGTACATTTCAAAATGAAGACTCTAACAGCACAAGCTCAACCGCCTGAACTGTGTTTCCTTACATACATTTTTCAAACATACCATGTATGCATCTGTTTACAAAATATCGTGACCTACAAAGGTGTTGTTTTCCTTGAAACAGTCAAAAGTTACACATTCGTGACTAGACACAAACCAAAGAAGGCATTGTATCTCACCAGATCATCTAGCAATACTCATGAAAGCAAATCCTTTTAAGAACTTCAAATATTTCAACAGTTGTGAATATTTTTTTGTAACACAACATTACACAAACATGATATTAACATTGTAGTGGGTTTTTTAAAAACAAAACTGTATACAGTGCTATATTCTAAATTTCTGGTTTTAAATAAAGGAGGCATAGTTTAAAAAAAATAATTAAAAAATCTTAAACTATTTAAGTGGTAAAATTAAATATTTGAGTAGCGTTGAATATGTAAACAACAAATATGCAGAACTTCACCCACCTGTCAAGAGAAATAAGGCCTCCACCTACTTTTTTCTCTGACTGTACCTTTTTTGGGCTGACTGGCACCAGCTGGTCCCCCTCCCATGGGAATATGTTTTTGACTCCTGGGGAGTGTTTCAGATACCACGTTTCCGACCTACTTTCCTTGTGATTTGGATTCCCTTTATTCTTGAACTTCACTCTTATATATCTTTATCTGGGCAAGTTGACATGTGCAATGGTAGCAGGCAGGAGTACAGTTTATCTCCCTTGCCTTGTCCTGTGGCCAGAGCTTCTTCTTGAATCCATTTATTTATAATCCCCTTATGCCCGGGATCAGGGGTGCAAGACAAGAACATTGGGTGTTTGACTTATCCTGATGATTTGCTCTTTTCTCTCATTAAACCAGTAAGTTTCTTTGTGAGTTGGACCTTTATGACAGCCCTGTCACCCAGTTTTTTTGGCGGACTTAGAGAAAATGCACCAGTGAGTGATGCTCACGGTGCTTAGACAGTTATAATCGGGACTCTATAAGTTCATACATGAGCACTAATGTAATATTCGTGTTTGACAAGCCCTAATTGGCTGCACAGTCAGGCAGCCGGTCAACGTGGCATGCATGCACACCAGGATGACGTGCGCTTTTTGGGCAAAAATGTCACAGTAAAAAAAAAATTATTTAAAAAAAGTGGATTTAGGCAGCGCTCACTCACTTAGGGGCAGATTTGCTGAACGGTGCATTCGCTCTTTGGCTTTTGCCACACCCAGAATAAAGTCTCAGAAACCAAAAAAGTACCAGCGCTTGTGTATTCTGTTGAAGTGTCATTTTATTGGAAGCCTTACACACTAAGGTACCAGCAATGTTCCAGCCTACTGGTTTCTATCAAGTCAAGCTTGCTAAAAGCCAGTAGGCCGAAATGTTACTGGTACCTTTGTGTGTAAGGCCAGTGGCGTAGCGTGGGGGGGGGGCAGGGGGGGCCGTGGCCCCGGGCGCAGTTTTGTTAGGGGCGCATAATTTCTTTTGAAATTATGCGCCCCTAAAACTTGTGGCCCGACTGACCCGCCGGGCCCTCGGGCGCCGCCCAAGGGCCCGCGGGTTGAGGGGACCCAGATGCCGGGCAGCGGGAGTGCCTGCCCAGTCCTAAACAGTGAGTGCGTCGCGTCCTGTTGAAGGGGATGCGGCTGCGTGCAGGCGCAGGTCACGTGGTCTGTCTAATCAGGTGGTACTGAGTCTCTGTACCACCTGACTGGCCGGACCGCGTGACCTGCGCACACAGCCGCCTCCCCTTCAACAGGACGGACTCGCACGCTGTTCAGGACCGGGGCGGGCAGGCACTCCCGCTGCCCGGGAGCTGGGGCAATATCCAGGTGAGAGCTGGGGCATATCCATGAGCTGGGGCAAATCCATGTGCTGGGGCAAATCCATGAGCTGGGGCAAATCCGTGTGCTGGGGCAAATCCATGAGCTGGGGCAAATCCATGAGCTGGGGCAAATCCATGTGTGAGCTGGGGCAAATCCATGTGTGAGCTGGGGCAATATTGATAACGTGTCCACAGGTCGGGGGGGGCGCACAATTCTTGTCTGGCCCCGGGCGCTGACAACCCACGCCTACGCCACTGTGTAAGGCAGCCAATAAGACCCACAAGTGCTGGTACTTTTTGGCATCATGCTCTCTTTTGGGGACATGGTCACCATTGATGATGCTAATCGCATCTAGGTCATCCTCTTCAGCAGCCACACTCCCACTTTCACGTGTTATTGTCTCTTTTTCTAAAGAAAGAAAAAAAAGGAAGATAAAATGCTTGATTTGTCAGGATGTGTGTGAAATGCTTCTTTTAGAATACTGAGGAAGTCAGCCGCAGCTTGAATTTTCTTGTGTACTTGTTCTACAAGGTGTGCTTTCCCAGGCTCTTAAAACCTAATATACTTACGAAATCTGGAAGAAAATTGATTTCAATGAATAGCACAATATAGACAGGTGGAACATAAAAGCTAATTTCCTAACAAATATAGAAGCCCCTATAGCAAAAGTCAACAATCTAATGTGTCAATGCATTTCGTAAAGCTTTAATGAACTCTGCTGGCTGCCTGCAATATCTCACTTCTTGACTTTGAGAAATTATTTGGAATAGGTACTAGGGTCTGTAAAATGAAATATTGGCCTGGAGTAACAAATAAGCACTGGAGAATCTGAACTGCATTGCGAGTTTCCCTGAGGGTATCACAGCTCTATAAAACGTGATTAACACTAAGAACCACAACTTATAATGAAATTCGTAATCTTCTCACCGTTGTAAGTGTTGACGCTCAAACCGAAACATGTTTGAGGTTATGTGTTATGGAAAGGAAACTTAATATACTAAAAATAACGCACACTGACCTATGCGTTTAAGGCCGAGGTCGTTGTTCAAAGGCATATTTTCAAAACACCATATCATTACAACTTAGGGCTCGATGTAAATTTATCAGCTGATTTTTAAGAAGAAAATATCGACGGCTAACGGGCGATTTTTTAAATTTTTATTTATTTATTTATTTATTAAATAGATTCGTCAGTTGAATAAATTCATATGGAGCCGATATATTCAAATAATGCAGTTTGTTTAAAATAAAATTGGCCGGTAAAAGAGCCGGAAAGCTTATTTCCGGCTGTCATGATCCGTGCCTGCAGCAACTCCCTGAAAAGTGCTGCCCTCAGGCTAAGCACTAACAACCAGACCTGTAACCGTTAAACACAGAAACACACACCACACCCCTGTGCTGAATAAAGGTCCACTCCTCCCTTCCATCAATGCTTGAGCATTGTCACCTAGTTCCTATCCCTGCAAAGACCATACTTCATTGCTCCTACTGTGTACCAGACTTCCTGCTTTACTCACTGACTCGGCTTCCACTCTGCCAGCTCTTGAACCAAGGATCACCCCCTTGACTACGATTATTGCCTCTCCCTTTGGCACCACGCTTATTACTGTAAGGCAGTGTTTCCCAAACCTGTCCTCGGGACCCTCAACCAGGCCAGATTTTGCAGATCTCCCTGGGGAAAAGCAGAATCCTGCAATCACTGAGCAGCAAATCATATCACCTGTGCTATGCTTCAGATATCTGGCAAACCTGGTGAGGCGGAGGGTCCTGAGGACAGGTTTGGGAAACACTGCTGTAAGGTACTGTCTGCCTAGCCACCCTCTTCCCTCCGGTGTATATTCAGCCCCTAAGATTGCTGCATACTGGGCACATATCCACACTCCAATACCCTATGCAGTGTTATCCTGACACCCTACGGTGCTGTTCTGACACCAGCCCACATACCAGCATCAGATCTGTGCCTTTATATATGACTTTTAGCAGGGCTGTCTTTAACACAGGGCAAAAGGGGCAGTTGCCCCGGGCCCAGTCATTGTTGAGGGGCCCAAAGCAGCTGCCCCTTGGGCCCGTGTAAACCGTGGATGACCACCGCCGCTGCTGCTAGTGGAATGCATCAAGAGAATTCTGCTAGCAGCCCCCTCGACTGGCCATGTCTTCTTGCGAGCGCCAGCGTTCTCCCTCGCGCGGCCGCTGTCCTGTGAAGGCTGTGACACGGCCTACAGGCGAGATCTCACGAGAGAGCGTCACAGCCTTCAGAAGCCGGCGACCACGTGGAGGAGAATGCTGGCACTCGGTCATCTGATCCTGAGGTCTGTGCTGGGTAAGTATAATTCTAAGGGTCTGTTCTGGGTACATATATTTCTGGGGAGTCTGTGCTGGATATATATAATTCTGGGTGCCTGTGCTGGGTACATATATTTCTGGGGGGTCTGTGCTGGATACATATAATTCTGGGGGCCTGTGCTGGATACATATATTTCTGGGGGTCTGAGCTGGGTACATATATTTCTATTAAGATAGTAACCTGCCTTTTCTCCCAAGAACATGTAGCGCTGTTTTAGTTCTGTTGCTGTAATTACCCATTTTTGGCAACCAGGGGGAGATAAGCGCAATGTTAACTATACTGGACACATTGGGACTACATTTTCCAGCATGCTTTGGGGCAGAGACAGAAAGTGGGTGGGGAGAACGGACAGACATCCGCAGCCTCTCGCGGAGGAGAGCAGAGCGCGCCGAGAGGTGAAGAGAACCAGACGCACGTGAGACAGGGAACGATTGCGACCAGGCCGGAGAGCAGGTGCTGCCTTGCGGACGCTGGCAGATCGGTTTCAGTGGCTGCCAGAGACCTAGTATCCACCGCTGAGAACTTTACAAAGACGCAGAGCTGCAGATTGGACCCCGAGTTAGGAGACCGCGATGATCTAATGGGAGTGCAGGCGGTAAGCTAAAGATCTTGTTGCAAAGACGGACAAGCAAGAACAGCGTCCCAGCCAAATCGAGCGGAGAGACGTCCTTGGTCAAGCAGGGGAGCAGTTTGTCTGGCTGATGGGTGAGAGGCCTTCCAGGCCACAGTAAAGTTACCAAAGCACGCTGCAGTTTGTTTAAATCTACAGGGCCCCAACGTGACTAGTCGAAGATACACGGAATCCATTCACTGGCCAGTTGAATCTAGTACCCGGGTACCAACATACACATACACGCACACCTTCTTGGGACACAACCTGTACGGGACTTACACTCCGGCAACAAAGGGGTTAAAATTTCCTTTTCTTACCGCTACGCGTTTCTCGCATTACGAATTCCTGTAAATATATATATACCGTGTTTACTTTATATATGCCAGTTTATTCGAGACCAGTAAACTATATAACTTATAAAATCCACAACAGTGCTGGTGTATATTTGTTCCCTAGTGCGGGGAGACTGACCCGATGTTAAATTCAGCGGCTCCTCCGGGAGTGAGCGCTACAAACATGTAACTGTTAATAGAAATATATGATGAGAAAGAGCCTAGAAGAGGCTATAATTGGCCCATGTCAGACGAGTGCACTATGTGCGCCCTTACTGACGTAACTCCCGGCATCCGTCACAGCATTGTGTTGCTTCGACGGGGCTGGCCACATGTTGTAGCGCGCGCATAAATTGCGCGTGCTGCAGCAGGTGTGCTGCGTCCATTCAGAAAGCCTCCCCGTCTAAGCGCTAAGACGCGCGTTTGGCGGGGCTGCAAAGTGCGATCCTCCATAGGAGGATCCAGAGGCGTAACTAGAAACCTCAGGGCCCCGGTGCAAGAATCCATGAAGGGCCCCCCCCATTGTCGGCTGTGGGGAGGGGCCGAGGCGGGCCAATGAAGTCAGGGGGGCGTACCAGTATGCACTAGCGTCACTAGGTGGGGCGGGGGGTGCAGCCCGCACTGGGTGACACTACCCCCTAGGGTGACACCCTAAAAAAAAAAAAATTCTATCATTTTCAAGTATGTCCTGGGTAGGCAAGGCCTAGGCTCGCACTTTCCAGGGGACAGCAAAAAAAACACCACTAAAGGGGATATTCACAGAGTACCGAAATGATGCAGACATTTCAGTGTTCTGTTGTACCCCGCACTTCGGGGAATCAAATTTCCCTGGTGAATTCACCGCAGGGTCCCTGAAGTGCAGGGAATCAGCCACCGAATGCCACCACCACGAACCCGTCCCCCACTGTTTTAAAAAAACTACTGAATGAAAATGTCTGGAATTAACATATAAGATCCTATGAATGATAATAAAAAGGGCTGTTACAGAAAAAAAACACTATTAGAAAGAAAAAAACATTGGATTTTTTTTAAAAAAAATGCCTAATAGATCAACTAAAGTCAACAAATAAAGAGACTAGGAATGTGCACCAATTTTGTTTTCGTTTCGACTCTTTTCGTTCGTAATTCGACAATTTTCATTTCGGATCGTTTCGGCCGATTTCCGTTTCGGTTCGTTTAGTTTCGGCTCGTTTTTCGTATCGACTTTTTTTTCGTGAAATCGTAAATTTTCGTGTTTTCGGATCAGCTCGTTTTTTTTATCTACTTTTTTTCGTGATTTCGGACATTTTCGTGTATTCGGTGTTGGAAATGTTTTGCCCCATAGACGTCAATGTTAAAAATAATACCGTTTTAATTCAATATCTAATAAACCGTTTATTATTATATTCTGTAGTTAAGAGTCTCTTTATTTCTAGATTTTTTAGGATCTTTTAGGCATTTTTTGAAAATTACCAAAGTGGAACCGAAATGACGAATTGAGTGAAAATGATTTCTGATTCCGAATTTTTTTTTCGTTTCGGATCGGAAATAGTTTCGTTTCGGACGTTTTATGATCCGATCCGATTCGGAAAATCGTCCGAATCCAAATCACCAAATCGGGCCGATTCGTGAAAAAAAAAAATCAGTCCGAAACGAAACACACATCCCTAAAAGAGACTTTTTACTACAGATTAATGGAATAAACGTTTTATTAGATATTGGGTAAAAACGGGAATATTTTTAACATTGAAACCTATGCAGGGTTATTCAGAGAAGGGTGAAAATCTTGAGAATGACTGTAGAATTGAAAATTCTAGGGCAAAATAGTCAAACCAGAAAAATTCTCCCATTTATCTCAATTTCCAAATTGTCTATTTGGTCTAGATTGTTCATTCTCCTGGCAATTCTCAAGGTTTTCACCTCTCTGAATAGCCCTGATGGTGTTCGCCTGAATAAACCTGTCTAATGAAACCACTGAACATCAGGACATTTCTCTGCTGTTCGATGTCTCTGAACAGATTTACCATTACTTCTCTATGGGGATTTTCACTGCCGTCGAACAGGCACCGTACTTGCTGGCAGTTCACCAAAATTTGTGTGTGAGTATATGAGAGAGCTGCACAGCAATAAACCTCACAGTAATGTGCGCCGTGTATTATGAGCATTCAGTATTATATGGGAGTACTGCTTTATGAGTAAGAGTAGTTAAAAAATAAAAATAAACATAAAACTCGGGGGGGGGGTGACACCATCAGGGTTATTCAGAGAGCGTGAAAAGCAGGAGAAAGACTGGAGAATGACTGGAGAATGAAAAATTCTAGGTCAAAATAGCCAAACCAGAAAAATTCTCCCTTTCATCTCACTTTCCAAATCGGCTATTTTGACCTAGAATTTTTTATTCTCCAGTCATTCTCCTGCTTTTCACGCTCTCTGAATAACCCTGCATGAGTTACCGCACTGGGTGACACCAACCCTATTGACGCCACTGCCAGTATGTCCCGCGCCTTCAAGACCCACCCTCCGCACGGGTCACAGATATCAGACCCCCAGTATCAGACCCCAGTAATTAACAAGCCAGTATCAGACCCCAGTAATTAGGCAGCCAGTATCAGACCCCAGTAATTAGCCAGTATCAGACCCCAGTAATTAACCAGCCAGTATTAGACCCAAGTAATTAGCGAGTATCAGACCCCCAGAAATTAGCCAGTATCAGACCCCAGTAATTAGCCAGCCAGTACCAGTCCCGCAGTAATTAGCCAGCCAGTATCAGACCCCCAGTAATTAGCCAGTATCAGAACCCATAATTAGCCAGTATCAGAACCCATAATTAGCCAGTATCAGAACCCATAATTAGCCAGTAACAGAACCCCAGTAATTAGCCAGGATCAGACCCCCAGTAATTAGCCAGTATCAGACCCCAGTAATTAGCCAGTATCAGAACCCCAGTAATTAGCCAGTATCAGAACCCCAGTAATTAGCCAGTATCAGACCCCAGTAATTAGCCAGCCAGTATCAGAACTCCAGTAATTAGCCAGTATCAGAACCCCAGTAATTAGCCAGGATCAGACCCCCAGTAATTAGCCAGTATCAGACGCCAGGATCAGAACCCCAGTAATTAGCCAGCCAGTATCAGTCCCGCAGTAATTAGCCAGTATCAGACCCCCAGTAATTAGCCAGTATCAGAACCCATAATTAGCCAGTAACAGAACCCCAGTAATTAGCCAGGATCAGACCCCCAGTAATTAGCCAGTATCAGACCCCAGTAATTAGCCAGTATCAGAACCCCAGTAATTAGCCAGTATCAGACCCCAGTAATTAGCCAGCCAGTATCAGAACTCCAGTAATTAGCCAGTATCAGAACCCCAGTAATTAGCCAGGATCAGACCCCCAGTAATTAGCCAGTATCAGACCCCCAGTAATTAGCCAGTATCAGAACCCCAGTAATTAGCCAGGATCAGACTCCCAGTAATTAGCCAGCCAGTATCAGACCCCAGTAATTAGCATAGGTAAGTATGGTCTCCACTTCTCCTCCCTGCACGGGCTGGACACTTCCAGCACAGCAGGGGAGGCTCTGCTTTGCATGGCTGTGAAGGGGGAAGGAGCGGGGCCAGCATGTCCCCATGTGAGCAGCTGTCCTCTTCTTCCTCCTCCTCTCCCCACGGCAGGGCCTTTACTTCTGGCACAGCGTGTGGGAGTTTGATCCCACACGCTGCCGATCAAACGGGAGACTAGGTGCCTGACCCCTGCCTTGACTGTGGGGCAAGCAGGGCTAGTCTGGGCCCCCCACCCATCCGGTTGTGGGCCCCCGGACTCAGGGGCCCGGGTGCAGTGGCACCCGCTGCACCCCTGGTAGTTACGCCCCTGGGAGGATCAAGCATTGCAGCGCTGAGCGCACTAACTGCACTCAGGGAGGTGGCCAGAAGGGCGTCGGAGTGGAAGGAATGTTCACTTTCACAGACGTTCCTTCGGCTCTTAAAAATGCTCATCTGACACCAGCCTTAAGGCTCAGGTTTATCAGGGAAGCTTTTAATAGAAGGACTTTTCTCTGCTTTTCCTGACACACTTTGTGTTCAGCTGGATGACTTCATCACGCTACATTGTAGAACACAACAAAAAGTGAACATTTAATCCTTGTTTTACAATTACGCAACCCGCTATCACATTTACCAGCAGGATACAGGAGTTGCCAGTTGAATCTTGACAAGCCACCTGCCTTCCCATATCATATACACCCATGCACCGCTATATCAAAAGAAGTGAAAACATTTCCAGTACTCTTTAATTATGCTCTCTGTAGGCTCGGCATTTTAAACAATTACTGGGAGCCGTGTAGGTGTTTGTTATAGTGTACACGCTCAATCGCTGCTCTTTTTAAAAAAAAAATTTTAAGACCTGTTTTTCTTAAAGGGAAAATTTATATGGGAAAAAAAATATATATAAAGAAATGAAGGGGATTAGGGGATAACTTTTAACCCCCGCTGCTCCCACTGCTTTAATAAAGGTAAAAAAAAAAACAACCTCAACTTTTAGACAAGCATCGTGGATGTTTGGCACATGCACAGCTAGTGAGCACACAGTCAATCAAATGGTTCTCATAGAATTCTCCTTAGTCACGACATGGCATCGTTTTGGCTTGGCACAACCAGTAAGGATGGGCACCGGATGTCACCGTAGTTAGGGAGAGAGCGATGGTGGGATCTGTCATTACGACCCCTTAAATAAACTTAACATTATTATTCCTATTTCAGTATAAAACATATTGCGGCTGACGTTGTATTGGGTAGCCTCCAACAGAAAAATGCTGTGTAAGCCCTTATATATTAGCTGCTTCCTAATACCAGCTCCATTACAAGTGAGGAGCTATGTTATACAGAAGATGCTAACAGATACTGCAGAGCCGCCGATAGGTGGTAATTAACCCTCCTGGTAACTCAGCAGAAGATAATGTGCTGGCAATAAAACCAGCATGCCAACCTGTACCCTGCTTAGGGATAGTTCCCAAGTAGGCCCAGACAGTTAGGAGTGAATGGCAGCCCTGTGGGCACAGACAGCTACAAGAAGGAAGCATCTTCATATTCGGAGGTGGGGTAATTACAGATGTAATACCTCATTACAAAACAATATGTATCACTGATGTTTCTAATCAACGCTACATCCATTCATTGATGGGATATTAGAGTGACACTTCTTTTGCACATGTCGGGTTCACTTGAAAGAATAACAGAAGATATGGTGATCATGTAAATGGAATAATAATGTCCATACAGCAAAGTATACATATGATCAATGCGATGCTCAAATAGACCTTGTTAGGTTAATCTCTTCATCAATGGATTCCATAAGGAGACAACGTCCTTACAGAATCGCAGAGGCAGGATCCAGCACGCTGGTTTTCACTTCCTAATCAAGGATGACTAGGCCCTGGGGCTTTGGGCATTGAGCACTTGTCATGTCTGGAAATAATTGTCTTAATCACCCAAGGGACAATGCACTGAGCAACCAGATCTGCTTTATTTATTGCCATTGTAGGCAAAATCTATTTTTAAAGTCTTGCATCTTAAAATAAACTCGACAATAATTCTGAGCATTATGCAGTCGGTTCCTTATAGTGCTGGGAATGTGCGATAGAGTTTTGGCCAGCGCATCATAGAGAGGATCTAACCATTGAAGATTAGGTCATTGACTGTTTCTGTAGTCAGATAAATCAAGCTGACGCAAATTGCAAACCAACATAGATAAAAAACCAAATGGCATAATAGCCAAGCTTGAATAAAATAATCTCAATAAGCACATTTCTGCTGGTGTGTTGATTACCAGAATTGTTCACAAAGAAAGAAGAAAATCAATTTACAGGGTTATTCGGAGAGCGGCAAAAAGCAGGAGAATGACTGGAGAATGGAAAATTCTAGGTCAAAATATCCAAACCAGAAAAATTCTCCCATTCATCACACTTTCCAAATCGGCTATTTTGACCTAGAATTTTCGATTCTCCAGTCATTCTCCTGCTTTTCACCGCTCTCTGAATAACCCTGTTAGTCTTGAAGAAAATAGATTTCATCTACAGGTCCTTTCATTACAGTAAGCAATTACGATGTAGTATCATAATAGAAATTGTTTCATTGGACATAGTGGATTGTCATGTTTCACATGACTTGTGATATTGCTTTAAGAATTGCTTATGCCTTATCTACCCCTGGGTTTCTCTCCTCCCCTCCTCATGGTGCAGGGATTTCCTGTCCAGATAGCTCCACCCTTGTTCTCTTCCCAGTAATCCTTTGCAAGCCTTATGGACTCAGATTCACTATGATTTTTGACCTATTTGATGTATATTGTTGTGGATTTTCTACAGTTTTGGAATAAAACTTCAACAGATCTTCAAGGTGTCATCTGGATTGAGTCACTGTCTGTAATTCATCTAGACTGGGAGTTATCGCCATCTCATCACAACAGTAAGTTAAGAGATCACATTCTCAGTGCTTTGGTGGAGAAACAGAACATGGATAGCGATACAAAATATACGCTTGGGGGGTTATAAGGATATCTTACGAATCTGAAGGGATAATTTTAAGTAAAATTGCTTTTTTTTGGGAGGTGGATTACCTGGTGTGAAAGACGTTACTCACCATTGCCCGTCATCACAAAAGGGACGGTTGACTTGTGCAATAATGTAATAGTTGTTTAATGGGGTTCTTTCCTGGCATTCTATATTCAGATACAACCCCATGATTATGGGACAGAACTAAAAAAAATCTAAACGGTTATGCCAAACCCTGGATGTTTGTGAGTTCCGGGGATAGAAAGTGTTAGATCAACTGAACAGGAGAGACTTTCTTCAACTTATTCTATGTAACGGTTTGATGTCGATTCGAGCAGTTACTTCACTATTTTCTCTCACCCACTACCTGCCCCCTCGACCCCTTTTCCTCACATCATAACAAAACACTTTCCGTTTCTCTTGTACCGTCCTTGACCCACACTTTTAATCTGTCCTTAACCTCTGGGGTCTTTCCTGCTCCCCTCAAACATGCCACGGTAGTCCCGATCCTAAAAATGCCTTCTCTGAATCTGACTGCTCCCTCCAAATACCGGCCCGTGTCCCTGTGCCCTTTTGCCTCTAAACTCCATGAAAAGCTTGTGTATCTGGCTGATTGACTACCTCAACACCCACTCTCTCCTTGACTCTCTGCAATCTGGCTTTTGCTCACTGCACTCCACAGAAACAGCTCTTGCGAAACTGACCAATGACCTTGCAACTGCTAAATCTAATGGTTGCTACTCACTGCTGATCCTTCTTGACCTCTCTGCTGCCTTTGATACAGTTGACCACTCAATCCTCCTGCAAGCTGCAAACGCTTGGTGATATAGGCCTTCAAGGTTCTTTCATAGTTCTCTTCCTACCTGTCCCAACGAACGTTTAGTGTCTCATTTTCTGGAAGTGCCTCCTCCCAGCAGCTTATCTCTGTTGGAGTGCCCCAAGGTTCAGTACTGGGCCCTCTACCTTTTTCAATCCACACGGCCTCTCTAGGCAAACTAATCAGCTCCTTTGGATTCCAGTACCACCTATATGCTTATGACGCTCAAATATACCTCTCCGACCCTGATCTCTATCCTGCTCTCCAGGATCAAGTCACTGACTGTCTCTCTTCCGTCTCGTATTGGATTTCTTCCCACTGCTTTAAACACAATCTCGCCAAAACTGAAATTATCGTTGTTCCTCCCTCCAAGAAAAACCCAATACCAGCTATCTCTCTATGAGTAAATGGAGCAAAGCCCATTAGCCCGACACCTCAAGCTCATTGCCTTGGTGTCACTTTTGATTCTGAACTAACGTTCTCTCCCCATGTCCAGACAGTGACCAAATCCTGTCACTATCAATTCAAAAACATTGCCCGCATCCACCCCTTTCTGACACAAGATACCGAGAAAGGTGCTGGTTCATGAGCTTGTCATTTCATGACTTGATTACTGCAACTAGCTCCTTATTGGCCTCCCCAATGCCGCACTGCCCCTTTGCAATCTGTAATAAATGCAGGTGGCAGGTTTATTTTTCTCACCAGATGCACCTCGCTTACCTCCCCCCTCTGCCAGTCCCTCCATTGGCTTCCTGTATGTTCCAGGATACAGTTTAAAATACTGACGCTCATGTTCAAATTGCCCAATAACCTGACCCCTCCTTGTAGGTCTTTGTTACTCCGCAAACATATCCCGTCTAGACAACTCCGATCAGTGGACGACCTCCGCCGGTACTCTATCTACACCCGCACTGCCAACTCTCACCTCCAAAACTCCTCAAGGGCAGCTCCAGGCCTGTGGAATGACTTGCCTCGCCCTATCAAACTCTCCCCTGACCTTCAGGCCTTCAAGAAATCCCTCAAAACCCATCTCTTCAGATTAGCGCACCACACCACTGATGCAACACATCCCTCTGCTCACCTACTCACACATAATTTAAGCTGCTTCCATTGCCCCACCATTCCCAAACCACTGGCACTAATGATCCTGTCATCCAGTAAAATTCCCCTTGTCTTCAACCCCAAACACTCTCAACTGTAAGCTCCTGTGAGCAGGGCCCTCTACACCTCTTGTTTCCATCCCATGTCCGTTTATATGTATCTCATTCCATTTGGTTATTGTAAAGCGCTGCGGAAACTGTTGGCGCTATATAAATGATGACAATAATATTGTAAAGCGCTGCGGAAACTGTTGGCGCTATATAAATGATGGCAATAATAATATTTTAGCAATATTTTACTCGGTTCCTTTTTGATTGCTTTAACCTAAAGCTGTAAATAGCATTCTGTTCAGCCACAATTTTACAAGAATGTCTATATTTAAGGATGTTTGCAGAGTGTGAGTATGTCTGTAACGCATAGAAATTACCATTTCTTTGTAATTATCAAAGGAATGACATTTTCAAACTTAAAGAAGCGCTGCAGTTGCTGCACTTTGTGATAATCTCTTTTTATAACTAGAGTCATCCCAGGTAGACAAATCTTGGAGTTCCCACGCTTATTTTTTAGGACGTGACCTGTGGTAAGTATGTAACCAGTACCATTGTTTTACTTCAAAATGTATCTTCAAGCATACTGTTAATCATCAGAATGTGAGAGAGCAGAGAGGATCTTTGGGGAGGCGCAGGTTAAATGGTTCAGGTTCCCAATGCATGGAGATGAAAAGAGTGAATGTGGAGTGATTTGTCTGTAGGTTTTACAGTGAACGATGCTGTAACACCATTTTGCTGCTGCCTGTGGATGAATTTGTCAATACCCAGCTGATTTATCCTGCATTGAACGGTTGCTATTTCTGTTGCTCGTGCTGTGCTGTAACGCTTCAGGCTTTCGCGTCAGTACATTAGCACGACGCCTCATCTGTCCCATTATATTTCACCTATCACACCGGACGACGCGTGGCATGTAATGGTGAACTTTATGGTTCGGGTGAAATCCAGATTAATTTTCTGATCACGACTCGCGTATTTGAGCAAATGAATGAAGGCGTATAATAAAGCTGGGGTTGGCTATATGAAAGCGAAGAGAAGGTACATCCCATTGTTCTGCAGACAAGGGAATGTCTGGCTATTATTAACAGCAATCTATTCTGCGTGGGATCTTCCCATCCATCCTCTATACAATGCACAGCATCCTATAATTAAAAAAGCAAAATCACAAACGTCCACGCTCTGTATCCAAGTGCAAGAATAGTTCCAGGAAATCTACTATATCATTACATGTTCTGTATTGCAATTTAATTAAATTTGAGTCACAACTGTTAGGTAGTGTTGGTCCAGAATATATATATATACACTAGTTGTCAATATGGTCTTAAATCTTTATTTACAAATTTTTGTGCACAATGCACATACAGGGTTATTCAGAGAGCGTGAAAAGCAGGAGAATGACTGGAGAATGACTGGAGAATGAAAAATTCGAGGTCAAAATAGCCAAACTAGAAAAATTCTCCCTTTCATCTCACTTTCCAAATTGGCTATTTTTACCTAGAATTTTTCATTCTCCAGTCATTCTCCTGCTTTTCACGCTCTCTGAATAACCCTGATAATCTGGAAAAACAATCCTTTGAAAATGGACCAGCCCAGATCACTGGATTTATGACATTAAAAAGCGTCAGTAAAACCTTTTGTTTTCAGGGATAATGAAAGCATAAACAATTAGCCATATGTTATTTTTACGTTCTTTGCAGTACACATAGATGTACTGGAACACTTATCACCTGGGGGTATGCATTTAAAATGGTGCTATTGATATTTCACATTTTAAAAGGTTGAGCGTGTTCGGAATGACACTAGAATGATGCTGCGTTAAGGCTAGAGTCAGACGAACGCAGTCTGAGCGCATTCTGCGTGCGTGCATAACGGCCAGACGTACTGACGGAAGATACTGTAGACACCACACGATCCGTTTTTCTTGATGGACATAGAAAAAAAAAGGAACTATGGGAAATAAAAATAATATGAAAAATGATAAAAAATTGAAAAGCATATGAAAAGGCATTTTGTGTGTCAAGGTGCTGGACATCGCAAATGCGCTGCATCTGACATCTCATCACTCAAACAGAACACTAGGCGGACGTGGCACACTCTGCACGTCTGTCTAGCGGTTTTACGTTCTTGCCTAACTTGCGTCCGTTTGCCACGTGCGTTGTGCGTGCGCAGTCCGGTGCGGACGCACTTAGTGTGTGGGTCTCTTTTGATCATGATTCTATGCTACGACGGACGTTAAACTGTGCGGCAACACAGACGTGATCACTGCGTTCGTCTGACATGGGCCTAAAAGAACATAATTTCAGCTATGAAGAAATGCACGGTTTGGTTAGGTTATAGTGGTTATGGGTAAAACAAAGGTTGGGGGAGTTTAGCACTAGGGAATTGGATTAGTGTAACTTGCCTTACAGTGCAACTGTTACGGGCAAAACTAGTTTTGCCCATTTGACAGGGCATCACTCCAATTATATAGGTCAAAAGAAAGTTATTATTTAAATGAAACATTGAGGCCTCATTCACACTGATACACACGTACGTGCATTGTACAATATGAAACATATGCAAATAAATGGCTCCATACACACAGTCGCGTATGGAGCCGTATATTTGTAGCGTAAACATATGCAAAAACATAATCGAAACGAGATCAGTCCAGGCAGCGTATTTTTGCAGTTTTTTAATGGGCATACGCGTGTTTTTGCGCGTGCGCACGTGTATACGCACGTACATTACTAAAGTTAACCCCCCTGAGGTATTCCCGAGTGTGCAATGGATGGCCATGGATTTCTTGGGCAAGCACCCCTCCCTGCCACAGGTACTCTGCCTACAGGTTCTATCAGGGGTGAACAACTAATGGGGCCCCCGGGCAATAGGAGGTCATGGGGTCCCCTTGTTCCGCACCCACAGGAGGCCACACCCATAAAAAAAACATCCCCTACAATGCAACACATGGGTATATATTGCCCCCAGCAGCTCACACGTGGGTATATATTGCCCCCAGCAGCTCACACGTGGATATATACTGCCCCCAGCAGCTCAAACGTGGGTATATACTGCCCCAGCAGCTCAAACGTGGATATATTGCCCCCAGCAGCTCAAACATGGTTATGAATTGCCCCCAGCAGTTCAAACATGGATATCAATTGCCCCAGTAGCTCAAACATGGATATTAA
This sequence comes from Leptobrachium leishanense, assembly GCA_009667805.1. Taxonomy (NCBI): domain Eukaryota; kingdom Metazoa; phylum Chordata; class Amphibia; order Anura; family Megophryidae; genus Leptobrachium; species Leptobrachium leishanense. Next base: position 112,876,266 of record CM019066.1, read on the forward strand.
TTGCACCCAGTAGCTCAAGCATGGATATTAATTGCCCCAGTAGCTCAAACATGGGTATTAATTGCCACCAGTAGCTCAAACATGGATATTATTTGCCCCCAGCAGCTCACACGTGGATATATACTGCCCCCAGCAGCTCAAACGTGGGTATATACTGCCCCAGCAGCTCAAACGTGGATATATTGCCCCCAGCAGCTCAAACATGGTTATGAATTGCCCCCAGCAGTTCAAACATGGATATCAATTGCCCCCAGTAGCTCAAACATGGATATTAATTGCACCCAGTAGCTCAAACGTGAATATTAATTGCCCCAGTAGCTCAAACATGGGTATTAATTGCCCGGGCAGCTCAAACATGGATATTAATTGCCACCAGTAGCTCAAACATGGATATTATTTTCCCCCAGTAGCTCAAAAATGGGTATTAATTGCCCCAGCAGCTAAAACATGGATATTAATTGCCCCCAGTAGCTCAAACATGGGTATTAATTGCCCCCAGTAGCTCAAACATGGGTATTAATTGCCTCCAGCAGCTCAAACATGGATATTAATTGCCCCAGCAGCTCAAACATGGATATTAATTGCCACCAGTAGCTCAAAACATGGATATTAATTGCCCCAGCAGCTCAAACATGGGTATTAATTGCCCCCAGCAGCTCAAACATGGGTATTAATTGACCCCAGCAGCTCAAACATGGATATTAATTGCCACCAGTAGCTCAAACATGGGTATTAATTGCCCCCAGCAGCTCAAACATGGATATTAATTGCCACCAGCAGTTCAAACATGGATATTAATTGCCACCAGTAGCTCAAACATGGATATTAATTGCCCCAGCAGCTCAAACATGGGTATTAATTGCCCCCAGCAGCTCAAACATGGATATTAATTGCCCCAGCAGCTCAAACATGGGTATTAATTGCCCCCAGCAGCTCAAACATGGGTATTAATTGACCCCAGCAGCTCAAACATGGATATTAATTGCCACCAGTAGCTCAAACATGGGTATTAATTGCCCCCAGCAGCTCAAACATGGATATTAATTGCCACCAGCAGTTCAAACATGGATATTAATTGCCACCAGTAGCTCAAACATGGATATTAATTGCCCCAGCAGCTCAAACATGGGTATTAATTGCCCCCAGCAGCTCAAACATGGATATTAATTGCCCCAGCAGCTCAAACATGGGTATTAATTGCCCCAGCAGCTCAAACATGGGTATTAATTGCCCCCAGCAGCTCAAACATGGATATTAATTGCCCCACAGCAGCTCAAACATGGATACATATTGCCCCTGCCCCCCCTTGCTCACCGACTTTTTCGGGACGCGGTTCAGTAGGGACCCGGTTTGGGGCGACACAGTGAGCCCCCGCCGGTTTCCCTCTGATCGTAGAAATTAACATTCAGCCAGTGGCTCAGTCTGAAAACGCCGCGGTGGTGCCTGCAGCGTTCCTGCATCTCAGTCTAACACTGGAGCAGGCACATTGCATTGGCGCCGCCCCTCACGTGACACGTCAGGTGCCACCACAGCGTTTTCACAGTGCGCCACTGGCTGCCTGTTAATTTTTATGATCAGAGGCAGAGGGAAACCGGCGGGGACCCAGTGTGTCACCCCAAACCGGGCCCCTACTGACCCGCGGGCCCTCGGGCAGTGCCCGAGTGCCCGATGGGTCAGTCCGCCCCTGGGTTCTATTTAACCTTGAGCTGCAGGGAGCTCCAGAATGGACTTGGTCCTCGGTAAGTGAGTTGAACCCATAGGAGCAACCATTAGGTTAGCATATTAAGACCTGCCAGAAGGTGGTTTACATTGATGTTGTTGGCAGGCATACGCAATCCATGGCCATCCATTGCAAACTAAATTTCCACCATTTTTCATCAAAGTTCAGATTTCAGTACCTTGCAAAAAGCAAAATCAGGTTTATTTTTATATGCATGAAGCTGTTGCTGTGTTGACTGGAGTGCTCTCTTCATGGTTTAATATAAATATATATATATATATATTTAACATCCACAAACACACATCATGTTAGCTTTAAGGAGGAAGTTCTTATGTCTCCCTAACAGCTAGGCCTTTCATTCCAGTATCATCTCCCCGTGACACCGGCTAGCCGCTGTGTCTGATCCATGAAAACGGAACACGTTTTAAGCACCTAGTCACCACATACCAGCAGCAGCAAGAGAAAAAACACTGGGCTGGAGATTATACTGGGGGTTTCATAACAAATTACCCATGAAAATCAAAAATAGATTTTCCTTTTATTGCAAATCTTTCGGGGGGGGGGGGACGCACATGTTCACAAATCTGGGGCAGAGATCTAAATGTGGAGCAATCTCCATGGATTTCACTAATTAACACACTCTGATACGTACCGGTATATCTGCAGCAGAAAGTACTACAGATACTAATGCAACGTAATAGCTTTTCTATAACCATCATGTCTGATTGCCTACTCAGAGATATGCTCACTCAAAGTGTGGTCAAGTGGACTATTATCTGTGTGTATATATTAATATATACAGTATATACACAACAATCACAACAGCAGCACTCTTCCTGTACTAGGCGTAATAAATGGGTGCATCTCAAGACAGAAGAATACAACAAACCACTAAGAGAACACACCAACTCATACATTTAGAGATTTTAACGTATTTTAACCCTTTCAAAGAGTTTAAAGATTTGAAGTCTTTTAAATATTTTTTGCAATTTTTTAACCCCAAGTTATGTTGAAAAAATTATGGAAATTTAGTTCACAACATATGGCTTAAACCTGTCACAGCGTCAATGTATCCCCTTGCGACAAGTCCTATTCTTGTCACCTAATGAGTTTATTGGATTAACTCAATGAGGACAAAATCCTTTCTGGGGCTCCCAGAGATTCAAGGTTAAGTAGAACCCACTATGAAACAACTGTGGTAGGGAGGGGTACAAACCGAGAGGGATGTCAGCCCTCTGCATGTATACTACAACCAAGACAGCAGCACGCTTCCTGTACTAAGCATAATAAATGGGTGCTTCTCAAGACCGACACATGCAACAAACTACAAAGAGAGCACACAAACTCATACATTTAAAGATTTCTAACAATTTTTATCTTCAAGGGTAAAAAAAATCATTAAAATCTTTAAATGTATGAGTTGGTGTGCTCTCTTCGTGGTTTGTAAATGTGCATATATATATATTTATTATTGCAGAAGCCACTTGCACCTTACAGCAATTCAAAGAACTGCATCCCAGAGCTCCAGTGCTACACTCTCCATATGCAGCAAGGAATTCTGGGTAGGAAATGCAAATGACATCTGTCTCACTTTTATGCATCCTGGGTCTGTTATTACACAGAACCCTTAAATCAATGCCATGCCATACTAGACTGCTCAAAAAAATAAAGTGAGCACTTAAACAACACAATGTAACTCCAAGTCAATCACACGTCTGTGAAATCAAACTGTCCACTTAGGTAGCAGCACTGATTGACAATCAAGTCCACATGCTGTTGTGCAAATGGAATAGACAACATGTGGGAAGCATAGGCAGGTAGCAAGACATCCCCAATAAAGGAGTGGTTCTGCAGATGGTGACCACAGACCACTTCTCAGTTCCTATGCTTTCTGGCTGATGGTTTGGTCACTTTTGAATGCTGGCAGTGCTGTCACTCTAGTGGTAGCATGAGACAGAGTCTACAACCCACACAAGTGGCTCAGGTAGTGCAGCTCCTCCAGGATGGCACATCAATGTGAGGTGTGGCAAGAAGGTTTGCTGTGTCTGTCAGCGTAGTGTCCGGAGCATGGAGAGAGACAGGCCAGTACATCAGGAGACAGGCCAGTACATCAGGAGACGTGGAGGAGGCCGTAGGAGGGCAACAACCTAGCAGCAGGACCGCTACCTCCGCCTTTGTGCAAGGAGGGACAGGAGGAGCACTGCCAGAGCCCTGCAAAATGACCTCCAGCGGGCCACAAATGTGCATGTGGCTGCTCAAATGGTCAGAAACAGATTCCATGAGGGTGGTATGAGGGCCTGATGTCCACAGTTGGGGGTTGTGCTTACAGCCCAACACCGTGCAGTAAGTTTGGCATTTGCCAGAGAACACCAAGATGGGCAGCTTCGCCACTGGCGTCCTGTGCTCTTCACAGATGAAAGCAGGTTCACACTGAGCACATGTGACAGATGTGACAGGGTGTGGAAAAGCCGTGGAGAACGTTCTGCTGCCTGCAACATCCTCCAGCATGACCGGTTTGGCAGTGGGTCAGTAATGGTGTGGGGTGGCATTTCTTTAGGGGACCGCACAGCCCTCCATGTGCTCGCCAGAGGTAGCCTGACTGCCATTAGGTACCGAGATGAGATCCTCAGACCCCTTGTGGGAACATAAGCTGGTGCAGTTGGCCCTGGGTTCCTCCTAATGCAAGACAATGCTAGACCTCATGTGGCTGGAATGTGTCAGCAGTTCCTGCAAGATGAAGGCATTGATGCTATGGACTGGCCCGCCCGTTCCCCAGACCTGAATCCAATTGAGCACATCTGGGACATCATGTCTAGCTCCATCCACCAATGCCACGTTGCACCACAGACTGTCCAGGAGTTGGGAGATGCTTTAGTCCAGGTGTGGGAGGAGATCCCTCAGGAGACCATCCGCCACCTCATCAAGAGCATGCCCAGGCGTTGTAGGGACGTCATACAGGCACGTGGAGGCCACACACACTACTGAGCCTCATTTTGACTTGTTTGAAGGACATTACATCAAAGTTGGATCAGCCTGTAGTGTTGTTTTCCACTTTAATGTTGAGTGTAACTCCAAATCCAGTCCTCCATGGGTTGCTCAATTTGATCCCCTTTGATAATGTTTGTGTGATTTTGTTGTCAGCACATTCAACTATGTAATGACCACAGTATTTAATAAGAATATTTCTTTCATTCAGATCTAGGATGTCTTATGTTTGTTTTCCCTTTATATTTTTGAGCAGTGTATATATATATTTGTATTTTTGCAACCCTTTCTGTCTGTTACGATGTACGTCGTGCAAAGCTGGGAAATATGTTATTGTCCTGGAAAATAATTAAAAAAACAAAATAAAAAAACCCTGAAGCAATAAAGGTGACGTAGGTCTCAAAGGGTTACATCTACAAGCCACTGGGTCTGCACGTTGTACACAAAAGACTTCCTGCTCCCACGTCTTCTCTATCACGCCTCCAGCTGGAGTGTGTGCAGTGTGTGACTCTGGAGGCTGATTCACCTCTGCAGAGCGTGGGGACGTGGAATTGGCAGAGGATCTCTTTTAGCCGCATTGCATGAGCTGGAGGGGGCTGTGTGTGTGCGTGTGTGTGGGGTGATTGTATGTCTCCAGTCGCATTTCCCTGTTGCGTGACTGCTCTGTTTCACACTTCCCGGAGCGTTTATTTAAGCTGATCTCAGAGACAATTGTCACGACACCTTGGGCTGACGTCTTACAAGCGCTAGAGATATTTTTTTTCTGAGTCGCGCTCGCTGCCCTTACCCATGCAAATCAGCAGGCGATGCAAGGTGCGCGCAAGATTTACCCTTCTCTTGCTGACTTTGACGCACCTTGTTAAAAATTCGCCCCTTGGCATGACAGCCAGGGTCACACGCAAGAGAAAATGCAATGGACTTTACATTATGTCATCGCCAATACTGTGGATTCATTCTGGGGTTACCAGCGCTGAGCACGGCGAACGCTCCACGATTATACCTTTGCCCCAGAACACGATACACACTGTCCATACACTTATCTACATGGTCACGCACACCTATTTATTTATAAAGTATTTTACCTGGAAGAATACATTGTGATTTCTCTCATTTTCAAGTATGTCCTGGGTTCAAGAACATGGTTACAGAAATACAAAGTAATAAATGCAAGATATTAAAAACAAAACACAAATATACAGATTAACAGAAAATAAATATGTAGGAAATATACTCATTAGGCTAGGGTCAAACGAACGCATTATTCGCAGCGACCGTCAAAAAGTGCGTCCGAACGCATTGAGGTATTTTTTCACGGAATGCGCAAAAACGGTCATACAATGCGCATTTTCGTGCGTGATTTTTTACGGATCGTCAATAAAACTCTTTTTGCGTCTGGACGTTATGTAGGCTGGACATTAGCAGTGTCTGACATCTCCTAATCATGCAAACACGCCGCTATGCCGCAGCTGCGCACTCAGTACGTCAGTACTAGCGGTTCAGCGTTCTCGAAAAAATGCATTCATTTTCCACTTGCGTTGCATGGCCGGACTTTCGTGCGACCGTACTTGTATATTGGCCGTCATTGCCTGCTACTAAGGCTGGGTTCACACCTGGGCGTAGCGCTGCGTCGCGCAATGCGCGCGTTTTTTTTACGCGCGTTCGCGCGTACAAAACAAACGTGCGAACGCGCGTTGCAGCGCGTTCGCGGCTATGATATGGCCGCGAACGCGCTGCTGTATGCACGAAAAGAAGCTCCCGAACTTCTTTTTGCGTTGGCCATTTTAACGCGCGTTCCTGCGCGCTGTAAAACGCTTAGGTCTGAATGGGTCCCATAGCAAAGCATGGGATTTCCCCGTTCCTGCGTTTTAAAGCGTGCACGAACGCGCGTTAAAACGGCTAGGTGTGAACCCAGCCTAAGGCCGTGATTAAGTGCGCCTCAATGCACGTTAAAAATGCGTTAGTCTGACCCCAGCCTAATGCTGCATGTTTACAGGTTTACAGTATGCATGTGTTTGAATTGATGCCAGTAAAGAAGATTAATTTTAAACAACAACAGCCTCTATGGCAACGCTGAGTTTATAAGAGCCAGGCGCCACGTCAGCAACTGTAAAGCCTGCCTGAACTGGTGGAGGGAGTTAGTAAATAATCCCCTAAAGGCCTCAACCCACTAAAATACCCATAATCCCTGACTGAAGCTGGAGGGAGTCACAGTGCATAATTTGAGATAAGAGATACTCAGGCTGTATTTATTTTTTGGCAGGTTACAGAGTCCCTTTTATTTATTTTTCATTTACAAGGGCCTCCTAGTGCTTTGAAAAACCAATTTTGAGAACAAACAATGGGCGACGAAAGAACCCATGCATGGTGACATTATAATGTTAACGAGACATTACGGAAAAATGAAGTGTAATTTGGGGCAAAACATCCTCTGGCGCTGGCAGCTGACAAGCGGTAAGACGCAGGCCGTGTGCTGCAAGCAAGCAGTAATATTTACTGATATTTACATTTCCTGTAACTTCCTCCTGCGTAAGAACAGAGTGATTCACAGAGCTGGCTGCACTGACATGAAAATAAACAGCGCGTTACACGGCGTCACTTTATTTAGGGCAGGGATTAACAACCCAGATGTATTGGAACTATAGTTCCCATCAGGCTCAACAAAGTTAATGAGTGGCTGAGCATCATGGGATATGTAGTTCCAAAACATATGGAGGACTAAGGTTGCTGACCCTAGTTTAGGGTATAATTTGGGCTATGAGCGGCCACATAGATTGTAAGCACACTTGGGTTCTCCTTTTTTTATGTTCTCTGTGCGTCAGACGTGTTACTTCATGTTTGGTTTTGTCTAATCCATTGTACACCACTGTGGAATAAGGTAGTGCTATATAAAGGTTTATACACACAAACAATTATATTACTCTTAGGCTAGGGTCAAACGAAAGTATTTTTACACGCGAACGTAAAAAAGTGCGTCCGAACGCATTGATGTATTTTTTCACGGAATATGCGAAAACGGTCATACGATGCGCATGTTCGTGCGTGATGTTTACGAATTTTTGCGTCTGGACGTTATGTTGGCCAGACACGAGCAGGGTCTGACGTCTCCAAATCACACACACACACCGCTAGCGGGCGCAGCGCACTCTGTACGTCCGTACTAGAGGTTCTGCGTTCTCGAAAAAATGCGTTCATTTTCCACTTGCGTTGCGCGGCCGGACTTTCGTGCGACCGTACTTCGTATATTGGCTGTCATTTCCCGTCATTTGCTGCTAGTGCGGCCGTGATTAAGTGCGCCAGAACGCACGTTAAAAATGCGCTGGTCTGACCCCAGCCTAAGTTGGAGGGGTCAGGGGGACATTCACGTTGTGGCAGAAGGCACTTCCAACCAACACTTCATTATTTTCATACATTTCCGCAGAGAATGACCATAAATAATTACACAGTTATAATTACAGTATTGAAAGGGGAAGCGAAAAAGCACAAGTGGCATACATGATGTACAGCAGTGTTTCTCAACCATGGTCCTCAAGTACCCCTGAGGCTGGGGTCAGACGAGTGCAGTTATCACATCCGTGTTGCCGCACATTTGTACGTCCATGGCAGCATAGCATTCTGATCAATAGAGCCCCACACACAAAGTACGTCCGGACTGAAGTGCGGACGTATAACGGACGCGGCAAACGGACGCAGGTTAGGCAAGAACGTAAAACCGCTAGAACGGACGTGCGGAGAGCTCCACATCCACATAGCTTTGTGTGTGAGTAATGGAACATAGTCAGACGGACTGCATTCATACGTTCAGCATTTTTGATGGACAAAATGGTTTTTCATTTCCCATCTACATCAGTCTAAAATAACATCAGACACAAAAACGGACCGTGTGGCTCACTACTGCATCTTCCGTCAGAACGTGCGCCTGTACTGCACGGGCGCACAGTCCATACAAAACGCTCTCGTCTTACCCTAGACGAACAGGCCAGATTTTGCAGATCACCTTGGGGAAATACAGACTGAATCCTGCAATCACTGAGCAGCAAATCATATCACCTGTGCTGTGCTTCACATATCCTGCAAATAGGGTTGCCAGGATGGCCATGTTTTCCTGAACGCATATAATTTATTCCTGTTGGGGGGGGGGGGGAATGTGCATGAAAAATGCTACCTGAAGCGTGTATAATCCATACGCTGTAGGCAAGGAATCCCAGTTGACCTGCCTTGGTGCATGTTATACATGTTGCAGAGCAGCAGTTTTCCCTGTGCTCTGCCTCTGCAGGAAAAAGTAGTATGTATCCAGGAAAACATGGCCGACCTAGCAAACCTACCTGCAAACCTGGCCTGTTAGGGGTACTTGAGGACTGCAGTTGGGGACCACTGATGTTCAGGACATACATTGGCCTTCCATAACCTGCCATTTCCAGTGGTAGAGATCAGCCTGTAAAACAAATGTCAGCAAACATGGCCCTCCAGACATTTTGGAACTACATCTCCCATGAGGCTTAGCCAACCTAATAAGTAGCTGAGCATCAAGGAAGATGTAGGCCCCAAATATATGAAAGGCCATGGTTCCTGCCCATCGCTGTAAAAGTGTATAATTATTTTCTTATATAGGGTGGGCCGTGCTCTGTATAACACCCGCTGAATGGCACCTGTATTCACAATGAATTAAAATGATATTATAATGCGTGGAGAGAGATCCATTATTCCCACAGGAGATGTGAGTGTGATGACATAAGCGGTGTATTGCGCATTTCGATGCACGGTTTAGTGAATAAGCCCCAGGCTAGGGTAATACTACATGCAGGATTCTGGGCTGCTCAGAGCGGCTCACGGCAGGGTTTATTAAAGGCTCACACACAGGGTCTGTTCCATTTCGTGTGAGCGAATACATATTATTAAACCCCCCTCCCCCCGCGTCCTGTCACGGAGTGGTTTCCCCCGCAGCTATATAGCGTGACACGGAGCGCGAGCAGTCATACGGACTGCACGCGTGGGGGCGTGTCCTGCACGGTGTGTAATGGGATCGCCGTGTCCGTGCGAGGGGGCAGAGCCCGGCTCTCATGATGCATTGCGTGCCGCCGGGCTGTATTGCGTGCGGCTCCCCGGCTGCCCTTTGAGCTCTCTGGTTCCTGCGCTCAGGGGGAAGGCGGGCAGGTGGCGGGAGGGGAGGTGTCCTGCGGCCGGGCCAGGAGTCACGCGATGCGTGTGAGCGCTCTGAACCCGCGCAAGGGGGGGGGGGGGGGAGCGGGAAACTCCCAGAGCTGGGTCACTGCACAGCGCGAGCCTGGGAGAGCTCAGCGTGATGGGAGCGCGGGGCTCCGGGTGACTAGGGCAGCTCATCGCACCTGCATTCAGTTAATGTCCGCTCACGTGCTCCCCGGACCCCCTGCTGTTGGACGGTGCGGGAAAAGTGGTGACCTGGTCCACGTGGAGTCGCTGGTAGCGGGGATTAACCCTTTACACGGAGTAAAAGGGGCTCAGAGTGCTGTTACGTTCCATATTCATACAGCCTCACTTGTTTGTTTGTCTCTTCATAATATTTTCAGTTTTAATAGTGTGTACTTTGTGAAATTAAATTATTTTTAACCCCCAAATGACCGCTCGGTCACACCGTTTGTGTCTCCCTTACTGTGCATGTACGCACACAAGGGACCTTCTTCCAATCCAACCATTAACCCCTTAGTGACCGGGCGGTTTTACACAAATCCGTCTTTTAGTGACCGCTGCTGTTTTTACGTTTCTGCGCTGTTAGTGTTTAGGTCAAATTTATTCGACCCACACATATTATACACCCTTTTTCCCGCCATTAAATGGACTTTCTAGAAATACCATTATTTCCATCATATCCAATAATTTACTATAAAAAAAAATATGAAATATGATGAAAAAATGGTAAAAACACTTTAGTAATTCAATACCCAAAATCTACAACCACCAAAAAAGACCCCGGCTAAATAGGTTCAAAATTTTGTCCCGAGACTAGAAATACCCAATTTTTACATGTTTTTGCTTTTTAACCCCTTCACTGCTGAGCCAGTTCACCTATGTGCGCTGCGCTCATTCTGACCATTTTGTGCTAATTATTTTGATGACAGCCTAGGTCCTATTTAATTAACCCCCCCCCCCCCAGCGAGTCCAACCGCAGGTAACGTTCTCTCTTTGGGGCCAGTGTTCGGCCGTGTTCTGGCCGATCGCTGGCCCCCCCCCCCCCGGTGCGGGCTGACATCCTCGATGTCAGCCCAGCACCCGGAACTGCCGCCGGAGTAATTGGGTGTCATCGCGGGGGCATGTGCGGAGGAGGCGCCTGAAAGGGAGGGGGGAGGTCCTTCGGACCTACCTCCCGATCGGTGGCGTGCAGGGGGTTAACCCAGGCACCATTTGGAAGGGCGCAGCCTGCCCTTCCAAATGGTACCTGGCATTAACCCCATGGGGGCCGGATCACGAATCGGCGCCGAAAAGCGTCAGTTCGTGATCCTTTCCCGGAGCTGGCTGACATCTTGGATGTCGGCCAAGCTTCCGGGAATGCCCCCCGAGGCCCGGCGTCATCGTGCATAGCACGATGACGCCAGTCCTGGAGTTAACCCCTAACTGCCACCAATGGTGGAGATAGGGGGTTCCTATGAACCAACCTATCTCCCGATCCGTGGCAGTTAGGGGTTAATGTTTGGTATTATTGGATCGGCCAGAGCATGTCCGATCCAACAATACCAAACATGAGTATAAAAAAAGTTTTAAAAATAAAAAAATGTTTAAAAAAAAAAATAATTTTTTTTTCGGTTTGTTAATGCAGCAATATTGTTCCCATTTCAATTATAGTGCAGCATCATTGTTCACATTAACAATTTTTGTATGCGGTGCGTTTGTTAAAAATCGCGTAATTTTCCCCAAAAAAAAGTAACGAGACCCCATCTCTAATTTTTTTAACAAGCGCACCCCATACAAAATATAACCCCAATTGCTCACATGTTAAAATGTGAAAAAAAAAACACTTTACACGTTGTAAATTATTGAAAATTCATTTTTTGTTATAATATACAGTCAGGACATGACGTATACATATAATAATGACATATTATGAATCTGACGAGTCTGACGGAAAGAACGATATATAATATGTCTGGGTCATTACTAAAATAAGCCTTCAAAACGCATTTAAACATGATGAGCAAAATCGGTAAAAATGACCTCAGCATAGAGAAATGCCTCAGCAGCGAAAGGGTTAATTTTTTTTAAAACCAAACCTGGTCATGTTTGGTATCATTGGAAAGGCCATGATCAGGTTAACCATCTAGCTGCCATGGATTGGGAGATAGGGGGATCCTTAGGATCCCCCTATCTCTACATGGCAGCTAGATGGTTAATTGGCCCACTGACATCCTCACACATATGGTGAGGTTGTCAGTGGGTGGGGGGGACCTGGAGGCTTGGCTGACATCCAAGATGTCAGCCCCCCTCCAGGTTCGAATCGCGTTTTGGTGCCAATTAGCGCCGAAACGCGATTCGGCGGCGAAAATCGTTAATGCTATACACCGCTGAAAAGGGGAGACTCCCCTTTCCAGCAGTGCAAAAACCATCTCCCTAGCTTCAATGGTTGGGGAGATAGAGGGCGCCGAAGGAGCCCACCCCTCCCCTCCATTGATTTGCATGGGGGCGCCTGCTGATGATGTCACCACGCAGCGTAGCGACGTCATCAACCTCACCTGCCCATGTAAATCACATGGGCAGGCTTCCTCCCTGCCAGATCGCCGAGGGAGGTAAGTATCGGGCGGGAGGGGGGTTAGGCGCCGCTGACGTACCCTGTACGTCCGCGGGTCTAAGGGAGACTCGTGGACAGGAGGTACAGGGTACGTCAGCGGTCCTTAAGGGGTTAAAGGGACACCCCTAAAAATCCCCACCCCCTCCTTTTAATTAGCAGATCTTGCTGACAGTAACTGTCCGATTAATGTTTTTGTATTTTATTGTGGGTGTAAATACTCCCCTTCTCTCCCTCAGCTGCTGCTCTTCAGCTCAGGGCTTCTGAAATATGGTTGCGCACGCAGCGTCTTGACAAAGGCCCATAGGGGTCAAAACGTTGTCTTTTTGCTCCACTGAGGAAATAAACCCATTTTTGATGCAGGAGTCAGCATATTGTTTTGTGCAGCTTCTTACGCAATCTTAGTTTACGTAATGTTGTTATACATTATGCATATTGCAAGGCACTCTGACCATGTGTATTTTTCGCACGCAAGGTACGTGAGTTCCTGTGCAGAATGATGCGTAGGTGCTGCACGTACTACACCAGTCCTTGGCTGTTTTGTAGTGGCACACTCTCCACTGCGTTTCCATTATTATGTATTTATAAAGTGCCAGCATATTCCGCAGCGCTGTACAATGTGGGAGTGCAGACATGAGACATACTAAAATACATAAGGAACAGATGGCCCTGCCCTTAGGATAATTGTCCTACTGATACAGCACTTTACACAAGTGCTCAGCCAGACATCCCTTGAGCTTACAATCTAAAGGACAGGGGTAAGTGAAACAGAAGGGGAGCTGGGGAGTGTGGATCTGGTGGCTAGAGAGAGAATAGCAAGCCACAGGTTGATAAAAACAAAGGTGGCTACAGGTGGAGGGGAATGAATACGTTTGGGCCTAGGACTGGGTGGATGGGGCGGGCCGGTGGCACTGCAGAGTCTGGAGATGTGTGATGTGTGTGATGAGCTGAATGAAGGAAAGTCAGAGCTGTTAGGTAATGAGATGCAAGGGGAGGCAGAAGCATGGTGGGGAAACACAGGATTTGATAGTGCAAAAACTAACCGTAATGGGGGGAAGACCAAGGGAAAAATAATCAGCATGGGGATTATACATAAAATGAAGAAAAGAATGCACGCAGCGGGAGTGAAGCAGAGGAACAGCGTGAATAAAGTCATGGTCGAATCGTGGATAGCTTTGGTCCTTGAGCATGCAGAGTCTGGAGATGTGGGTGGCTGTGTGTGATGAGCTTTGAAGTCCTTGAGCGTGGCATTTCATTGATCATCGTCCCCGGCAGGTGGGATATTCACAAATCCGTCTGACAGCTGGGTGTGGGCAGAGAAATCTCCACAGCTGGATCGTGGGGTGGGGGTGCCTGGCGACTTTAATAAGCTGAAGTGGTCAGGGTGCGTAGGGTGTGCTTTAATGGGGTGAGCCTCCAGCTTTTCTTGCAGTTTGGCTCCAGCAGTCCTTACTGTAAGTGAATTGATCGTATACTTTGTTTAGGACGTGTTAATCAGCGTCCAGCTTCTTGATGATGAGCTATTCCCTGGTAGCTCGTTACTCTCAACTCGAGCCAGAATTCAGAACAAATACTGGCTCAAAGAAAGGATTTCAATTACGTCTAATAATCCCTCAATGAGTACCACACAATTCACCACCTCTGGCTGTATGCAGTGGGAGCAGCTATCGATGCAACCCCTCTCGTACAGGGTTGCCTTGGTTTCCATGGTGTCCTATGGACTTCAGGAGCTGGTGTCAACAGCATGTATTCCGTAGCAGCAGCCGACTGTTAAGTTGCGAATACAGCACCTAGGTCACCACAGCCAACGTTTACACTGCTACACTCAACTGAATGGCTGTCACAGAGATAACTGTCTTGGGACATCATGGTTTGCTGGTGTGCCACAGTTGCCAAGTAGGATTTAAAGATGGGCCACGTTTTCCTGGACACATTACTATTTCATGCAGAGTGGAGCACAGGGAAAAGTGTTCCCCTGCAACATGTATTATTCATATGCTGCAGGAAGGAAATCAAGGCAGGTCACCTTGGATTGCTTTTTATTACCTGCAGCACATGAGTTCTACATGCTGCACAGAGGCACTATTCATGCACTGCCCATCAACATGAATAAATGTGTCCAGGAAAACATGGCTGACCTGGCAAACCTAATGCCGAGACACCAAGTGAGGGCATTAGTGGAAGCCGTCATGCCCCCCCCTCTGCATTAGGGAAACTCCTAAAGGGATGTGCTATGCACTGCGAGTCTGCGACCAATGGCTCTTGTGATGAATCCACTGAAGTATTGGCAGACAACAAGGAGCTTGACAAGAACAGACTTTACTCCGCAGCTTCCATCTTGCACAGACTGCCACTCCCCACCCCTGATCACATGACTGTTAACTGTTCCCTAACATGCAGAATGAACTAGGCATAACTATAATACACTGTAGCGATGTGTTAAAGTTTACTGTGGCAGTACCCATTTTTGGCCACAAGATGGAGACAATCACGATTAAAGATCCTGGACACTGGAACTACATGCCCCGGCATGCTTTGCGAAGAAACAGGAAGTGGGTGGGTTTGTGGAGACGCTGTACATCCTGCACCTCGTGGAGAACAGGCAGAGCGCGCCAGGGAGCAGAGGAGAGTGGATGCACACACCGAGAAGGAGAGACCAAAAGACAGGCCGGAACGCAGACAGAGTGGATTGGGCCTTAGGATTGGGTCACCCAGCCTTGCGGGAGACAGATATCACGATCTATATTATCCGAGTGCAGTGCTGAGGAGAGAAGACCCCTCGAGTAAGGAGTACCGCGGTCGATTGAAGCGGGGAGCAGGCGGTAAGCTGGCTGAGTCGCGGCTTATCGATAGAAGGCCAGACAACAGATCCGGTGGTCGGCGTCCCCAGTCAATATCGAGCGGAGAGACGTCCTGGGTCAACGGAACCTCAAGTTGCGCTGGATGGGTGAGAGGCCCCCAAGGCCGTATGTGAATAAGAGCGTACGCTGCTGCTTTCTTTCTAAAACCCACAGGGCCCCAACTGACTAGTCGAAGACATCGATAAAGTAAACTCACTGGCCAGTTGAAAAGTACCCGGGTACCCTACACACACAAACACATACCACTTCACGTTCTGGGACTTAACCTGTGCAGGACTCAGTTTCCTTTTTCCTATCCATACAAGGGGGCAAAGTTAAAGTTACATTCTGAACAATTTTCCTTTTTTGTTCCCGCTGCGCGTTTACCGTGATACGAGAACTGTGTATTTTATTGTGTCCCGCTACGCGGTTTTTCCTCGAAATTCGTATCTTTTAATTTTCTGCTCGGTCGGGGTTTTTCCGAAAATACGAAGCCCTCGTGTTTTCGTTTCTTTTACCGCTACGCGTTTATCGTGTTACGAAAGTACTGTAAATCTTCCTGCATATACCGTGTCTTAAGAGCTGCAAACCTTTTAGTAAACCTTTTAAAATATAAAACTGTTCAGCGTGTTGGAGTATATTTATTCCCTAGTGCGGGGAGACTGACCCGTGGTTCATTTTCAGCGGCTCCTCCGGGAGTGAGCGCTACAACACTTAATACATAACATGAAGCATATACATCATTACATCTTCCCCTTCAAGTATAAACGCTTAATATGATACAAAGACTTTCCATAGTTTTGGTTTAAAAGCTTGACCATAGCGGGAGAAAGTAACCGCTGGCTCACTATCAGTAGAATCGATGTCCTATTGAGAGTCACCTCCAGCATTATCACAAGATGATACACTTATGCTGTCCTCAACGTCCTCAGTAGACATTATATCCGTGTCCAGGAATTCCGTACGGTCTTCATTTTTCTCCTTATTGGTCTGCTAATTTTTTTTTTCTCCTTACTGCTCTGATAATGATGCTAAGCAACACAAGACTGCACTTGATGCGGCAACAATTCGAGGTACCCTACAGTGAAAGCTTAGTAAGCGTGCCAACTGACTAGTTATTGAACCATCTGAAATGCAGGTACCCTCTGATAACAAATCCCATGTAATCTTAGGCTAGGGTCAAACGAACGCATTATTCGCAGCGACCGTCAAAAAGTGCGTCTGAACGCATTGACGTATTTTTTCACGGAATGCGCGAAAACGGTCATATGATGCGCATTTTCATGCGTGATTTTTTACGGATCGTCAATAAAACACTTTTTGCGTCTGGACGTTATATTGGCCGGACATTAGCAGCGTCTGACGTCTCCTAATCACGCAAACACGCCGCTAGCGGAGGCAGCACACTTTGTACGTCAGTACTAGCGGTTCTGCGTTCTTGAAAAAATGCGTTCGTTTGCCGCATGCGTTGCGCGGCCGTACTTCGTATATTGGCCGTCATTGCACATCATTTGCTGCTACTGTGGCCGTGATTAAGTGCGCCTAAACGCATGTTAAAAATGCATTCGTCTGACCCCAGCCTTAAGGCCCACGTCAGACGAACGCAGTCATCACGTCCGTGTCGCCGCACAGTTTAATGTCCGTTGCAGCATTGATTTGTGATCATTAGAGACCAACACACGAAGTATGTGCAAACCGAGGTGCGCACGCAGGTGGCAACAGACGACATTTAGACCTCGACGTAAAAGCACTACAACGGACGCCCAGAGTGCGCTGCGCCCGCGTAGCGGCCTGTGTGCGTGATGAGGCGACGTCAGACGCAGCGCATTTGCGACGTCCGTCACGTTGACGCTCAGAAGTTTTTTTGGTCTGGCTGACTGTACCTGCCATTTAATTTTGTTTCCCATATTTCCCTTTTTTTTCTACATCCGTTAAAAAAACAGACCGTGTGGTGCCTACAGTATCTTCCGTCAGTACGTCCGTCCGTTATGCACGCACACAGAGTGCGCTCAAACTGTGTTCGTCTGACATTAGCCTAAGAGCACTATGTAAACAATTCTATAATTAACTACTCGCTCCCCTAAACCATAGAAAGAATCCTCCTTACTGCTATATATACCATCTAATCCAGATCATAACATTACCCTAGAGATGTTCCATGCAGCTGTGATGATGGCATGTTCTTATAAAGACCACATTAATGTCACAATGCTGAATTCCTGTCAAACCACAGGTTTGTTTTGCCTTGCCAAGGGCTTTTTTAGAGATTGGCCATGATTTCCAGGACACACAAAGCATGTTAATGGGCAACACATGAAAGTGTTTCCTGCAGTATGTAGAATTCATGTGGTGCAGGAAGGAAATCCTTTGATCAAAGCAATGTGATTTCCTTCCTGAAGCATTTGAAGGGAGCATCCAATGGGAATGTCGCCACCATATGGATGCTGCTGCAAACAATGCACCAAAAAGTCTTGCAAGAAAAACGAATCGTAAAGGCTGGTGTCAGACAAGCATTTTTAAGAGCGGAAGGAACGTCCGTGAAAGTGGACGTTCCTTCCACTCTGACGCCCATCTGCCCACCTTGCTGAGCATAGTTAGTGCTCTCAGGGCTGCAAGGCTCGATCCTCCTATGGAGGATCGGGCTTTGCAGCCCCGTTGAACAAGCGTCGTAGCGCTTTGATGAGGAGGCCTTCTAGAGGTCCACAGCACGTCCACTCCACTGTAGCACGCACAATTCATGCACGCACTACAGCGTGTGGCCAGCTTTGTCGAAGCGTCACAATGGCTCGTCAGTACGGGTGCACATCGTTAATTAATTTTGTTTCCCCTATTTCCCTTTTTGTTTTCTTCATCTGTTAAAGAAAACGGTCCGTGTGGTGTGTACAGTATCTTCTGTCAGTACGTCCGTCCGTTATGCACACAGAGTGCGCTCAGACTGTGTTCTGTCGGATATAATCTCTGCACGTGAATACAACACGCTCGTATATATTGGATTTATCAGCCAAGCCTCCAATATGTCTATATTGGACCTACTGGACCTACCTCGGCAGTCGTCTCCAATATATCAGGGATTATTATTTCATAAGAAACTTATACGAGACACAAATATCAATCGTCTATATCTCTTAGAAATTATCCTGAATTCTTTTAATTGTCTGTGTTTTGCTTTAAAAAATACAATAATCGGATAAAAATATATATATATTTATTACGTATACAAAAGAATTTCAAATCTCATTTCGTAAACAAAAATTTATAAACCACACTCCATCAGCATATAAAAACTAGCTTCACAATATATGTATCTCCGGTTAGTAACTGCATATATGATTAATATCATTTACCTTATCAGTTAGTAACTAATACACAAATGGTTAATAAACATTTCTGCTTACTACAACATGCATTTCCCAGCAAACAATGTTTAACCAGCCAGCTCTTATAGATATATATATATATCTCTATGCTACATGGATCAAAAGATGAGCTAATTTAATAATAAGTAATAAAAACTTATTTAGTGAATCCTCCCCTAATCTCGAGAATTAAACTTCTAATCTTTTGCTTTTTATTTTGTAGTTATATAATTCCTTGCTTATTAATTTTAATCACAGTAATTTCCAAATTCAATATATATATTGGTATCAATCTTGCAACATTTCTTTAGGAATAAATCCTTATATCCACTTCTTCATATTCCCATCTGCAGATTAGAAATACTTAGAATTTGGATTTTAACCTTATCCGAGAAGTCTCAGTCTACGTTGCAAAAATCTCTACAAATATATTTTTACATTAATTCCTTATTTCATACATTACCTGTCCAATTTGGATGTTGATGAGTCTGCCTTGGAATTTCTTATGTGATGCTTTGTTTTGGAATATGTGAAAATTATCGATATTAGATAATCAATGCATGTGAGTTAGAGATTTGGTGAGAATATTAATTGCCTCATGTCTTGGGATCTGAGTGCATCGTGGTGTGAGTCTGCTCGGTTGCTCAGAGTGTCATATGTAATGGATGTCTGAGTGCATTGCGATGCGTCCCGATGGCTGGCAATCTCCGACTTCTCAGAGTGTCATATATAATGAATGTCTGAGTGCATGGCGATGTGAGTCTGTCTTCTGACATCTCTGACTGACTTACCAAAAACTTTTTCCCGCTTATTATAGCCACACAGTTAATATTAATGATAATATAAATCATTATTTTTACTATCCTGTAGAGGGCAGTATTGCACTTCTTATATTAATTCCATTAATTCTTTTTAATATCTTATCTTAGGGTCAAAAGGTCAGACTTAGCTTAACAAAGACCTTGTCTCTTCTCAGTCTCTAGACTGTCTCTTGAGATTTATAGCTCTCCTCCCTTTTGGTTGCTAAGAGCCTTATCAGCTAAATTCTTTTCTGGTTACAGAATATTCTTCAGTGATTTCTTTTATTTATCAATTATACTTTCTACAATATTTATTGGAGTATATATTTCACTATTGTAATTATAATAAAATATACCTTGATTATAAACATATATTTTGTGAATGTACTTTTATATTACAGAATATTTAACTCTTATTCCTATACCCAAAAGACAAAATCTCTTTTGTTTTAAAATTTAAAACAGACCAATAAATTTACTTATGACATGTCTTAGCATTATCTCACATTCATTCTAGGTTCCTTCATGTCTGGGACTTCTTAACCCAGGAATGAACTTTGTAAAAAAAAATCTTGTTCATTTCTAAACCTAGAGAAATTTTGAAAGAAAAACTGTCTTTAAAACAAAATGGCTACAGGCATCCATTTTAAATTCTTTGTCTCTCTAATATACCCGACAGTTCGTCTGACATTAGGCTAAAAGATGTGAAAATGGTGCAACATGTGCCAGAAAAAACGATTAAGACTAGTGTCAAACGAACGCATTATTCGCAGCGACCGTCAAAAAGTGCGTCCGAACGCATTGACGTATTTTTTCACGGAATGCGTGAAAACAGTCATACGATGCGCATTTTCGTGTGTGATTTTTTACGGATCGTCAATAAAACACTTCGCATCTGGACGTTATGTAGGCTGGACATTAGCAGTGTTTGACGTCTCCTAATCACGCAAACACGCCGCTAGCGGACGCAGCGCACTCTGTACGTCAGTACTAGCGGTTCTGTGTTCTCGAAAAAATGTGTTTGTTCACCGCTTGCATTGCGCGACCATATTTCGTATATTGGCCGTCATTGCCTGTCATTTGCTGCTACTACGGCCGTGATTAAGGGCGCCTAAACGCACGGTTAAAATGCGTTAGTCTGACGCCAGCCTTAAGTGTACCATCTTTTCCTGTAAAATATATATATGTTCTTTAACCTTGCGACTGAATGTGAGGAAATATTTTCAATCCTAGACTTTCCCATTAGTAAATCTACTAATTGTATAATTGTACATACTGCGGGGAGCACGTATTAGCACATACAAGCATTGTGTCCCAGACCATAAGGCCCATTTGGTAACCTAGTCACGCCCAACATATGTCAACATAAGAAGTGTCTATTTTTCTTTAAAACATTTGAAATTCGGTTGCGAAATACTGAACACAATGTTTGACTCCTGTTAGCTTGTGCTTTGCATTTAAAATGTTGTTATTGATTTGCAGTGTACTAGACTTTCTGTAACCCAGATCTTTCTTAGTAAACCTGGTGGAATTCTGAGACAATGTCAAATTTGGAGGAACTTCCAAAGAAATGTATAGGTTTTTATTTTTAAAGTACTTACGAATGTGGCACTTTGCCACAGAATTTCTTCGCTAATGTCAGAGCGCACTCTGCATGCGTGCATAACAGATGGACGTACTGACGGAAGATACTGTAGACACCACATGATCAGTTTTTCTTGACGGACGTAGAAAAAAGAATTATGGGAAACAAAATTAAGATGAAAAATGATACAAACTGGAAAACGATTTGTAAAAGCCATTTTGTGCGTCAAGGTGCTGGATGTCGCAAATGCGGTCCATCTTACTACGTGTCATCACACATACAGAATGCTATATGGACGTGGCGCATTCTGCGCGTCCGTCCTAGAGGTTTTACGATCTTGCCTAAATTGCGCCCGTTGACATCTGCGTGGCGCGTCCACACTTCGGTGTGCACGTACTTCGTGTGTGGGTGTCTCTTGATCATGATTCTATGCTACGACGGACGTTAAACTGCGGCGAAACGGACGTGATCACTGCGTACGTCTGACGCGGGCCTTAAGTGTTATATTTCCAGAATAATATACATGTGTGCAAACCTTGTGAATAAAATAAATAAAAAGGCGTCTTAAAAATATTACACATATTACATAAGAACTGAAAGGTATTTTAATATGATAGGTAGTGTGAATCCACCCCCCCCCCATTATAAGTGTCAAACCCTGCAAGTCTTTTACTTGCATAGGATGTTAGCCTGTGGAATTTAGCCATTTCCTTTGTGTGCAGGAAGGGGTGTGTGAAAAGTGTATGCTAGAAAAAGCCATCTCTGAATCAATATAGTAATTTTTGGCTCACTGTTGGTTAAACTCTGACGTAGAAATGTATCTGTATGCGGATTGGCTATAAGTTCTTTGAAATCTAATAAAAGACCTGTCTAAGGAAGGATATTTCAGACAGGACTGACGCTACATTGCTTTGTGGCTGATTTTGTTGTCTCTCGCCATGGTGATGCGCCGCGCCCAGTTTTCAACTTTGATATATGAGAAGAAACTAGAAAAGGTTTATTGAAATTTCATAAATGGTAATTATTATAGGGAGTTGTTTTGTTTGCTTTAAATCCAAATTTATCAGTTGTTGTCTGAAGTGGGATTTGCCATTCAGATGTTATTTATATTTAAGTGTAACTTTACATTTGAATATATCCTTACATTTGCTTGTTCAGATTTTGCGAACTTGCCTCCAGGTTTGGTTTTTTGTTTATTTCCTGACGTTAAAGCTATGGTTCAGAGCTTGTTGATTTTTTTTTTTTGAATTTTTTTTTTTTTTTTTGGTGCAAGGTTGGACTCTTTGTCTTGATTTGTTTTTGTCATTTTATGTATTGTAGTAAAGGAAAATCGTTTGAGGACCTCACGTGTGTTTGAACTCGCCCGCTGTGTGCTGAGTATTTGTATTTGCTGGAAATTGAACTCATAAAAATAGAAACGAGATGTTTCTAGTTGTTTTGTCTCCGTTCTGTGTCTATCTTGTACTTCAATTCTGGTGTTTCTGGGTCGTCCATATCTTGTAATTGTGAGAATTTTATTTTAACTGATTGGATTTTCTTCTTGTATATCAACTGATTTAATCTCCCATTGAGAGACAGTTTTTTTTCCTCTTAATTTTCTTATTTTTATTTTCTTGCGCGCTGCTGCCATTTTTATTTTTTATTTTTTTTGCTGCATGTGTTTGCGCGCTGATTCTAAAGGATTTGCTAACTGTTTTTTCTTTCAGATTGCATGTTTGTTTTTGTTTTATTTTTTATTTTGTTTATGGCCATTGATTGCGTCTGTTTATTTAAATGTTTGTCTTTACTAACTATTAATGTATGTGTTTATCTTTGATGTTTTGTATTTCGTAGTTTTGATATTATGTTTTTTATATGTAATTTATGTATAGGGACTGCTTTTCGTAAACCAGGTTTCTTTGTTTCTGTGTCATTACTGCCTTGCCTCGCGTATAAAAAAAAAAAGAAGGGGCACAGGAAATGGAGAAGACAATAGGGCTTTACTTTTACAGTGACTTTCAAAAGCGCCTGCTAACTTTTTTTCTTATACATTCATTTTTTCTCTTTGTTCTTTTTTTTATTTAATGAAAAGAAACTCTTTATTTGTAATGTATAATGTTATTATGTGTTTGTATAAGGATTTTTTTCTTTGAATGCTAGTAGTCTTTTAGCAGTGCAAGTTGGAGAATGGAATATGTAGTTATTTTTGTTGTTCTGTGAGTATTTGGGATAATTGAACAGTATATACAAATGACATGTGTCTAATGCCTTGAATGACTGTAGTAGCAGTTGAATTCTGGAGCTGTTAGTGCTTTATAAAACTGTAAATGTTGTGGAATTGGGCGCGGTTTGAGTGCTTCGGCGTGCGTACAGTAGTGGAACAGAAGAAAGTAATTATGGGAGCTTTATTTACTGTAAATGGATTATAAATTGATGTATGATATATATATATAAAAATTAGTGTATCAAGGTGATGGGCTCAAAGTTGTACATTTTCCCAAGAGAGGCGTGGTCGGTTATTTTCCTCTGGTCTTTGTTTGAGTCCAGCACTAAGGGATTGACCGCACCTTAAATATAGGTTATATGTTTTGCCAAAATGGCTGACTGAGATCATTTACAGTTTTGTAACTTGTATAATGGAATATATATATAGGTTCATGTTTAGTTGTTTGGAATCTAAGAGGAGGAAGTGATATAAAGCTGAAGGATTTGAGTGAAAGTTTAAAGGAAAGCGCCTACAGGTTTAGTAGCGCTGTACAAAGGAATTTAGGCAGATTTCAAATAAGAGAAGGTGTTTTTTTGGGTTTTATTTTAGTTGACTAAGGGAGATGGAAGGTTGTAGTTTGGTATCTGAGTATTGTTTGATTTGTTTTCTTTTTCTGCAGTGGTAGCCAGATGTCTAGTATTATTTTTTTTATTTTTTTTGCTGTCTGATGTTTTTGTCTTTTGGGTGTGAAGTGCAATAGCGTATAACTTTGCCTCTATTGAATATTCTTGGAGGGAATAAAACAGGTTGTAAAATAGCTGCACAAACACCTCACGTTTGAATGTTTGTTTTTAAACAATATCCTTAATAAAGATTATTGATGTTTATTAAGAATCTTTTTCTCTGAGTTTCCTCTGAGAACTTTGTGCTAATTAACGCGTCAAGTTTTAAACATGCCCTTCTATACTTTCTTTCCCAGTTCATGATATTTTTGTTGTGTTTTTTATTTGAATTGAAGTTCACATTCTTTTCCTAGTCTCCTCCATGTTGTCTCACTCATGACCCTTCCTCTCCTCCGTGTTGTCTCACTCATGACCACTCCTTTTCTTTGTGTCCAAAAAATGTGTTGCATTGTTTTTCTCCATTTTAAAAGTATTTTAACCATATGAATTTTAAAGTTTTTGACAGGTTAATAATACATTTTTTTCCCAAGTTTTTACTTTAGGTGAACATTACCCATGCATGCCAACTTTGCTCAAGCTAGATGGAAGATTATGCGATACCAATATTGATAAAGATGTTGGAATTGAAGGAAATTTAATCAAACACATTATCATTTCACATTGCAATGTTACATCAACCGGATAATAAGGAATTATCAGACACCAGGCAATAAAACAATCTGATTATCGACAACTCATCAATAAATCATGCTATTTGTAGAAGATCATTGATTTGGAAATACAACTTAAGACATGTCAGTTTTACAAAACTGTTATTTTCAACCAATAAGACAGAAGACAAAGAAAGAAGATAATGTATTTTTATATTCTGATGTCGTCTAAGTAATAATTATTTTGTGTCTTTTATTATTTTATATTTTGTTATTTTTGTTGTTTAGTTACAATCAATATTGTTCAAAATTCCCTGACACATTTAGGATTATTGAAGATCACATCCAATTAAAATTAGAGTTCATTAATGTTTTTAGGAACATATAATTTAATGCATTTGCATGAATACGTTTCATGACATATATAGTGGTAAATGGAAGTTTTAATTCGATAAAATTAATGCGGTTTTTATTTTATTTTTTATTTCATTTGAGGATTGGTGTGTTTTATAAACGCCAGGTTTGTTTCACAACACCGAACAAGACTGAATAGGATAGTAATTAAAAAAAAAAAAAAAAAAAAAAAAATTATATTTGATAAAAGGGTGGAATATGCACTTCGGCTATTTCCCTTTTGAGCCAAAGTTGCGTATATATATATATATTTTTCTCTAACAATGAGTCAGAAGTAGTATAATTTTTTTATTGCGTGAGGCCGACAGGCTTCGCGGGGACATTTTGAAATTTATTATCTGTGTCTTTTCTTGTGTAAATTAACATTTTTATTGTTTTCGTGCATTTGAGAGTGACAATGAATGAATGGATGTAGATGATTAGCGGGGTATACCATATTTTCTTTTCTTTTTTATTTTCTTTATTGTTGCTGGAACCATATCACATCATCAAGAAACCTGACAGTCACAATGACTGCATATGGAACGAATCATGGACATTTTGTGTCAAGGTCAAAGGTCACAGGTAATAAGCAACCAGCGCAAAGAGACAGCTTGTTCAGGAGTCCCTATGGTGGGAGCTCTAATGACATTCAATGATTATGCGTCTCAAGCTGGGATGTTGAAAAAAAGGACCACACCCTGATCTCGCACTGTGGACTATGGTATTAGATTATGGAATATTATTTTTTTTATTTATTTAATCCCCTAGATAAGTTTGAGAAAGGATTTAATTTGTGAAAATGAGAATGTATTTCTTGAATGTGTGTATGAATGCAGGTGTATATGCGTTTTGTGGAGTGAAGCTGAACATAGGAAAACACACAGATATAGATCTGACTCATGTTGATTTATTAGATAAATGAACTTTTACATTCAAGTTATTATACTTTTCTTGTTCGGTGAATTATATTTTGGGAAATGGGAATAAATAGTTATTTAAGGTCTAGATTAGGTATTTTTGCCTACGCTCCAAGTGGTTCGCTGGAAGAGTGAATCTAGATAGATAAGTGTATTTTATGCTCATAAAGGGCATCCTTGGGGAATCCTTTTCGTATATCATACAGGTATTAGGCGAGGATACTATGGCCCCAGGTATAATTAGTTTAATTGTCTAGTTTGTTTCATCCCTTTTTGTGATCACGATTGTATATGTGATCAATGAGACGATTGAAAGGTATTTTAATATGATAGGTAGTGTGAATCCACCCCCCCCATTATAAGTGTCAAACCCTGCAAGTCTTTTACTTGCATAGGATGTTAGCCTGTGGAATTTAGCCATTTCCTTTGTGTGCAGGAAGGGGTGTGTGAAAAGTGTATGTTAGAAAAAGCCATCTCTGAATCAATATAGTAATTTTTGGCTCACTGTTGGTTAAACTCTGACGTAGAAATGTATCTGTATGCGGATTGGCTATAAGTTCTTTGAAATCTAATAAAAGACCTGTCTAAGGAAGGATATTTCAGACAGGACTGACGCTACATTGCTTTGTGGCTGATTTTGTTGTCTCTCGCCATGGTGATGCGCCGCGCCCAGTTTTCAACTTTGATATATGAGAAGAAACTAGAAAAGGTTTATTGAAATTTCATAAATGGTAATTATTATAGGGAGTTTGTTTTGTTTGCTTTAAATCCAAATTTATCAAGAACTCGTATATAATTATAAATACACAATCACATATTTTATTGCTGTTCACCAACTTCCTCCTCATAACCACAATTCTATTTTTTTTAAATTTTCTTTAGAAAACTCTCCAGCAATGGAAGAGAAGCAGCATCTATTTATGGTTTCCCCAAAAATGGGGATGTGAAGACAAATTATCAAAGGAACACTAACACTCTACACATCATTCCTGACCACTTTATATTTTTAGAATGATCAAGATGTGAGGTGTACCTTTCTCCCCAGGTTTTTGGTAAAACGCTGGGTGAAATGGAGGAGTTTCCTCCACCCCATCCAGCGTCACCAGCAGCCAGGGAATTTGAATTTCCGGACTGCTGGTTACTAAAGGGTTACTAGTGACGTTTGCATGAAGTGACTGTACCGCCGTCATCCTCTCTGAGACCAATTGCTGTGGCAAGCGGTCTCAGAAAGGCGGCTGATGGATTGGATCTGCGCATGACCGCAGATCTGATCCATCGTTCTGTGGAACGTGGAATACATAAAGTTCACACGTCTCAATTTGCGTTTCCTACGCTAATATTTACTTTGATTGTATACAGAAGTACTATCTTTAATTATGCTTAGGATTCAATATGTCTGTGTTTGTGGATGCAGAGGAGTAATCTGTGTATTTGTGTTTTGTTTTTAATATCTTGCATTTTATTACTTTGCATTTCTGTAACAACTGTAACATTTCAATTTTCCTGAACCCAGGACATACTTGAAAAGAGAGAAATCTCAATGTATCCTTACTGGTAAAATACTTTATAAATAAATACATTTTTGTGGTGTGTTTTGGATTATGCAGAGATTATATACATGTCTGGAACCAGGGGAGTATTGCTATGGAGTGCTTCTGCAGACAGGAGTAAATGTGATATGAAGTGTTAGTGTTGGGATGCATTGCTATCTACTTGTTTATCTCTTTATCGATCTGTCTATAATCTGTAATTGTCTTTAGTATCTATGTGATTGTTTGGTGCAATTTATATATTAATTATGTCTGGTGTGTCTACACTGTCAAGAGTAGACATTTGTACAAAAATTAAACCAGCGACTGTCCGTGAAACGGAGCACCTTGTTTATATAGTATAAATAGCATTATATACAAAAGATACATTTACAAATGTTATACCTAGGAAGAAATATACTTGCATGACTTTGACAGATAAATATTTGAAATTACTTTTGAGTTAGCAGTGCCGCTGTATAACCATGCATTGCAGTGGTTCTCAACCTAATGGACCCTCAGGACCCACAATTGTCCTTGGTCATTAAGTCGCGACCGAAAAATAATTGCATTTCTGAAATATTATAATTTATTCCACAAATCAACGTGTGCAATCTTGTGCAATGTATTCCACTTTTTAAACAATTTTGTAAACAAACAGGGATTCTTTCCAAAATGGATAACGCAGTAATCACAGCACTAGTGAAAGCGAAAGCGTTCAGGCAAAAACCCAATAGAATAAACGTTAATTGAAACATATGAAATTAATTAGAATTTATGGGAAAACTGGGGATGTTTCTTGCTCTTAAGTGTCTCAAAGTCTGGAATGATGGTAGACAAAGCAACTCTTAGGTCATGTTAAATGTCCAGTCTGTTCCTATCATGCTGAGGCAGCCGGCGAAAGATGGGATCAGAGATCCCAGCTTGGACCTCTCTCTCTCTCTCCACTCTTCCATGCTCCTTTTCTCTCCCCCTTCAGTCTCCTTTTCCCACCCCCTCTTTCTGGGGGCACTTGCCCAGGACCCAGTCTGCCCCTGGTCGCGACTAGGGATGGGCTGGCGGTTCGATCCGAACATGAGTTTGAATCGAACATTACCCGTTCGGCGAACATCGAACATTTCTGCGTGTTCGCCGTGTGTTCGCCCACAATGGACCACAATGCACTTTTCCAGTGGCCTGAAGCTCGTAATTGGTTACAGCCTTACACCTGACCACAGGTCAAGTGCAAGACTATGCCAATCAGGGCTCAGAGTCCTGATTGGGCAAATTTTGCCCAATCAAGGGCTCACAGAGTTAAGTCCCGCAGCAGTGGTGTATTTTGGCCTAGGCCGACAAGGCCTAGGGCGGCACTTTCCAGGGGGCGGCAGCCCGCACCGTGTGGCCCCACCCCTTAAAAAAATTTTTTTGGGTGTACCACGTCCTTACTCTAAATCTGCCAGCATCCCATCAGCTGCAGATTTATGCAGTCAGATTTCGTTGCCACAGCTGCTGCAGCGGAAGAAAAAATATTGTCCCAACCATCCACATGCACAACGTCTAAATGCCAGCTTGGCAAAATTACTCGCATTACAGCTGCTACCTTTCCAGCTGGAGGACACTGCTTTCTTCCGTAAATTTGCCGAATGTGCTGTACCACAGTGGCAGGTTCCAAAAGACCATTTCTTTTCACGGAAGGCCATTCCAGCACTATACCAGCACGTGGAAGACAATGTTACGGAGTCATTGGGAAAGGCAATCAGCAGCAAGGTGCACGTGACTTACATTTTCTTCACGGCACACTGGGTAACTGTGCTTGCAGCTGGGAGGGATCCAGGATGGGGCTCTGTGCTGGAGCTTGCTCATCCACCACGCCTCCAGAAAGCTGCTTATGAGGTCTGTCTGCTCCACCACCTCTTCTTCCTCCTCCTCCTCCAATGTCTCTGGCGAAGTGGCAGTTAAACCGACACGTGGCAGGGGCTATGCAATGGCTCAAGAAAAAAGATGCCATACTGTGCTGGTTTGTTTAGGGGACAGGAGCCACACCGGGCCAGAAATTCTGTCAGCTCTGCAGGGGCAGGTGCAGAGATGGTTAACACCACGCGAGCTTGAGCTGGGAATGGTCGTCTGTGATAATGGCAGCAACCTTCTCTCCGCCCTACGCCTGGGTAAGTTGACGCATGTACCATGCCTAGCACACGTCCTAAATCTGGTGGTACAGCGTTTCCTAACCAGGTATCCAGGGCTGGCAGAGCTTCTCAGCCAGGCCAGAAAAGCCTGCAGCCACTTCAGATGGTCATTCCCAGCAAGTGTTTGCCTGGCAGAAATTCAAAGAGAATTCTACCTTCCCACAAACCGCCTGATCTGTGACATGCCCACCAGGTGGAACTCAACATTGGCAATGCTGCAGCGTCTGCACAAGCAGCAGAGGGCCATCAACGAGTACCTGTGTGAGTATGGCACAAGGACAGGTTCAGGTCAACTTGGTTCCCCCCGCAGTGGATGATTATCAAGGATGCATGCACTGTACTGTCACCATTTGAGGAGGCAACAAGGATGGTGAGCAGGGACGGTGCATGCATCAGTGACACAATTCCTTTAGTTTTCCTGCTGGAGCGCACTCTGCGGGGAATTATAGATGTGGCACTAGAGGCGGAGCAGCGGGAGGAAGAGGAGGACTTCGCTAGCTCTCAAGTCCCCAGTCTTTACGCAGACAGCATTCCTGCAGGTCCTCAGATCAGACAGGAGGAGGATGATGATGAGGAGAAATATTTAAGTTGTGGGGGCATTGAAGGTGGGGATTCCTCAAGGGAGGGTTCTGTGTTCCCAAGGACTAGTACGTGGGTGGGAGGAGGAAGTGCACGATACGGTCATCCTCAGCGACCAGCAACACTCTGAAGCTAATGCCACCTCCAACCTATGCTGCATGGGCTCCCTTATCCTGCAAAGCCGGCTAAAGGACCCCAGGATTCGTGCTATCAAGGAGAGGGATCACTACTGGTTGGCAACCCTTCTTGATCCACGATACAAGGGTAAGGTTGCAGAGCTCATCCTGCCCGCACAGAGGGAGCACAGGATGAAGCAACTTGAGGACGCTCTAAAGCGACACTTGTGTAACACCTTTCCAGACACTGGTAGGTTACCAACTGATGACACAGGTGCTTCTGAGGCTGCTGTTTATTAGAGGAAGAGCGGTGAAGGGGGCCGCTTGACTGATGCCTTTTCCAATTTTTTTAGTCCACGATGCCCAGGGACGTCAAATGTAGGCACCCATTGCCAGCGTCTTCAATATATGGTGCAGGACTACCTAGGGGCAAGGGCAGACCTGGATACCTTTCCAGCAGATGATCCACTGGCTTACTGGGTGTTGAGATTGGATCACTGGCCAGAACTTAGCCAATATGCTATGGAGCTACTAGGTTGCCCTTCATCCAGCGTGCTTTCTGAAAGGACGTTCAGTGCCACTGGAGGTTTTGTCACAGACAAAAGAGTGCGTCTGTCCACCAACTCTGTAGACCGGCTGACATTTATAAAAATGAATCAGTCCTGGATCAGTTCAGCAGCTATCACTCCCCTGATGCTGATGTAACTGCATATATCGGGGACCTCTTCTGCATTCCCAAAACCTCCACCACTGCACTCTTCCACAATACCTCAGAGGGGTTACGGTGTAACCGCACTAGCTGGCATCATAGGCCCAATATTTGGGTGCACTGACACTGACGCGTGTACCAGATTCCAATCATTTTAATATTTGAATGCAGAGTCCACCCCTGCACTCTTCCACAATACCTCAGAGGGGTTATGGTGTGAAGGCACTAGCTGCCACCAAAGGTCCAATTTTAATGCACCTGTTGTTACTTTCATCCAAAGCCTGCATAAGTTTCACCATAATTTAGCCAACAAAATCACTAAACTTGTTCTGCGTGTCCTAAAACGTCTCCTCTTTTCAGGCTGCCGCCCCAAGCAGTTGTTTATGAATAGATGAAAGGAAGACCATTTACCGTCATTTGAAATGTCATTTTATTCGTAACCTTTATTTCATGGAAAACTCACTGTTCCTTTTAAAAACGTCTTTTTTAAAACTTTTTTCCTTGTTTCCTTTCCCCCAGGGCACTACCCGGACCCCCATACACCTTTTATGGCAAATATCTTGCATATATGCCTTCTTGCAGGGCACTCTAAAAATCGAACGTTTGAGTCCCATTGACTTGCATTGAGGTCAGATCGTGTTCGCGTCCGAACTCGAACTTTTGAAATTGTTCGAGTTTGAATGCGAACCGAACACGGGGGTGTTCGGCTCATCCCTAGTCACGTCCCACTTTTGGGTCATGACCCACTACTTGAGAAACACTGCATTAGACAATATAGCAAATAGACAATCATCAGCTGGTGTGTTCTTTTTATATCACTCCCTTGAAAGATTTCTAGGAATATGCATTCACTTTGGATGGTTTGTTCTATTTTTTGTTTCAACAGAATGTCCTACTATTGTTTCTAAAGAATTTAAACGGGGAATGCAATCATCGGGCTCAAAAATTTGTGGTGAAGGAGATGTGCTTTGAGGGAACACTGAATGCTTGTTTTAAAATCAAATAACATGTTAAACCTGCAAAAAAGCGGGAAAATTCTGTAATATGACAATAATGTATCCTGTAGAGCAGTGGTTCTTAACCTTGGCCCTCATGTACCCATAACAGACCAGGTTTGCCAGATATCTGAAGCACAGCACAGGTGATATGATTTGCTGCTCAGTGATTGCAGGATTCAGTCTGCATTTCCCTATGGTACTCATTAAAATCTGGCTTGTTAGGCCGGGGTCAAGCGAGCGCACTGTGTGCTCCTGTACTGACGTACCTCATGGCATCCGTCGCAGCATTGTGACACTTGGATGGGACGACCACACACAGTAGCGCGCACGAATTGCGTGCACTACAGCAGGCGTGCTGCAGACGTTCTGAAAGCCTCCACGTCGAAGCTCTATGACGCTCGTTAGGCAGGACTGTTGAGCATGATAAAGACAAAATTCTGTGCCAACTGTCTGACAGGATCCAACAGGTAAGCCCCACCCACTACCTCACCTTATATATGTGAGCACTACCACACAGATCACTTCCCGCCAACCAGGCGTCAATCCAACCATTCGGCCCATCCCAGCAGTCATGCTCCCCCTTCCTAAAAGGTCCGGTGGGAATCTCTCTCACGGATGTTCTTTCCACTCTTCAAATACGCTTGTCTGATGCCAGCCTTAAACCTGTCAAACAGAAACACTGATAATAAAGTAATTTCACCAACACTTCAGCGTTCTGCGAATAGATTAACCCCTTCACTTCCAAATGATTTTCAGAAAAACCATTGTCTGGAACCAGTGTTTTTTTTTTCAAAAATAATTTTTATTATACAGTAAGAAATATTTTGGCATATTCCCATTTAATTTATTACTGTACTGACATATTTGGCCAGTAGATGGTTCCATCTACTGCCAATTTGAGTTACAGCCATTGCAGTGAGTCTTGGGCTGAAACTGCATCTTCTTGCTGAATGCCCGATGACAGGACCTTCAGTTAGCTGATTTTACAGTTTTAACTCATTGGGCATTATGCCAACTGGGCTAAAACTTTAGGGGTGCCTTCTACAGCCCAAAAGCAAACAAAATTCATTTTTAGCAAACAAATTGAATTTGCTTTTGGGCTACAGATTGAGATATCTCCGTTTCAGTATTGAAGGGGGTTAACCATTACTTTTTTTTTTTTTTAATTTAAAATTTTTATTTTACAAGTAAGAATGATACACAAACTGGCAAAACCGGCCTCGCAGGGCCAAATAGGCATCAAATACACAGAAAGCATAAGGGGGGGGGAAGGTTTCTCACAGGGCAAATAACAGAGGGGGGGGGGAAAGCGGTGGACACAATCAGAATAAGCCCCAGCCGGGGAACTATAGCAAAAAAAAGAGGACTTCAGTGTCCCGAGAAAAAGGGGTGTCTCAGTAGCGGAGAAAATAACTCCCTGGGCTAGCAGAACCCAAATACGGGTATACCGGTAGAAAGCGTAAAAGCAAATAACGACTGGCCCAAGTGAAGTTATGTTAAAAAGCAAACAAAAGACAAAGATTGTCCATAGGACCTTCAAAAAAGGAAAACTCAGGAAGAGTTCCAGTCCTTAGAAACAGACAGTTCCAAAAGTCCAGAGAACCCGCTTGCAAATATAAAGAAAAAGGGAAAAGAGAGGGAGAAAAAAAAAAAAAAGGGGGGGGAAGGGGAGAGGAAGGGGGGGGGGGGAAATCAGCATCAACCCGGCTGAACCGTCGCGGCATCCAGCGGGATACCTGCTTGGTCGAGGACATTCAGCGCCGTGGCGGGGTCGGTGATCGTATGGGCGATATTGGCATAGGTTACACTAAGGGAGCCAGCCAGGCCCCATCTATATCGTATCCCCTGGCGACGAAGGACAGCCGTTACGTCTCGGAACCGTCTGCGGGCCACCAAGGTCAGGAACGGGAGGTCGTGATAGAGGGTGAGAGTAGAACCTTCACACTGCACAGGTTCCCGGGAGTAGTCATGATCCTCGTTTTCAGGGCCATGTCGCGGAATGCCACCACGACATCCCTAGGTGCTTCCTTGGCAGACGCTGCGGGTCTCCTGACCCTGTACACCCAGCCAACCACAGGCGTAGTAGAAGGCAGGCCGGACACTTGTAGAGCAAGACGGGTCACATAAGGCTGCAGCTCGTCCTCCAGCACCGAATCTGGGATGCCCCTGACCCTGATATTGCGCCGCCGATGCCGAGTTTCCAGTGTTTCTACAGAACGGGACAGGATTTCAATCTGCGAGCGAAGGGCAGTCACCTGGCTAGCTAGTTGGGATTGTTCCGTTGCTACTTCTGCCGTCTTTGTCTGCACTTCCATCACCTGTGCGCGTACCTCTTGTACCTCTGCCCGAACTGCTGCCACCTCAGGTTTCCACATGTCCCTAATCTCGTCCATGAGTCTGCGTAGGTCTCCTTTTGTGGAAGGATGATGATCGTCCTTCTCTTGGGTCTGGGCTGCCATTAACTGTGCACCAGGTACGGATGCCTCGGCCCGAGTACCCGATACTCGCGACGCCTGCCTTGGCCTAGGTCGTTGTTCCGACGTTACACTGCTGGCAGCGGAGAGTTGGTGGTCATTAGCAGAGTCCCCCTCAGAGGATTCCCGGGTGGCCAGTGGAGAAATCGAAGATGCTGCTAACACGGCCTTGCGTTTTTTTTGTGCCCTTTTCCTTGCCGCTGCAGAGAGAGGCCGTTGTCCCTGCCCCCGAGACGGCGGGGTAAGCCAGGACATCCCAGCATCCCCACCAAAAGACCAGGCACGGTCCTCCTCTTCCTCAGACGACCCATAGCTGGGAGGGAGAGACACAGAAACGGGCCCCCCTACCATAGAAATCCGGATGTCCTGTTGGCGGGGACCACCGTTCTGAGTAGGCTTCTTAGGCATTATCGACCTCCTCCAGTCCGGCGTTAGAGATTAAGACTCCGGAAGGCTCCGCAGGAGCGCACGAGGTCACCCAAGATGGCCGCCGTCACTAGGCCCGAATCTCTCCCGGGGAGTAAGTCCGCCACAGAGTCCGCCGGAGGGTAGCTGATAAGTTCCTCGAGACGTGCTAGGGCATCCAGGCTCAGTCGGGAGCTGTGTGAGGGCAAACGAGCAGTTAAAATCCGGTGTAAAGCCGAAGCTGCGATGGAGCTGATCAGAAACGTGACCGCTCGCTGCCGTGGTTAGCTCCGCCCCCCTCTTAACCATTACTTTTAGGCTAGGGTCAGACGAAAGCATTTTTCCCCGCGAACGTGAAAAAGTGTGTCCGAACGCATTGACGTATTTTTTCACGGAATGCGCAAAAACGGTCAGACGACGCGCATTTTCGGGCGTGATTTTGTACGGATCGTCAATAAAACTCTTTTTGTGTCTGGACGTTATGTAGGCTGGACATTAGCAGCGTCTGACATCTCCTAATCACGCACACACGCCGCTATGCCGCAGCTGCGCACTCAGTACGTCAGTACTAGTGGTTCAGCGTTCTCAAACAAATGCGTTCAAATTCCACTTGCGTTGCACGGCCGGACTTTTGTGCGTCCGTACATCGTATATTGGCCGTCATTGCCCGTCATCTGCTGCTAGTGCGGCCGTAATTATGTGCGCCAGAACGCACGTTAAAAGTGCGCTGGTCTGACCCCAGCCTTATTTGGGACAATTTTGATACCGCCGAACTGCACCGTATTTGGAGAATTTACTGCTTTTACTGTATTTTATCACCTGAATATGGAGAATTTACCGCTTTGTGAACAGACGAACTGCCCCGAAATTGCACCGTATGGTGAAATTCAGAGTTTGGTGGCAACTTTAGGGCTTATTGAATAATCACCTATGGGATTCTCGTGTTTGAACTTGTTGAACTGAATCACAGAAAATCAGGGCATTTCACTGGAATTTCTCTGCCGTTCGACGTTCTGTGAATAGAAGACACGATAGTCTTCTATGAGGCAATTTCAGTGCTGCCAAATTGCACTGTATTTCGTTGCCAATTCGCCAGTATTTGGTGAATTGATACCATTGTGAATAGACAAATTATCCCGAAATTGCACTGAGCCGGTAAGTTTTATGGTTTAGTGCAATGTCGGAGGTTAGTGAATAACTCCTTAAATAATACATGAAAACTCAAGATGATGTTATACTTAATCCTGTGATTTCCTGAGTTGATGTATTTGTAACTTCCAATAATCATTACTATCAGGGTTATTCAAAGAGAGCCGATCTGGCCCCGAAATGTAACCGGGCACTGAAATTCAGCGTACGGCTACATTTCCTGGCCATTCGACTATTCAGAGAGCAGGCAGTTTGCCAAATGTTGGCGATTTGCCTGCACGTACGGTGCCTGTTCGAGGGCGGTGAAATCCCCCATAGAGAAGCAATGCTTCATCTATTCAGAGAACACAGAACAGCAGTGAAAAGTTGCCGAAATGCCCTGCTTTTCGGTGGTTTAATTTGACAGGTTTATTCAGGAGAATCCCATAGGCTTCAATGTTAAAAATATTCCAGTTTTAATTCAATATCTCATAAACCATTTATTATTATATTCTGCAGTAACAAGTCTCTTTATCTATAGATTTTTTAGGATCTTTTAGGCATTTTTTGGGGATTTTTTTGGCAGATTTTTTTTCCGGTTTGTTTTTTAACCACTTGGCTGTTAAGAACGCGGTCAGCGCGTCCTGCCAAGTGCACCTCCTGTGCTATGGACGCGCTGAGCGCGTCCTAGCACCTAGCACAGGAGGCAGCAATCGGACGAGAATCTGGCCGATTGCTGGCCCCCCCGGTGTGGGCTGACATCTTGGAGGTCAGCCCGACACTCCGGGATCCCGACGGGGCCATTAGATGTCATCGTGGCGGCGCGATGACATCTAATTCAGGCAATTCGGACCTCTCTCCCTCCCGATCGCCGGAGGGCCAGAAGGTTAATGCAGGCACCATTTAGAAGGGCACAGCCTGCCCTTCCAAACGGTGGCTGACATTAACCCCTGGGGAGCTAGATCACGATTCGGCGCCGAAACGCGCCAGATCGTGATCCCCTCCTGGAGCTGGCCGACATCTTGGATGTCGGCCAAGCCTCCGGGAACTCCCCCTGATGACTGGCGTCATCGTGCATAGCAGTCCTGGAGTTAACCCCTAGCTGCCAGCAATGGTGGAGATAGAGGGTTCCAATGAACCCCCTATCTCTCGATCCGTGGCAGCTAGGGGGTAATGTTTGATATCATTGGATTGGCCAGAGCATGGCCTTTCCAATGATACCAAACATGACCATGTAGAAAGTTTTTTTAAATAAAAATTAAAAATAAACAAATATTTTAAAAAAATTATAAAAAAATAAGTTTTTTTTTTGTTTTGTTAATGCAGCAATATAGTTACCATTTCAATTATAATTTGAACAATGATGCTGCACTAATGATTTTTGTTTGGGGTGCGTTAGTTAAAAAGCATGTAATTTTCCCCCCAAAAAAAGTAACTAGACCCCATTTCTCATTTTTTTAACAAGCGCACCCCATACAAAGTATAACCGCAATTGCTCGCATGTTAAAATGTGAAAAAAACAGTTTACATGTTGTAAATTATTGAAAATTCTAATTTTATTGCAATTTTTGTTATATTATACAGACAGGGCATGACGTATACATATAATAATGATATATTATGAATCTGCCGAGTCTGCCGGAAAGAACGATATATAATATGTCTGAGTCATGTAATAAAATAAGGCTTCAAAACGCGTTTAAACATGATGAGCGAAACAGGTAAAAATGAGCTCAGCACACAGGCGTGAAATGCCTCACAAGCGAAAGGGTCAAATCGTTTTTTCTTTTTTTCTGTAACTGCCCTTTTTATTATCATTCATTGGATCTTATATGTAAATTTCAGACATTTTCGTTCAGTAGTTTTTTTTGCAAACAGCGTTTTAATTTTCAAACTTTCAAGTGTAGTTTTTTGTTTTTCACCTCGTTCGTCTGCGTGTCGGCTTTTTCCGGCAGCTGCTTGTTTACGCTCCGCTATTTGGGTTTCTCCGGCATGTTCAGCAGGGTTAATCCAGGGTTAATCCGCTGTTTCTGCGGTTTCGTTGAGTGTTTGGCGAGTTTTGCGGTGAGTGTCCTGCGGGTTTGCGGCGAGTATTCCCTGCACTAAGGGGGCCCTGTGGTGCTTGCTGAATACACCGCAGGGTCGGCAAACTAGGATTGCCGAATCCCCCCGAAGTGCGGGGAACAAAAAGTCACCGAACGTGCAGTGATTTTTTAAATCTCTTTGAATTACCGTGTATAGTTTATACTTTGTCTTAACAGGACCTATGTTAATGTAATGAATCAGTTTATTTGACTTTATAAAGGAAAATCAAGTGAATGAACACAGACAAGAAACTATGCATAATGTTCAGGATTCACAATTATTTTGTCTATTGTTTGTTTGTTAAAGTTGATTTAAAAAAAAGGGGGAAAAAAATCCTTTGAGTGGAGGTCACATGTTTCCTGTGCAGCGTAGAGCTCCAGTAAGCAGTAACCCTTCTCAGTTGCCATGGCGACTTAGAACGCCGTATTGGAGGAAGAAATTAGGTGGAGAACGAATGCAACACCGGTAAACGAATGAAAACTGGGTAGGGCTCGGACAGCGTCTGCGTGTTCTCATGTGTTTAACCATATCATTGCTCCAATGCATTAGTTGATTCCCCTCCTGCAGTGTATGAAAGCTGCACATTGTGGGGCAGCACCTTTCGTTCTTTGCCATGGTAAGAGGGGGTGGATTAATCCTAATATTGTTTGGATTTCTATGTTTCCCTCCCGTGAGAATCGGGAAATTGTAGGTACTGGGTTCAGGTGAACATTTAGGCTTGGTGCTGCCATAGTCACTCTGAATACAGCCCTAAGGCTAAGGTCAGACGAAAGCAGTTTTAACGTGCGTTTAACCGCACTAAATCACGGCCGTGCTAGCAGCAAATAATGTCCAATGCCGGGCTGCATATGAAGAACGGCTGCACAAAAGTGCGGCCGCGCAACGCAAGTGGCAAACGAACGCATTTTTTCGAGAACGTCAAACCGCTAGTACAGACGTACAGAGTGCGCTGCGTCCGCTAGCGGCGTGTGTGCGTGAATTGGAGACATCAGACGCTGCTAATGTCCGGCCAACATAACGTCCAGACACAAAAAGTGTTTTATTGATGATCCGTACAAAATCACAGACGAAAATGCGCATCGTATGACCGTTATCGCGTATTCCGTGAAAAAATACGTCCATTCGTTCGAACGCACTTTTTCACGGACAACGCGAAAAATGCGTTAGTCTGACCCTAGCCTAAGGCTAGGGTCAAACGAACGCATTATTCGAAGCGAC
The DNA here is from genome assembly GCA_009667805.1 of Leptobrachium leishanense. Taxonomy (NCBI): domain Eukaryota; kingdom Metazoa; phylum Chordata; class Amphibia; order Anura; family Megophryidae; genus Leptobrachium; species Leptobrachium leishanense. The sequence continues at coordinate 112,915,539 of CM019066.1, forward strand.
CGTCAAAAAGTGCGTCCGCATGCATTGCCGTATTTTTTCACGGAATGCGCGAAAACGGTCAGACGACACGAATTTTCGTGCGGGATTTTTTACAGATCGTCAATAAAACACTTTTTGCGTCTGGACGTTATGTAGGCTGGACATAAGCAGCGTCTGACGTCTCCTAATCATGCACACACGCCCCTATGCCGCCGCAGCGCACTCTGTACGTCAGTACTAGCGGTTCTGCGTTCTCAAAAAAATGCGTTCATCTTCCACTTGCGTTGCGCGGCCGGACTTTCGTGTGGCCGGCCTTCGTATATTGGCCGTCATTGCCCGTCATTTGCTGCTACTGCGGCCGTGATTAAGTGCGCCTAAACGCACGTTAAAAATGCGCTAGTCTGACCCTAGCCTTATAGGAAATAAATATGAAGATTGAAAGAAACAGCAACAATGTATTGCCACTTCACTACAAGCATAATACTATAAATATTGACTATTAGTGGGGAAGTGCTCCCAGTATAGGGTAATAGCAGCTGAATGGTCAAGTCCTGAATGCTGTATCTCAAAAAAAACATTCAAATGTAATAACATCATAATAAACTTAATAATGCATATATACACTGGAAATAAAAATGTAATTTAGCATTTTATAAACACCAAAGGGTCTATTCACTGAAAACTGAATTTGCCACCGACTTGCACCGTTCGGTGCAATTTTGGGGCAGTTCGTCTATAACTAAACTGTCAATTCGCCAAATACAGGCAGTAATCGGTACAGTTTGGTGATATTCAGTGGCAATGACATTGGCCTAAAGAGAAGAAACAGTTCCCCTATTCACAGAACGCCGAACTGCACAAAAATGCCCTGATTTTCGGTGTTTCACTTCAACAGGTTTAAACTGCCGAATCCCATCGGTTTCAATGTAACTATGTAATATCCTTTTTTTTTCTTCAAGAAGCCTTTTAATATTTTTACCTTTTGAACCCTTTTTTTGTATTTTTTGAGGAAATTTATTTTCCCGATTTTTAAAAGGTGTTGTTTCTACTCTGTAACAGACCTTTTAATAATTTTTTAAAGGCCTTTTTTTTTAATATTTACAAACATTTTAATAATTTTTTTTTATTGGTTTAAACACCTATTAGGAGAATAGGAGAGTTTTTTTTTGCAGCTAGGTGGAAATTGCCGATGCTAAATTGTCACAGTTCGGCTGTTATCAGTGCAGTTTGGCAGTTTTCGTCAACGTCCGATAATGGACTCGGCAACTCCAACTTCGTCAAAATTCGCTGACCATTAGCTAAATAGTGAATTCACCGTATTTCCGGTGAAATGGAATCGCCAAAGTGCGCTGAAATATGGCAAAAATCAAAGCACCAAAATTGCACGCAATTTCGATGCTTCATTAATATTTTATAAAGTATTTTACCAGGAAGGATACGTTGAGATTTCTCTCGTTTTCAAGTATGAACAGACCATCAAGTGATTGCCAAGAACATTTATTATAGTTTAGAGACTCCTTGTTGGGTGGTTTATTGTTTTACTATTGCAAACGTCAATATTTTTGAACCTCTAAGAAAGGACACTAAGGAAATACGCTGCCTCCCCTCCTAATCCTATTGGGTCTAAATTCCTCCAAAGCACCATTAAACATTTAGGGCTTTATTCACTAAATGGTGACTGGCAGTGGACCTGTGTAGTTCTGCAGCAGGAAATTGCCCAACATTTCTTATACAATACCTCAAGCTGACGCTGACATGGGAATCTGAATGTTTTGTTCAACTTGCATTTAGCAGTTGCAAGTCAGCATTAAGTGAACATAGCCCTTTGTATTTGTGATGGATCTGAGCTACTGAATAGCAACACATATGCGGGTCCTCAGATAATCCAAATAGAATGTGTCCCGCGGCTGGCGATGCTTTATAACGTGTGATGTCGATTAATCCTCTGAATTGATGGAAGTTTGCCAATATAGGCAAGCTGAAGGAATATTGATGAGGGGGATCTTTTTTTTTTTAAAGATTTCTCTTTTTAAACAACCTCTGTCTATTCAGCATAAATGTTAATAATTCTTAGTATTTTTTTTCAATCCAAAATTGCAGTAGGGATATTTTCATGTCTCTGTTTATGTAGGTTCGCTTGTGTCCTGCTGTTCTTGTTCGTCCCTCCTTGTGCGCCATCGTGTTCCTTGTGGTTGTGGTACACAGAGCACTGTTCAGTGTGTCCTTCACAGCCCACCTTCCCTCTGGCTGTGCAGAATCATGCCAAGATTCCAAAAAGAAAGGATGAATCTGAAATACTCGTGATCCCAAGCATTTTGGATATGTAATGTTCATCCTGTAGCCCTTTTAAAAGGTCTCTCCTGCCTTCATAACCAATTCCAATAATTAAAATGATATTTTTTTTCTATAAGTGCCCCTTTGGTTTTCTTTAAAAGGATACGCTATTGAAAAATAGACTTCCCTATTTTGCCCATAAATAATTGAGCAGATGCTGCATTTATTTTTTTTCATATTTTTTTTTTGATGAATTTACTCACCTTTTGTTCCTCATCATGCTCAGCTCCTCCTCTTTAGCTCAGGAACCCAGAAGTCCCTGAAGCTTTCGAACGCAATTTGTGCTCCTTCGCTACTTGCATAGCGTAGGAACCGCAAATTGCGACACCTCTTCAGGACTTGTCCACTTTACGTATGGAAGTTCCAAACTATTTGTATAGAACGATGGATTGGAGCTCTACACACATGCACAAATCCGATCCATCACTGCCTCTCTGAGACTACTCGCTATCAGCTACTCAGACTGGGTGACGTCAGCATGCGGGGCGAGCTAGTGAGTGACATGCTGACACGCAGCTGGGTAATTCAAAATCCTGGCTGTTGCTGACTCTGGGTGGGGTAGAAACTCCTCCAGTGTTTCAGTCAGAATGGGGCAGCAGGAAGGGGGGACACTCCTCACATCCTGACCACTTTAAAAAGTTAAAGTGGTCGAAATGAGTAGAGTGTTCCTTTTAAATGTCCTTTAACTGCTTCACTGCCGAGGACGCGCTGAGCGTGTCCTTATGTCTCCGCAGCTTTACGGTGATGTGCCTCCGATCCCGGCCGCCAAATAGTTGGACGACCTGTTGGATGTTGGGCCTCACTGTGGGATCATGGGAGGTGCGATGATGTCTAAATTAATGGCAGTCAGGGAAGACCTTAGGAGGTGGGGGGGCCCTTTGGACCACTCTCCCCATCGCTAAGGGGCAAAGAAAAAAAAGACAAAAAGAAAGGTCAGTCACAGCGATGTCCCTCTTAACTCCTTAAGTTCCGGGACCACTATTCGGCACCGGATCGTGGCCTTCCCTCCTGGGCCTCCCCTCATTCGCTGACGTTGTCGCGCATGGCGTTCAGTGATTTTTGCGTTTCCAATATCGTATAACATGTAAAATTAAACATCCTAAAAATGCTTTACATACCTCCAGTCTCACGGTGCACAGGGCAATGTCAGTTGCTGTGTCCACTGTCGGTATGTAGAAGAACGACATGAACAAATAGTTTCCAGTGGTCTTCCGTGGCTCTGGCGACCCCCTCACGTGAGTTTGCGCAGGGTCATGTTTCTCTCCTTGAAGCCCTAGGGACTCCGGAGATGATCCAAGCTGTGGAGTGCTGCACTGCTGCTGGTGTTGATGAGCAGCTCCCGAAGATTATGACTCAAGGTGCTCATACCTGCTCTATTAACACAGAGCCACTGCAACATGGAGCTATTAAGGGCACATAGTACAAGGAATTGAGGCATCTGGTTGGCTGCGTACATGCTACCTGAGCACATACGATGATTGTCAGTGGCGCGATGCCAAGCCATTTAATGCTGCGAGTTGCCAGTCACCAACCAGAATGCCGAGGAGACAGTGTCATGGGATACAGGGTGAGTTTTTACTCAAAACAAAATTGGAGCGGAAAGGAAACCCTGGGTGGGTAGTCAGGAAGCGTTAACAATATACCCCTCTGGTTGTCTTCACCCCTTTTTATTCATCACCCTAAACTCTAGAACACCCTATAAAGCTATTCACATAACAAATATTTTGAAAACAAAACATTTTTCAAAGTGAATTGATAAAAAATAAGCCATTAACATTTCCTTTTTTGAAAGAATTCTTTTGCAGTATTTTTTTTTACATACCTTCCTAAAACCTTTGTGTGAAAAAAATAAAATAAATATATATAATTACTTTCTGTGTCAGTCAGACTGCTTGTGTGGGTTTTCATGACCGCTTTAATAGAACATGAACTGAATTGAACTGCACGGCTGCTGCAGTGGTCAGAATCAGGCATTTTCTTGCTGCTGAGGCAAAAAAAGATAATTTAATGTAACAGACACACAAATGATCACCAGATGTTGCAGTTAACCAGTCACTTTTTGGATTTTTGCACATTTTGCTTGACGATGCTTCCTGGAGTTGTCAGGTACACCTACACAGAAAATAGCTTGATTGCTTAAGGCTGGGGTCAGACGAGCGGTAGTAAGAGCGGAAGGAACGTCTTTGAGAGTAGACGTTCCTTCCACCCGACACCCGTCTGATGCCCGTCTGGCGGCTTCACTAAACGCAGTTAGTGCGCTCAGCGCTGCAAGGCTCAATCCTCCTATGGAGGATCACGCTTTGTAGCCCTGTCAACACGAGTCCTAGCGCTTTGACGGGGATGCCTGCTGTAAGGCCACTGTTGTGCGCGCGCAACAACGTGTGGCCAGCCCCGTTGCAGCGTCACAACGCTGCGACAGACGCAGAAAGGCACGTCCGTACGGATGCACATAGTGTGCTCGTCTGACCCCGGCCTAAGATGGCACTTGGGCCTGGTATATGCATATTTACATCTGCCTACAATGTGTATGCTTTCAAATATCACATAAAGCTACACCTCATACCCTATAATGACTAACTAAAGGGGTTATTTCGAATTTCGATGCTTCTTCGGCGCACTTTGGCACCCTTAATTCAGGGACCCTGTGGTGAATTCAGCATTCACCGCAGGGTCCCTGAAGTGCGCCGAATTGATGCACCGAATGCCGCTGATAGACCCACTGAACGCAGCCATAAACTGCTGAAAAACCACTGAACTAATCGAAAAAACTGCCGAATCGATCCGAAAAAACACCGAACGCATCATAAAACCGCCAAATTGATTCAATAACCCACAGAAGACGATCCGTCGGAAAAAGCCGACCAGCTGCAGAAAAAAGCCGACCAGCTGCCTAACAGGGGTAAACCCCCCCCCCTCAAAAAAAACCCTACAACTCTTTAAAGGCCTTTTGAAAGAAACTAGTGCATGAAAATGCCTGGAAATAATATATAAGGCCCTTTAATTTTTTTTAAAAAAAGTGTGTTACAAAAAAAAATTGGAATCAAAAATTTAGTCAAAACAAATCCCAAAAATGCCTATAAAATCAATAGACTTTTTGCTGCAAATGAAAAGAATAAACGGTTGAATAAAAACAGGAAATTGTTTTTACATTGAAACCTATGGCATTCGCCTGATTAAACCTGTCAAACAAAACAACTGAAAATCAGGGCATTTCAACACTTTTTCGGTGTAGTTCTCTGAATAGATTAACCATTACTTCTCTATGGGGATTTCACTGCCGTCGAACAGCACCATATTTTGCTGGCAATAGGCCAATATTTGGTGAATCGTCAGCTTTTCGAATAGCCTAATGGCTTTGAAATTGCACCATACCGGGAAATTCACCGTTTGGTGCAATCCGGTGGCAAATTCGGTGCTCTCCGAATAACCCCTTTAAATAACAACAGATTTTTACACCATTGCAATTTTATTAAGAAAAACCTGAAATCTCACTTTGACATAAGTATTCCGACCCTTAACTCAGTATTTTGCTGAAGCATTCTGGCATCGATTACAGCCTCAAGTCTTTTTCGGTATGATTTGACATGCTTAGCACACCTGAATTTGTGTAGTTTTTGCCATTCATCTTTGCAGATCCTCACAAGCTCTGTCAGGCTGGATGGGAAATTTCGGTGGACAGCCATGCCCAGTGTTCTTCCGTTGTCCCTGTGAGACCTCGGTCGCACAAGCCCATGCAGAGCTTGTAGCATGGTTGCGCTATTCTCCATGGAGTCTCTGGACTCTAGGAGCCAATACCTAATAACAGTGGTGGCACTGATGCTGATATCTGTTTGTGGCTCCCAACTAGTCCTACTCAACCTGCTAATTCAGCAGCTGGGTTGGAAGAGACCCAGTTATTCAGGAACGCTATGGCTGGGTTCAAAAAGACCCAGTTATACGGAAACGCTATGGCTGGGTTGGAAGAGACCCAGTTATATGGAAAAGCTATGGCTGGGTTGGAAGAGACCCAGTTATATGGAAACGCTATGGCTGGGTTGGAAGAGACCCAGTTATATGGAAACGCTATGGCTGGGTTGGAAGAGACCCAGTTATATGGAAAAGCTATGGCTGGGTTGGAAGAGACCCAGTTATATGGAAACGCTATGGCTGGGTTGGAAGAGACCCAGTTATATGGAAACGCTATGGCTGGGTTGGAAGAGACCCAGTTATATGGAAAAGCTATGGCTGGGTTGGAAGAGACCCAGTTATATGGAAAAGCTATGGCTGGGTTGGAAGAGACCCAGTTATACGGAAAAGCTATGGCTGGGTTGGAAGAGACCCAGTTATACGGGAATGCTATGGCTGGTTTGGAAGAGACCCAGTTATACGGGAATGCTATGGCTGGGTTGCTCAACCTTGTCCCTTCAGGTGTTTTGGAATTGTTTTACCTTCAATGCTCTGTGGACCTAATGAGGCGCTGAGTATCTTACAGTTCCAAGTGTTTATAAAGCACCAGCAAGTTCCTTAGCGCTGTACAATGGGTGAGACATAACAACAAATATACTTCTAAGTTAGACACACAGAACAGTGGGAGAGAGGACCCTGCTCAAGAGCTTACACTCTAAGGCTGGGGTCAGACGAGCGTGATTTCTACGGACTGTACGTCCGTGCAGTACGGACATCGTCAGTAAGGATGACGCAGTAGTGGTCACACAGTCCGTTTTTTCACTGAAGTTATTTTTTGACGGATGTAGGAGGGGAAAATAAATTACAATGAAAAAACATTCTGTCCGTCAAAAATGCTGGACATATAAATGCAGTCCGTCTGACCTCGCTCCATCACTCACACACAAAGCTATGCAGACGTTGTGGACATGGCGCACTCCGCACGTCCGTTCTAGCAGTATTACGTTCTTGCCTAACCTGCGTCCGTTTGCCGCGGCCGTTGTGCGTCCGCAGTTCAGTGCGGACGTACTTCATGTGTCAGGCTCCAATGGACTTACTTTCATGCTATCACGGACGTACTTTTAGGCGCAATCACGGACGTGAACACTACGCTCGTCTGACCCCAGCCTAAGATGAGAGGGATGACACACTTAGGCTGGCGGCACACGAGCGCATTTGGTGCTTGTGTGCGCCCGCACTTCCCTGCGTCAGTGCCGTTTTGACAGGGAGGGCCAACCACCGGACGTGAAAAAGTCCTCCCCGTCAAAAAGCTAAACGGACGCTGACAGGGATACAAAGCGCGATCCTCCATAGGAGGATCGCGCTTTGTACGCTGAGCGCACAGAGTGGAAGGAGCATCCACTCGCACGGACGTTCCTTCCTCTCTCTGAGAAACGCTCGTGTGCCGCCAGCCTTAGGTGAGCGTAAATAGCTTGTAAGATGCAGTTCCAAACCATCTGGAGGGCTAATGGCTTGCGATGATTTCTTTTTACCAACAGTTTCAGAATAGCACCCCCTGATGAGTGGAGTGCTGCGGTGATGGCTTACCACACATGGCTTGTGGAGCTCATCCAGAGTGATCATGGGGCTCTTGGTCACCTCTGTTATCAAGGTCCTTCTCCCATAAATTGCACAGTTTGGTTAGGCGGCCAGCTCTAGGAAAAGTCCTGATTTTTTTCTTTTTTTCCCTTCAAACTTCTTCCATTTAAAGATTGTGGAGGCCACCGTGTCAATGTGACTTTTATGTTTGTGTTCTTTTAAGAAACGTGCAATGTTTTTTGGAATATAGACTGCTATCGGGGAAATAGATCATTTAAACAATTTTAGCTTAAGACTGCAAAATAAATGTAATAATTAAAAGGGGTTTGAAAACTGTATGAATGCAATATATCTATATATTCATCCTTAAACCCTGTATACTCTCTGTCGTCTACACTTCATACATGCCAGTCTTTTGTTGTAGGTAGGCCTCGCTGCCCTAAATTCCATTGAAAATGATGAAGGGTGGGTGGCTGTGCTAATCCTTTGTACTGTAACGTAACAAAAGAAGAATAATGCTGTGAAAGTCTCGGTGACAATGGCATATTATATCCCACTGTGTCTTGCCCAGTAATGTTCGTTCTAATCCTATAAAGAGACGGGATGTAGAAATATTTGAGTAACCACAAAATTGCTTTGACACAATTTTGGTGTGATTCATGACAGAATTGTGTTTTACTCCTCAGTAAGAGTGCTTGTTTCAGGTATATCCGCTCGCAGAAAGCCTGGGTCTCTAATAGGCCATGATTAGAGCCTAATGAATAAATTTACCTTCTGATTTCCTCATTGTTACCCTGACAGGCGATGAATCACAGCGCAGACAATTATGTCAGGGCAGGCACTTTCCTAGTATTATCCTGTATGAATGGCTACGTTTTTACAAGCCGTGCGGGACTGTCTAATTTGGGTTGCGGAAATCATACGTAGAAAGCTCAGCTCGGCAGGATCGCTTTCTTATAATACAATTATGTTAAGTTACACTTTAGACTCCCCCACCACCGAGCCAGCATACATCGTGACATTAATGGCTGCCATTTGCTCTCGCAGGGTAAATACGCTGAACGGTTTGAGAGAATTCCCACACAAAGCACAAAAATCCATTGAGATTCAGCTTGTGTCCGCTGTAGCCTTTCAGTTTGTTAATTCGTGCTGGGACTTATTAAAGGCCATGTCCTATAGCAGTGACTAGTATATAATGCCACAGGATCTCCTGTGAGACAGGGGGGGGCATAGGGTTCTTCATCCTTTGGGTCATTGGCACAAAGCATTTGGGGGTCACAGCCTCCCAGCACCTTTGTTCGGATTTTCGCTTTACTGCAAGGAGATTTAAAAAAAAGAGTAAAAAATAAAACGTATGACATCTTCCTACAGCAATCCGCTTATATCAGACGCTTATATAAATCCGCTTTATACAAAAAAAGCATATACTGATAAACATATAAGGTTACCTGACCATTGTAAATAACCATAAGGTGAGTCCACCATACATGAATACTCAGGAAAGGGCAAACAAAACTTAAAAAAGTACAATAAATGAAAATGGCATTACTTCATGCTGAAATGTTGGGGTTCACCTTGTTTCCACTACACGTTTGCCTCTTTTTTGTGCAGTTTAATCATTTCATTGTTATGTTTCCAATTTTTTTGCAAGAATTCGAGTCCTCTTATGGTTACATTGTGATGGACACAGGGATTCGTTGTGTGCCTCGCTTGTAACTGTATATATTTATTGATTATTATTATTCTTTATTTATAAAGCGCCGGCATATTCCGCAGCGCTGTACAATAGGCACAGTATAGACTGGGTTACAATACATTGAACAACATTTGACAAACCATACAGGAGGAGATGAGGGCCCTATTCCCGTAGGAACTCACAATCTAGAAGGGTTGGGGTTGGAAACAGGAGGAGAGGACTGCAAGGTGAGAGTGATTGATGGTTGCCTGGGAATTAGAAGCCTGGGATTAGTAAGAGTAATTAGAGAAAGAAGTGTAGACAGCTGGAAAGGATGCCTGAAAATAGAGGCGGGTCCTGGGTGGGACTGTTGAGTGGGTGAATGTATCCTGGCTGTGTGTGTCCCTGTGTGAAGAGGAAATGAGTTCAGGTAAGTGTTAGGCATCAGAGGCTTTTGAAATGGGGGGGAGGGGAACGGGGGGCACAGGTTAAAATTCTATCGAAAAAAGCGGGATTTTTAGAAAATAAAATCAGCCAAGAATTAAGAAATGCAGATACAAAATACAATTGCGAGGATAGCATATTGTGGAGTGCGCTGGTGGCCATCGTGTTGAAAACTGGATCGAGTGTTCTTCAGATGCTTGCAGCAGGGAGATCAGTGTGTGAATGGATCCTGGCTGTGTGTGTCCCTGGAGTGTTCTTCAGATGTTTGCAGCAGGGAGATCAGTGTGTGAATGGATCCTGGCTGTGTGTGTCCCTGGAGTGTTCTTCAGATGCTTGCAGCAGGGAATTAGTGTGTGAATGGATCCTGGCTGTGTGTGTCCCTGGAGTGTTCTTCAGATGCTTGTAGCAGGGAGATCAGTGTGTGAATGGATCCTGGCTGTGTGTGTCCCTGGAGTGTTCTTCAGATGCTTGCAGCAGGGAGATCAGTGTGTGAATTGATCAGTGTTTCTGTATACTTTTTGTGTATAGGGCAAGGATCTCAAACTCTGGCCCCCAGGTGTTTCTAAACAACACCTCCCATGATTCCCTTGCCATTTATTGCATTCAGAGAATTCTGGGACTTGTAGGCAAATTACATCTGGGGCAGAGTTTGAGGTTCTCTTCTTTAGGGCTCAGACAAGAGGGTGGGGTGGTTAAATATTAAGCACTCCTGCATGTTCCCACTGTATTTTTATCTAGGGCTGAAACAACTAATCGATTAATCGACAACTAATCGATAATGGAAATAGTTGACAACTAATTTAATCATCGATTAATCAGCGGTCGATTAATCGTCCTGTGTACAGCACACACTGTTTAGAGTCAGACTGAGTTAAACGTAAATAACCTCAGCTTCGGAGCTGATTGTAGAAGACGCACCGCTGCTTTACTAGGTATGATTTAGTTCTAGGGTTATGTCAGACACAACCAGTATGTTTTTATTCCGTTTACGACAGTAGCAGAACTATAACACAAACAATAGGATACTGCCACAGAGTGAAGGAGCTGTATGCCTGTGTTTTATCCTTACTTGAAGCTGGAGTCCTGTGCCACCACCCACCCTCCCTGCCACAACCTCTTTGGTTGAGAACTGCCATTCCCTCCCTTTGGTCTGGTCCCTTTCCCCAAACTCACTCCCACACTCCGATCTGGTCTTTTGTCCATACCCACTCCCTCTTACACTCAGGTCAAGTCACCTGAGCAAAGTCACTACCTTCCACCTCCAGTCCCTCCTCCCACTCAGTTTGTTCACGAAATTATTAAAAAAGGGACACTCTACGCACCCTGACCACTTTAGCTTATTAACCCCGATTTCTTGCTGACATCATCATCTATGACCAAGTGCTTGTAGCTGCGTTCATTTGAGAAAGCAAACATGGGCTTAAGCTGCACATGCAGCATCAATCACTCTGACCAAGCACTCACATACCTTGTGTGAAAAGTATGCAAGATATGCAATTTGCGTATGTACGTACGTAAGTTACGTACACTATGCAAGTTGCTTATGAAAAAAAGGGGAGGGGTTGTGTTTTTTTTTTACATAAAATTCCTTTTAAGTAAATACTTTTTCTTTCTAGATTTTTTTTTTATCCGATTAATCGGCCAACTAATCGATTATGAGAATAATCGTTAGTTGCAGCCCTATTTTTAACCCTCTAGTGTCCATTTATAACTGCCTTCCTGCTAGCACCGGGCTCCCTTGTCACTGCTTTGAGTCGGCAGCCACTGTTACTTGTAACAGCAACATGTCAAAACAGACAGGGAGCAGGATGTTCGCTGAAGTGTCTCATCCAGGGTTGCTCAACTTCAGTCCTCCAGATATTTTGGAACTACATCTCCCATGATACTCAGTCACTCATTAGAGGCCTGTTCAATACCTCAGCCGCTGCAAGTGCTAAGTTAGCAACTTGCCATTGAACGCCGTTCAACCGCTCAGCGCTCAGCAGTGCTAACCTAGCACTTGCAGCGACCCGAGGAGATGCTGAGTGTGACGTTTTAAAGATGGCCGCCGCCATGAAGCAAGTAATAATTCCATACAGTAATGTTAATTTTCAGGTTTTTGTTCACCAAAGCACAAAATATTTATTTATTATTTCCCCCTGCACATAGACATATATTACAGTTCAATTTATATATTGTTTCAGAAGTAAACATAACGTTTATTTATTAAAAACTATCATTTGTTCTGTGTGCATACAAAACAGAATTGTGCTGACTGCTTCTCTTTGTTTTTCGGATCACTCGGACAAACTATAATAATCTGAATTTTTCATTAAGAAATCGTCGGCCATTTTGGATTCAAAATTTGCATCCAAAGGGTTCAACGACACTGCTGCAGCAAACTAGAATTTTCCATTCTCCAGTCATTCTCCTGCTTTTCACCTCTCTCTGAATAACCCTGATTGTTATACTGCATTGTAAGATTCCTATTGCTTGCTTTCTTACTTTTTTAAAATCTATTTACAATAAAGTTTAAAACTTGTTTTAGTTACAGTTGTACAGTTTCTTTTTGAATTCCAAGATTAAAACTTCTCACACTTTGCAGACCCAAAGGGATGCGCAGTGAAATTAACTCGGGGTTATTCAGAGAAAGGTGAAACTCTGGAGAACTTTTGGAGAAGTAAAAATTTCTAGGTCAAAATAGCAGATTTGGACAGTGAGATAAATGGGAGAATTTTTCTGGTTCGGCTTATTTTGACCTAGAATTTTCACTTCTCTGAAAGTTCTCCAGAGTTTCACCTTTCTCTGAATAACCCTGACTGTATTTTAAACAGTCAGCTAATTCTTACAATTATTTTCCTCAAAAGTGGAAAAATAAGCCGTGTTTTACTTTTGTTGCAGACTATGCATACATCGTGCAGCTCTACGTTTAATGTTTTATGGGTATTGTTTGTATTTTTTAATATAAAATAATATATATTAAAAAGAACAATTCCATACATCTACCTAATTTATTCCTAGGTATAAACAGTAACTGGCATATTAAATAAAAAAGAAATCAGAATTCCTTCTTTACAGCTTTCACAACCTTTTTTAAAGGGCTCTGTAGTAGGCGAGATATGGATGCGAGTCTGAGGACTGGGGCAATATCTATACAAGGGTATATACTAACACCCGAATTTGCAACGGAATTGCAATGATGTGCAATTCTGGGGCAATTTGTGCATTCACAGTGCTGTGAATATGCCAAATACAGGCAAATTGACAGCGAAATACTGTGCATTTCGCCACAATTTGGCAGCACTGAAATCGTCCCATAGAGAGGTAATGATTCATACACAGAACACCAAATTGTGGCAAACTGACCTGACTTTTGGTGGATCAATTCAACAGCTTTAAGCAGGCATATCTAATAGGTTTTAATGTAATAAATATCTTTTTTAATTTTATTTATTAAATTTAATTGTATTTTATTAATTTTTACAAAAAACACTTAATTTTTTTTAAAGACCTTTTTGTACTTTTAGAGCAAAGTCACTACCTTCCACCTCCAGTCCCTCCTCCCACTCAGTTTGTTCACGAAATTATTAAAAAAGGGACACTCTACGCACCCTGACCACTTTAGCTTATTAACCCCGATTTCTTGCTGACATCATCATCTATGACCAAGTGCTTGTAGCTGCGTTCATTTGAGAAAGCAAACATGGGCTTAAGCTGCACATGCAGCATCAATCACTCTGACCAAGCACTCACATACCTTGTGTGAAATGTATGCAAGATATGCAATTTGCGTATGTATGTACGTAAGTTACGTACACTATGCAAGTTGCTTATGAAAAAAAGGGGAGGGGTTGTGTTTTTTTTTTACATAAAATTCCTTTTACGTAAATACTTTTTCTTTCTAGATTTTTTTTTTATCCGATTAATCGGCCAACTAATCGATTATGAGAATAATCGTTAGTTGCAGCCCTATTTTTAACCCTCTAGTGTCCATTTATAACGGAGCCCTGCTTTGAGTCGGCAGCCACTGTTACTTGTAACAGCAACATGTCAAAACAGACAGGGAGCAGGATGTTCGCTGAAGTGTCTCATCCAGGGTTGCTCAACTTCAGTCCTCCAGATATTTTGGAACTACATCTCCCATGATACTCAGTCACTCATTAGAGGCCTGTTCAATACCTCAGCCGCTGCAAGTGCTAAGTTAGCAACTTGCCATTGAACGCCGTTCAACCGCTCAGCGCTCAGCAGTGCTAACCTAGCACTTGCAGCGACCCGAGGAGATGCTGAGTGTGACGTTTTAAAGATGGCCGCCGCCATGAAGCAAGTAATAATTCCATACAGTAATGTTAATTTTCAGGTTTTTGTTCACCAAAGCACAAAATATTTATTTATTATTTCCCCCTGCACATAGACATATATTACAGTTCAATTTATATATTGTTTCAGAAGTAAACATAACGTTTATTTATTAAAAACTATCATTTGTTCTGTGTGCATACAAAACAGAATTGTGCTGACTGCTTCTCTTTGTTTTTCGGATCACTCGGACAAACTATAATAATCTGAATTTTTCATTAAGAAATCGTCGGCCATTTTGGATTCAAAATTTGCATCCAAAGGGTTCAACGACACTGCTGCAGCAAACTGAATTGCTGCGCTGCAGCAATTCAGCAGCTGCTGAGGTATCGAACAGGCCTTAGGTTAACAGGGCCTTGTAGGAGATATAATTTCCAAAACACCTGGATGGCCGAGGTTGGGCACCCCTGGTCTAATCCAATGGCTCCGAAGCAAGGGCCTACAGAGCCATAAGGGATTATTCAGAGAGAGCCAGTCTGGCCTCGAAATGGCACCGAACAGTGAATTTCCCCATACGGTGCAATTTCCGGGGCCATTTGGCTAATCAGAAAGCAGGCAGTTTGCCAAATTTTGGTGAATTGCCAGCAAATACAGTGCCTGTTCGACAGCAGTGAAATCCCTATAGAGAAGCAATGGTTAATCTATTCAAGAGAACACCGAACAGCAGAGAAATCTCAGTGAAATGCCCTGCTATTCGGTGGTTTCATTCGGCAGGTTTAATCAGGAAAATCCCATAGGCTTCAATGTTAAAAATATTCCTGTTTTTATTCAATATCTAATAAACCGTTTATTCTTTTAATCTGCATCAAAAAATCTTTTAATTTTTTATTTTTAAAAGGTTTTTTTTAGGCATTTTTTCCGATTTATTTTTTATAAATAGCGTTTTTTTTTTCTTTGTAACAGACCTTTTTTATTATCATTCATAGGACCTTATACTGTATGTTAATTCCAAACATTTTTGTTTAGTAGTTTTTTTGCAAACAGCGTTTCAAATTTGACACTTTCAATCGTTCTTTTTTTTTTTCTTTACCCGTCCGGCGGCTTTTCGGCGCTGTGCTTGGTGGCTCGTCGGCTGCGTTTGGCAGCAGTCCGGCAGGTTTGCAGCAGATCGCCGGGTTCATTCGTGAATTTATCAGCGGTTGTTGGATCGATCTGAAATTTCAGATCGTATCGGCGGCCGTTTCTGCCGATTTTTGCGGCGGATTTTCCGGTCAGTTCTCTGCACTTTGGGGACCCTGTGGCAAATGCAGAATTCACTGCAGGGTGGGGGAATTTGATTCCCCGGAGTGCAGAGGACGAGAGAGCACGCCAAAATGTCGGTGACATTTCGGTGCTCTCTGAATAAATAATCCCTATAGTGTAGTCACTATTCCTAAATTCTGGAAAGATGATCAGCTCAATTTGAGCTGAGCTGTCTGGAGGAGGGACTGTCTCCGGGGCAACTGTGGGGAGAAGACTCGGGTCACCATAGCCATTTAAATGGCATGGAATAGTCCTCTGCATTAAGCTGATTTATGTAAGAGCCTGATATAAACGGATTCAGGGTTATTCAGAGAGGTGAAAAGCAGGAGAATGACTGGAGAATGGAAAATTCTAGGTCAAAATAACCAAACCAGAAAAATTCTCCCATTTATCTCACTTTCCAAATTTGCTATTTTGACCTAGAATTTTCCATTCTCCAGTCATTCTCCTGCTTTTCACCTCTCTCTGAATAACCCTGATTGTTATACTGCATTGTAAGATTCCTATTGCTTGCTTTCTTACTTTTTTAAAATCTATTTACAATAAAGTTTAAAACTTGTTTTAGTTACAGTTGTACAGTTTCTTTTTGAAATTCCAAGATTAAAACTTCTCACACTTTGCAGACCCAAAGGGATGCGCAGTGAAATTAACTCGGGGTTATTCAGAGAAAGGTGAAACTCTGGAGAACTTTTGGAGAAGTAAAAATTTCTAGGTCAAAATAGCAGATTTGGACAGTGAGATAAATGGGAGAATTTTTCTGGTTCGGCTTATTTTGACCTAGAATTTTCACTTCTCTGAAAGTTCTCCAGAGTTTCACCTTTCTCTGAATAACCCTGACTGTATTTTAAACAGTCAGCTAATTCTTACAATTATTTTCCTCAAAAGTGGAAAAATAAGCCGTGTTTTACTTTTGTTGCAGACTATGCATACATCGTGCAGCTCTACGTTTAATGTTTTATGGGTATTGTTTGTATTTTTTAATATAAAATAATATATATTAAAAAGAACAATTCCATACATCTACCTAATTTATTCCTAGGTATAAACAGTAACTGGCATATTAAATAAAAAAGAAATCAGAATTCCCTTCTTTACAGCTTTCACAACCTTTTTTAAAGGGCTCTGTAGTAGGCGAGATATGGATGCGAGTCTGAGGACTGGGGCAATATCTATACAAGGGTTATATACTAACACCCGAATTTGCAACGGAATTGCAATGATGTGCAATTCTGGGGCAATTTGTGCATTCACAGTGCTGTGAATATGCCAAATACAGGCAAATTGACAGCGAAATACTGTGCATTTCGCCACAATTTGGCAGCACTGAAATCGTCCCATAGAGAGGTAATGATTCATACACAGAACACCAAATTGTGGCAAACTGACCTGACTTTTGGTGGATCAATTCAACAGCTTTAAGCAGGCATATCTAATAGGTTTTAATGTAATAAATATCTTTTTTAATTTTATTTATTAAATTTAATTGTATTTTATTAATTTTTACAAAAAACACTTAATTTTTTTTAAAGACCTTTTTGTACTTTTTAAAAGACATTTTTTTCTATACTTTATTATATTTTAACAAATTATTTAGAATATATTTTTACTTTTTTGTCAAAATTTAATGAATAGTGAATTCACTGAATTTTCAATGAAATGGAATCACCAAATTGAGCTGAAATGCACCGGAATGAAAAGTATCAAAATTTAACTCCATTTTGGTGCTTTGTGAATAGACCCTTATGTGTTGTAAATAGCTTAATATAACACGCAATGAGAGAAGTTCTCTTATTCTACTGTTATTGACTCAAAAATTCTACATTTTTCAAAGCGTAGGTTATTCTGCAGTGGTAGGATGGAAGGATATATAAATATATATAGTCTGAAATTGAATGCATATAGCCAGTCTTACAGTAAGTATTCATAACAGGGAGGTAGAGAAATATTTGTACAGATTTTTTTTATACCACAATATCAGCCATAACCAGCGTTTAATTCACATTCAACTGGTTTTCTTTCTTCTAGGTGCAGGCATTTCCATAGATCAAGATAATCAGAGAATGGACAAACATACACCAGAGCACCCGTTACCTGAAGAAATCCTTAAGGTACTATATATAAACCTGATCTCTGCTAAAAAAAGGCATCTACTATGGCACTGATTGAAGGATTTTGTGTAAAAACAGACCCAGGATGCAAAAAAGTGAGACAGAGGTCATTTGCATATCCTACCCAGAGTTCCTTGCTGCGTATGGGGAATGTAGCACAGGAGCTCTGTGATGCAGTTCTTTGAATTACTGTGATGTGCAAGTGGCTTCTGCAATAATAAACCATATATACAGTATAAATATATATACTCTTTTTTTTTATTTGCAACGGGGAAGGAATTTGTTTATTTATTTATGTTTCCAAAGTATTTACAGTTTTGTTTTTTTTCCCTATAAACTTGTGTTGCCTAAATGTTCTTAAATATTCTCATTCTTAGTTTTTCAGCATCACCTCTTAATATCACTCACCCCCTACCTGGAATAGTTTATCCTTATATTATCATTCACTAACTAACCATGGCATTACATGATGCTGCGTCAGTCCTAAGCATCTAGTAATGAAGCATCTGAGATGCCAACGGAAGAAATCGATGTTTTAGGACAAGGGTCAGCAACCTTGGCCCTCCAGATGTTTTGGAAGAACATCTCTTTTGATGCTCCCGTCCCACATCACTTCTTCCCATGATAGACTACAGGATTTCTCACGCACAGCCCCCCATCCTCTGGAACGCTCTCCCTCGTACGGTCAGACTTTCCCCTAGCTTCCCTTCCTTCAAATGCTCCCTTAAGACATTCCTATTTAGGGAAGCCTACCACCCGACTCACTCACACAACCAGTCCATCACTCTCACCTTGCAGTTCTCTCCTCCTGTTTCCACCCCAACCCTTCTAGATTGTGAGTTCCCACGGGAATAGGGCCCTCGTTTCCTCCTCTACTGGTTTGTCAAAGAGTTGTTCAGTCTCAATGTATTGTAACCCTGTCTATATTGTGCCCATTGTTCAGCGCTGCGGAACATGCTGGCGCTATATAAATAAAGATTTTAATAATAAATAATAATAGAGTTGTTGTACATGTACTGGCTCACTGTAGAGACTGAAATAATATTTTCTAATGAGTGTAATTATGTGTTTGCTGAGCATTTCTTGGTAATTTTGTATTTTTTGTTTTTAGCATTGAGTGGCTTTATTAATTACCTGTCGCTTAGAAAACATTTTACAGTTATAGCTTGTTCACTATATGTGATTTAGGAGATCTGTCGCCTACAGAGAGCATTATTTTGCTTTAATTCTTTCTTGAGGAGAGGAGGTAAAAAATCCCTATAAAATAGCCAGACAGGGAATTTACAGTTGTGTTCAAAATTATTCAACCCCCACTGAAATTGAGTGTTTTGGCCAGTTTGACATTGATTTTGATCATTCAGTCATCTTGCTTACAATTAAATCAAAGAGGCACGTGTAGGTCAGACAAATATAACATAACATTTATAATGAAATAACCACAAATGTCTTTTCTGTGCTCACATCATTATCAGTTTTATTCAACCCCCAAGTGACATTCAATCTTAGTACTTAGTACAACATCCTTTTACAGTTATAACAGCTTTTAAACGTGAAGCATAGCTTGACACAAGTGTCTTGCAGCGATCTACGGGTATCTTCGCCCATTCGTCATGGGCAAAAGCCTCCAGTTCAGTCACATTCTTAGGCTTGCGCACTGCAACTGCTTTCTTTAAGTCCCACCAGAGGTTCTCAATCGGATTTAAGTCTGGTGACTGCGATGGCCACTCCAAAATGTTCCAGCCTTTAATCTGCAACCATGCTCTAGTGGACTTGGAGGTATGCTTGGGATCATTGTCCTGTTGAAAGGTCCAACGTCTCCCAAGCCTCAGGTTTGTGACGGACTGCATCACATTGTCATCCAATATCTCCTGGTACTGAAGAGAATTCATGGTACCTTGCACACGCTGAAGCTTCCCTGTACCTGCAGAAGCAAAACAGCCCCAAAGCATGATTGACCCCCCGCCATGCTTCACAGTAGGCAAGGTGTTCTTTTCTTCATAGGCCTTGTTCTTCCTCCTCCAAACATAGCGTTGATCCATGGGCCCAAACAGTTCTAATTTTGTTTCATCAGTCCACAGAACACTATCCCAAAACTTCTGTGGTTTGTCCACATGACTTTTGGCATACTGCAGTCGACTCTTCTTATTCTTTGGAGACAGCAAGGGGGTGCGCCTGGGAGTTCTGGCATGGAGGCCTTCATTACGCAGTGTGCGCCGTATTGTCTGAGCTGAAACTTCAGTACCCACATCTGACAAATCTTTTCTCAGTTCCTCAGCAGTCACACGGGGACTTTTCTCCACTCTACGCTTCAGGTAGCGCACAGCAGTCGAAGTCAGCATCTTCTTTCTGCCACGACCAGGTAGCGTTTCAACAGTGCCCTTTGCCTTGAATTTGCGAATGATGCTTCCTATGGTCTCTCTTGGTATGTTTAACATCTTTGCAATCTTCTTATAGCCATTGCCCTTCCTGTGAAGAGTAATCACCTCTTCTCTTGTCTTCCTGGACCATTCTCTTGACTTCACCATGTTTGTAACCACACCAGTAAATGTCTAGAAGGAGCTGAGTATCACAGTCCTTTTAAAGCTGCCTAATTGGTGCTTATTATGCTTTATTGCTGCTCCGTGACATCCACTAGTGTTTTCAATACCTGATTGAAAACACTTGAATGAACCTCTGTTCTTCAGAGTGGTAGTCTTTAAGGGGTTGAATAATTGTGTCAATGAAGAATTCACAAAAGAAACATTTACTACTGTATTACAAACGCAATTGATGTCATTTTAGTTGCATATGGTTCTTTAAAAAGTCCTTGTAGGATTTCATTCTGAATACAATTACAAATGTACACTAAATTCCCTAAAACCCTTTACAGCATTGGGGGTTGAATAATTTTGAACACAACTGTACATAGTGCTTTAGGTGTAAAAATTTAATATTAACCAGTCTGGAGGATGCAAGATACAGAAAGTAAGGAAAATAAATCTGAGTTATGGATAAAGTAGAGAAAGGTAAATATCCCACCCAACGAGACCCAAACCACTAACTTACAGAGGGTTCTTGTCTACATTTTATTCTAATATTCTTTTTATTAGACTCACCGTAATACACTGTCATAGACCTCTTCTCGATGTGTGATTTGTTTTGAATTAAACCCCATAATTTTGCAGCCTTAAGAGAAGAAAGAAAATCCTTTTCTCGGAATATTAATATGATTATAAAAAAAATGCTGAGTACTTCATAGCAACGCTACATAGTGTTAACGTTAATTTTGGAGTTTGGATCTGTAAGGAGGATTATATATTCCGGGAACGCACAGTTCAGTAGAAATGTTCTTATTTGAAAAAGAAGGAATTTAAAATAAAATTGTGGCAGCGCACGGACACCGTGTTCTTATTAGGATAACCTCCTGTAACGGCTCATATTGTCCCCACTTTCTGAAAATCAACAATGGTTTTCAAGTTGGAACCCGCAGCTTTAAAAAAAAATTTCTCTCTTTTCTTTTTTTGTTTTTTCGGAACAGCAGATCATTTAGCCATCTTTCCCGAGGACACATTGTATTTTCCACTTAAAACAGTAAAATAAATGATGAAAGCGCTTGTGCTTTAAATTCGGGGTCAACTCGGGGATCGCAGTTATTGCGTGATACCTAAATAAGGACACACAAAAACGAGAGACGCATTCCTACAAGAGGTTTTTTTTCTCTCTCCCTTTTTTATGAAAAACAATTGTTTTGTGACTAACTGAAAACCAAGTCTCTTCTTTGCTGCCGGGAAACTGTACATTTACTGAAATAATTTCCATGTATATAAAATGAATCATTGAGCACTTGTGCAATATATATATGTGGTATTTGTGGCCATAACCAAGGACAGTCTGTCTCAAGACTGGATACAATGGTTTATTTCCTTCCACATAGAATGGTGTGTGTGTGTGTGTTTTCACACGATAAGCATACAAAGGTACGAAGCATATTTTGTTGTAGCTTTTCGTTCTTTTTTTTACTTTTTCCTCAGGTTGACCACAATTTCTTTTGTTCTTGCTCTATCTCGCTTCCTTTTATATCTTTAATAAATTAGATTGCTTATTCCTGAGAAACTGATAAAACGTTTCCTCAGAAGGTCCGGAAGCATATTGTTAACCAGGTTAGCATTTCAGTTGCCTGGTACAATGGCGTCCGCAGCCTGTTACATTATGGTGTGCATCCATAGAACATTTATTAACTGAAAACCTATGTTTACAAGATTTTGCACAAAATGCACATTATTCACTATTGTAGAAATAACAGGCTTGTAATCAGAGATGGTCAGTTTTATGCTTTTGATCATGAACCAGCTAAGGGACATCTAAAATGTCAATGCAGGAGGTGAAAGAGGACCTATTCACCCAACATTAGGGTGTGCCTGGGCACACCAGGCACACCCCCTGCGCACGCCTGTGACCTGGTATCATTTCTATTTCTCTGCTTGATAAGAGCTGTACTTTTTGTAGCTGTTTTTTTGCCCCCTTTTTTCTTGACGGTGTCCCCACACATCCAGGGTCTACTTTTTAAAAGCAGGTTATAAAGGGAGTTATTCAGTTGCTGCTGATGTTTGCCGATGTTGCAAATGCCAGCAAAGTGTGCCAGTGTTGCAATACTGACAAACGGTGACGTTTTAAAAAAAAAAAAAGTAACAGAGGTTTCAGTGTCACTTTTCCTGCTGCTCTTTGTGTTTTACTTTTGTGAAATGCTGGTGTTTGCCGATATTGCATCATATGTGATTTTGTGCCGGTGTTCGCAACATCGGCAAACACCTCCAGTAACTGAATAACCCCCCCAATGTGATTTCTTCACTGGTCTCGAGCGGGCCTGATGGATCAAGAGCCAGATCACATCCGGGACGTAAAGCACAGCACACGAGCCGTGCAGCAGAGTCGCTTGAGCACTGTGCTTAAGTTTACAACGTCCTATTACATCTGAGACACAAGCTGTGGTTGTGTCTCCGATGTAGTGGCTGCTTACTGTGCATTAGTGTCTCCATTACTTTGTATGGGAGATGTTAATGTGCCCCTAGCAGTTGGAGAACAAGCAATTCCAACCAGCTCGTCTGCGTCTAACGTTTTTCTAAAATGAATAATGTCTTAACACTGGTGTTAAATGATTGCGCTTCAACACAATATGTAAATCTAAGCCCAAACTAAAAATATCCTAGTCACAGTAGATTCCTTGGCGGAGAGAGAGCAGCACGATCCGCTGCGGGTAGAAGAACACTGGGAACAAACAGTTAAATACAGACGTTGCAAATGGAAAAAGGCAGACACAAATGATTTCTATTCGTGTCTTACCTTTAATGTCTGTGTTGTGATCCGGCGCCTAGTATTTTCTTCCTTTTAGGCTTTATCAGACTGTAATGTGGCTCTGGAATTTCAGACAGATTAAATATAATGGGCAACAGAAGCAAGGCGAGAGATTCCTGTACACAGCCACAATTTCAGAAAAAATCTTTGTATATACAATACCTGGAGCAAGGGTACTCGATAGGCCCAGGAGTAACCAACTCCTCATTGGATCCAAAGAAAAGAAAAAGGGGAGGGTCTTAGATGCTATGAAGACACTTTATTTGGAAAAGAATGCGGTTTTCCAAATCAATTGCTTTCATAATATCTAGATCTTGTTCCGCTATTTTGCTTT
Organism: Leptobrachium leishanense; assembly: GCA_009667805.1. NCBI lineage: Eukaryota > Metazoa > Chordata > Amphibia > Anura > Megophryidae > Leptobrachium > Leptobrachium leishanense. The sequence goes on from CM019066.1 coordinate 112,938,784, forward strand.
GGTGCCAAAATAAAATAGACAATGCACTTAAAAAAATCCTACAATAATCAAACAAAATACTAAGGTTCAATTCCAAACTGTATTTCAACTTTTTCACGACAGGCGTGCGTCTAATTTGGCCCACCCATGCATCCGACACGTGGCGCGCGCCAGCTGCAGGGAGGGGCCGAGGCAACCCATTGAAGTCAGCGGGGTGTACCTGTACGCCTCACATCTTCAAGGCCCACCCACTACTCAGACGTCATGGAACGTCCCGAGGCGTCAAGGGGTTAAAACATGACTGAACGTGCAATTCTGTTACCGAGTGAGTAAGCAAATGTCCGGTAGCACGTTGCTATCCAGCATAAACTTGTGACAGCAAAACTGGACAAGATGCAAACAATATTTCTTCAGGCAATTTAAAAAAATTTAAAAAAAAAAAAAATATTATATTTATTTTTGTGTGGTTACAGCAATTACAAAACCTTACTCTGTCCCTCTAAACAAAAGAAAAATCTTTTAAATTAGCAAGACGTTGTGGTTATCCACCGTGGGAACAAATTTGAATTGTGTACATATTTTACATGGGCTTGATTTAATATTTGAAAGTCTCGGCAACAATTGACAAAGTCATGGTGGTGTCACTGTCAATGCAGAATGAGCTTTTCCTCCATATCTATAAAATCCTATGATCACATATAAGGACTGTTGAGGTATTGTACTCGTATACGTGCTCACATTTGTCTCCCTCCCATTTAGAACACTCAAACGTTACAAAGTAATTATGGTGAAGCTGCTTGTTGATTGTGGTCCAGGAAGGGAACTTGCCTCATCCTGGATCAAGCTCAAAACAGAACTCTAGAAAAACAAATTGATAATCCTCGCGCAAGGACTATCAATTAGGGATGAGCTGTTCAGGTTCGGACGGTTCGGGGTTCGACCCGAACTTAGCCTGTTCGGGCGGATCGCAAACACCGAACATTTCCGGGTGTTCGCCGCATGTTCGACCACAATGGACCACAATGCTTTTTCCCACTGCCTGAAGCTCGTAATTGGCTACAGCCTTGCACCTGACCACAGGTCTGGTGCAAGACTGGTTGAACACTATGCCAATCACCGCTCAGAGTCCTGATTGGGCAAATTTTGCCCAATCATGGGCTCACAGAGCTAAGTCCCGCAGCACACTATCTAAGGTTTCAACACGCCGATTCTGCACGCATTTCAGAGGAGATTTCAAAGCAGATAGTTGTGTGTGTTGTTACTGCCGGTCTGCCACGCTACTGGGGGGTCTGGGGGTCTCATTTCGACCAAATATCAGGGAATTTAGGTGATGTGTGTCTTGTTACTGTGCCAGCAAGTTTTTTTGGGGTTTACAACTTTATTTAAAACATTTGTGTATTGAGGTGATTTTCTGGTCTTGTCACACTGTGCCAGCAAGTCTTTTTTGGGGCTCACTATTTCTTAAAACACTTGTGAATTTAGGTGATCTTCTGTGTCTCGTCACTGTGCCAGCAATTTTTTTTGGGACTCACTAATTTCTTTAAAACACTTGGGAATTAAGGCGATCTGTGTCTCGTCATACAAAAAGTACCACGCTGTATTTTGGGGCTCACTAATTTCTTTAAAACACTTGGGAATTAAGGTGATCTTCTGTGTCTCGTCACACAGCCAGCAATTTTTTTTGGGGCTCACTAATTTCTTTAAAACACTTGGGAATTAATGTGATCTTCTGTGTCTCGTCACACAGCCAGCAATTTTTTTTGGGACTCACTAATTTCTTTAAAACACTTGGGAATTAAGGCGATCTGTGGTCTCGTCATACAAAAAGTACCACGCTGTATTTTGGGGCTCACTAATTTCTTTAAAACACTTGGGAATTAAGGTGATCTTCTGTGTCTCGTCACAACAGCCAGCAATTTTTTTTGGGGCTCACTAATTTCTTTAAAACACTTGGGAATTAATGTGATCTTCTGTGTCTCGTCACACAGCCAGCAATTTTTTTTGGGACTCACTAATTTCTTTAAAACACTTGGGAATTAAGGCGATCTGTGTCTCGTCATACAAAAAGTACCACGCTGTATTTTGGGGCTCACTAATTTCTTTAAAACCACTTGGGAATTAAGGTGATCTTTGTGTCTCGTCACACAGCCAGCAATTTTTTTTGGGGCTCACTAATTTCTTTAAAACACTTGGGAATTAATGTGATCCGTGGTCGTCATACATACAGTACCACGCTGTATTTTGGGGCTCACTAATTTCTTTAAAACACTTGGGAATTAAGGTGATCTGTGTCTCGTCATAACAAAGTACCACGCTGTATTTTGGGGCTCACTAATTTATTTAAAACATTTGTGAATTAAGGTGATCTGTCTCTTGTCACTGGCTGCCAACTATCAGTGTGTCTCACTGAGTTATACCAGAGTTATTTAAATCTTTATACCAGAGTTGAATCAGAGTTCTGTATATATTAATCTATATATCACTCACCATGTCTGAAAGAACAAAAAGGACAGGCAGATGCTCCCAGCCACAGATAAGAGGGCAAGAAGCCCCTGTGTCGGGAGGCTGTGTCTCTGGTCATGGTGGACGTGGTGCATCCTCTGCAGGGGCACGTTTGTCCTTTCTAACTGGTGCTGGCGTCTTAAGCAGCAGCAACATACAGAGGACTTGGTGGATTGGCTAACCAGGCCATCCTCATCCTCCGAGTCCTCTGCCAGCCAGGCTTCTAGTACTTTACAGTTCACCTCAGCTGCCAAAGCATCTAATGCAGCCTCCATGTCCACAGCTACTCCTGCCGTAGCCTCGCTATCACACACGGAGGAGTCAGCTGAATTGTTTGACTACAATGAGAGTGACATGCTGCTTGAGGATGCGCAGCAAGTACAGTGCTCTGATTCAATCTCTGAGGTTGAGCAAGGGAGTATAATCAACCTAGAGGAAGGGGGTGCCAGTGATGACACACAAATAACTGGCACTCATGTTGCCCCAGCAGCTGCAGCATACTGCCAAGTTGGCTCCAGTGACGAGGAGATAGGGGGTGAAGATGACATTGATCATGATGAGGTCACTGACTCCACCTGGGTGCCAGATCGAACTGAGGAATCAAGTGAGGAGGAGGGGGAGGAGGAGGAGGCACAGCAAACACGAGGCACAACATCCTCTGTGACCAACCGTAGCACTAGCCAGTCCAAGGCATCACATGTCAGAGCTGCTCCGGTGCAGAGCGCTGTTGTCTCAAAGAACACATGCAGGAAATCTGTCTGGGAGTTCTTTAAGAACTGTGCATCAGACCCCAGCATGCTATTTGTAATCTATGTCAGAGGAGGCTGAAGCGTGGGATAAACACCGGACACTTGGGTACCACGTGCTTGAGGCGACATATGAACAAGTGCCACACATCCCGTTGGGCCAAAACTTTGCGTAGGTCCTCCTCCTCCTCATCTGTCTCTACCCACACTGTATGTCCTGCCATGCAATTGCCTACAACCTCCACCGACAGGGATGATGCTACAGTAATGGATGTACCAGCAGGTCCTTCCTCACAATGTGACATCAACCCAGTAGCTGAAGATTTACGCAGTCAGATTACGTTGCCGCAGCTGCTGCAGCGAAAGAAAAATATAGTCCCAACCATCCCCAAGCACAGCGTCTAAATGCCAGCTTAGCAAAATTACTCGCATTGCAGCTGCTGCCTTTCCAGCTGGTGGACTCTGCTCCCTTCCGTGAATTTGCTGAATGCGCTGTACCACAGTGGCAGGTTCCAAAACGCCATTACTTTTCACGCAAGGCCATTCCAGCACTATACCAGCACGTGGAAGACAATGTTATCCAGTCATTGGGAAAGGCAGTCAGCAGCAAGGTGCATGTCACTTTAGACACGTGGTCCTGCAAGCATGGACAGGGTCGTTACATTTCCTTCACGGCACACTGGGTAACTCTGATTGCAGCTGGGAGGGATCCAAGACGGGGCTCTGTGCTGGAGCTTGTTCATCCACCACGCCTCCAGAAAGCTGCTTGTATGAGGTCTGTCTGCTCCACCACCACCACCTCTTCCTCCTCCTCCTCCTCCTCCTTCTCTGTCTCTGGCGAAGTGGCAGTTAAACTGACGCCTGACAGGGTGTACGCAATGGCTCAAGCAAAAATATGCCATACTGTGCTTGAGCTGGTTTGTTTAGGGGACAGGAGCCACACGGGTCAGAAATTTTGTCAGCTCTGCAGGGGCAGGTGCAGAGATGGTTAACACACGCCAGCTTGAGCTGGGAATGATCGTCTGCGATAATGGCAGCAACCCTTCTCTCCGCCCTATGCAAGGGTAAATTGACGCATGTACCATGCCTAGCACACATCCTAAATCTGGTGGTACAGCGTTTCCTAACCAAGTACCCAGGGCTGCTAGAGCTTCTCATCCAGGCCAGAAAAGTCTGCAGCCACTTCAGACGGTCATTCCCAGCAAGCGTTCGCCTGGCAGAAATTCAAGAGAAATTTCACCTTCCCACAAACCGTCTGATCTGTGACATGCCCACCAGGTGGAATTCAACATTAGCAATGCTGCAGCGTCTGCACAAGCAGCAGAGGGCGTCTTCACCACTTTTCTCTACTCTACGCTTCAGGTAGCGCACAGCAGTCGAAGTCAGCATCTTCTTTCTGCCAGCGTCTTCACCATATGGTGCAGGACTACCTAGGGGCAAGGGCAGACCTGGATACCTTTCCAGCAGATGATCCACTGGCTTACTGGGTGTTGAGATTGGATCACTGGCCAGAATTTAGCCAATATGCTATGCAGCTACTAGGTTGCCCTTCATCTAGTGTGCTTTCCGAAAGGACGTACAGTGCCGTGGAGGTTTTGTCACAGACAAAAGAGTGCGTCTGTCCACCGACTCTGTAGACCGGCTGACATTTTATAAAAATGAATCAGTCCTGGATCAGCAGCTATCAATCCCCTGATGCCGAAGTAACGGAATAGATCGGGTATGTCTTCTGCATGCACAAAACCTCCAGCACTGAACTCTTCCACAATACCACAAAAGGGTTACGGTGTGAATGCACTTGCTGCCATGAAAGGCACAATATTTGGCTGCACTGACGCCTGTGCCAGATTATATCATTTTAATTTTTTTGAACAGCAGGGTCCAACCTGCACTCTTCCACAATACCACAAGGGGGTTACTGTATTATGATACTTGATGGCTGGCACCAAAGGCACAATATCTGGGTGCACTGACGCCCATTACCAGATTCATATCTTTTTAATATAGGACCGCATGGTCCACCCCTGCACTCTTCCACAATACTACAGAGGGGTTACTGTATGATGATACTTGCTGGCCTGGCATTAAGGCACAATATCTGGGTGCACTGCCATTGACGCCTGTATCAGATTCATATCCTCAGAGGGGTTACGGTGTGACGGCACTGTTGCCGACGCTAAAAGCCCAATTTTAAAGCACCTTTTGTTACTTTCATCCAAAGCCTGCATAAGTTTCATATGAAACGTCATTTATTTGTTTTTAAATGTTTCTATACATCCTAGAAATCCGCCACTTCACGGGCAGGTTATGGGGACCTCCTAGGCACGATATTTGAAGGAATTTTTTCGTTTTTATTTTTAACCTTTTCATGGAAAACTCACTGTCCCTTTAACCCCTTAAGGCCCTGACGTACCCTGTACGTCCTGTCCACAGGTCTCCCTTAGACCCGCGGACATACAGGGTATGTCAGCGGCGCCTAATCCCCCTCCCGCCCGATACTCACCTCCCTCGCCGGATCCCACGGCGATCTGGCAGGGAGGAAGCCTGCCCATGTGATTTACATGGGCAGGCGAGGCTGATGACGTCGCCACGCTGCGTGGTGACGTCATCAGCAGGCGTCCCATGGATTTCAATGGAGGGGAGGGGCTCCTTCAGAGCCTCTCTCTACTCCCCAACCATTGAAGCTAGGGAGATGCCGTTTACACCGCTGGAGAGGGGAGACCATTAACCGTTCGCCGCCGGATCACGTTGCGGCACCAATTGGCGCCAAAACGCGATTCAAACCTGGAGGGGGGCTGACATCTTGGATGTCAGCCAAGCCTCCAGGTCCCCCCCACCCACTGACAACCTCACCACATGTGTGAGGATGTCAGTGGGCCAGTTAACCCTCTAGCTGCCATGTAGAGATAAGGGGATCTAAGGATCCCTTTACTCCCGATCCATGGCAGCTAGATGGTCATATTTGCCATCATTTGAAAGGCCTGATTATGGCCTTTCAAATGATACCAAACATGACCAGGTTTGGTTTTAAAAAAAAATTAAATAAAAAAAAATAATAAAAAAATTAAATAAAATATATATATTTTTTTTTTTAAAGTTTTTTTTGTCTGGGGGGTTTAATTAAATAGGACCTAGGCTGTCATCTAAAAATAATTAGCACAAAATGGTCAGAATGAGCGCAGCGCACATAGGTGAACTGTCTCAGCAGTGAAGGGGTTAAAAGCAAACGCATGTAAAAATTGGGTATTTCTAGTCTCGCGGACAAAATTTTGAACCTATTTAGCCGGGGTCGTTTTGGGTGGTTGTAAATTTTGGGATTAAATTACAAAAAAGTGTGTTTTTACCATTTTTTTCCTCATATTTCATTTTTTTTTTTATTAGTAAATTATTCGATATGATGGAAATAATGGTATTTCTAGAAAGTCCATTTAATGGCGGGAAAAAGGGTGTATAATATGTGTGGGTTGAATAAACGAGTAAGAGGAAAATTTGACCTAAAACACAACAGCGCAGAAACGTAAAAACAGCAGCGGTCACTTAAAAGACGGATTTGTGTAAAACCGCCCGGTCACTAGGGGTTAAAAACGTTTTTTTTTAAACTTTTTATCCTTGTTTCCTGTCCCCCAGGGCACTACCCGGACCCCCATACACCTTTTATGGCAAATATGTAGCATATATGCCCTCCTGGAGGACACTCTAAAAAACGGCATTTTCAGCCCCAGTGACTTGCATGGGGGTTCGGGTTCGGTCCCGAACAAATGGGAAGTTCGGGTTCGGGCTCGAACCGAACCGAACTCGGGGGGTGTTCGGCTCATCCCTACTATCAATTTGTTTTTCTATTGGCATATCATGAACCCGTTTATTTGAACTCTTTTTTCAAAACATAACTCTGCTGACATCAGCAGGACATTATGGCTTTGCACTTTTTAAATACTATGAAATTGTGCTCATTCTTTATATCGGGCTGATTAAAATTTTCGAAAACATTTCTATCACCAGTATACAATGTCTATCAATGCTTAGGTGATGCTATTGCTATTGTGATTCTAGGTCAAAATAGCCAAACTAGAAAAATTGTCCCATTTATCTCACTTTCCAAATCGCCTATTTGGTCTAGATTGTTCTCTTCTAATGCCAGTTCTTCTAATTTTCACCTTTCTCTGAATAACCCTGCTTGTCTTGGGTCCAATAAGCTAAACTCACATCCTCCACCGGCATACACTTTAGGGAAGATGAACACAACGCCGGCTCTAAAAGTCCTTAACAAAAAAGCTCTGCTTTTACAGTTGTGTTCAAAATTATTCAACCCTCACTGAAATTGAGTGTTTTGGCCAGTTTGACATTGATTTTGATCATTCAGTCATCTTGCTTACAATTAAATCAAAGAGGCAGGTGTAGGTCAGACAAATATAACATAACATTTATAATGAAATAACCACAAATGTCTTTTCTGTGCTCACATCATTATCAGTTTTATTCAACCCCAAGTGACATTCAATCTTAGTACTTAGTACAACATCCTTTTACAGTTATAACAGCTTTTAAACGTGAAGCATAGCTTGACACAAGTGTCTTGCAGCGATCTACGGGTATCTTCGCCCATTCGTCATGGGCAAAAGCCTCCAGTTCAGTCACATTCTTAGGCTTGCGCACTGTAACTGCTTTCTTTAAGTCCCACCAAAGGTTCTCATTCGGATTTAAGTCAGGTGACTGCGATGGCCACTCCAAAATGTTCCAGCCTTTAATCTGCAACCATGCTCTAGTGGACTTGGAGGTATGCTTGGGATCATTGTCCTGTTGAAAGGTCCAACGTCTCCCAAGCCTCAGGTTTGTGACGGACTGCATCACATTGTCATCCAATATCTCCTGGTACTGAAGAGAAATCATGGTACCTTGCACACGCTGAAGCTTCCCTGTACCTGCAGAAGCAAAACAGCCCCAAAGCATGATTGACCCCCCGCCATGCTTCACAGTAGGCAAGGTGTTCTTTTCTTCATAGGCCTTGTTCTTCCTCCTCCAAACATAGCGTTGATCCATGGCCCAAACAGTTCTAATTTTGTTTCATCAGTCCACAGAACACTATCCCAAAACTTCTGTGGTTTGTCCACATGACTTTTGGCATACTGCAGTCGACTCTTCTTATTCTTTGGAGACAGCAAGGGGGTGCGCCTGGAGTTCTGGCATGGAGGCCTTCATTACGCAGTGTGCGCCGTATTGTCTGAGCTGAAACTTCAGTACCCACATCTGACAAATCTTTTCTCAGTTCCTCAGCAGTCACACGGGGACTTTTCTCTACTCTACGCTTCAGGTAGCGCACAGCAGTCGAAGTCAGCATCTTCTTTCTGCCACGACCAGGTAGTGTTTTCAACAGTGCCCTTTGCCTTGAATTTGCGAATGATGCTTCTGGTCTCTCTTGGTATGTTTAACATCTTTGCAATCTTCTTATAGCCATTGCCCTTCCTGTGAAGAGTAATCACCTCTTCTCTTGTCTTCCTGGACCATTCTCTTGACTTCACCATGTTTGTAACCACACCAGTAAATGTCTAGAAGGAGCTGAGTATCACAGTCATTTTAAAGCTGCCTAATTGGTGCTTATTATGCTTTATTGCTGCTCCGTGACATCCACAGGTGTTTTCAATACCTGATTGAAAACACTTGAATGAACCTCTGTGGTAGTCTTTAAGGGGTTGAATAATTGTGTCAATGAAGAATTCACAAAAGAAACATTTACTACTGTATTACAAAACCAATTGATGTCATTTTAGTTGCATATGGTTCTTTAAAAAGTCCTTGTAGGATTTCATTCTGAATACAATTACAAATGTACACTAAATTCCCTAAAACCCTTTACAGCATTGGGGGTTGAATAATTTTGAACACAACTGTAAATAATAATTTTAGAATATTTTAAGTAAAAGTTGAATGTTAGAGTTGCTTTTAAATCAGAATTTTAAACCAGTGATTTTCTCTTCATTCCTCTACAATTGTGTGAACATTTACAGATCCAAAGCCACAAATATTAAATAAATCGTGGAAGGATTAGAACTAATTATCAGATTTGTTTCAGAAAATACATCATAAATGGGGATGAAAAAAACTAGTTTATATAGTGAAATGTCATAATTAATAACTATTAATTTCAGGTCATGCATAATGCTCAAATTCTGTATTAATGAATGTTACATTCTAATGGTATTTCTACCAGACAGATATTATTTTATTTATTTGCAAGATATTTTACCAGGAAGGATACATTGAGATTTCTCTCGTTTTCATGTATGTCCTGGGTTCAAGAACATTGAAAATGTTACCGTCGTTACAGAAATACAAAGTAATAAATGCAAGATATTAAAAAAAATAAACAAATATACAGATTAACACATAAAATAAATATGTAGGAAATATATTCACTATGTTACATGTTTACAGGTGCATTCTGTATTGAGGTATGTTAATAGAGATCTCTTAAGTGAATAGACTGTGGGAAGATTTGATGGCGTCTGGAAGGTTATCCCATAATTGCGGTGCTCTGTAGGAAAATGAAGATCGAGCCACTTTCTGTTTGTATTGTGGTATTGCAAGTAAGGTGCTGGTCCTGGATCGGAGGTTATAGGATGAGGGAACTGCTAGGGGAAGCAGCCTATTCAGGTAGGGTGGCAGCTTCCCAGAAAAGCTCTTAAACACCAGGTTGGAAAGGTGGAGGGTATGTCTAGATTCCAGCGACGGCCAGTTTAGCTCTTTTAACATGTCACAATGGTGGGTTATGTAGTTACATTGCAGCACAAACCGGCATTATATACCAGACAGCGAACACTCATAAACTAGATTCTCTAGAGTATATGTAAAGACCTCATTTATAAACAACAGTAACTTTATGATTTATTACACAGGCTTCCATGCAGTTATGCCCTTTTTTCCCCCACCATTTCAACATTAACTGTCAGAGCAGTGCCAAGTTATTAAATTGTTGCATATCGGGAGAAAAATAGATTGTATAGCATGCAAATATATGCATGGCTCTTAACATAAGCATGTTTTAGTGCGATTAAACAGTTTTTTTGTCAGCTTGAATCTAACCTGTTACATTAGAAATGTGGAAGCAATTCCTTTCCTTATAGACTTGACTAGAAAATGTATAATTAGCAGACTGATGGAAGAATAATGCTTCATTTTAGCAAATCCTTCTCCATCTGTGATAATTATATATTTTTTTTTGCCACTGTGAGGCTTGTTTTCCGCAAATACAAAGTTAAATTGTTTGGGGATGAAACGACTAGTAAAAAAAATGGGGTTTCCCCTAAAATAAATAAAGTAATAAATAATCATCACATCAATCCTGTGTTTTTGTTGTAAAATTTTAACTTGTGGCTGTTTATGTTTTGTAAGTTTTGTTATTTTTAATGATTTTTTTTTAAATATATATAGATGCCACGAGATAAAACCATATGCACCTACTGTGGTGTCAGTTACCTGATACTACATGAGTTCAAGCTGTTAGAGGACAAGATAAAAACTCTGGAAAACGAGCTGACGTCGTATCGAGGTAGTGCGGAGAGGGAGAAAAAACTTCAAGACGATCTGCTCCTTCTCAGCCAAGAGCTTGAACAAAGCAAGACGGATGGAGAGTCCAAAGCAGAAAGGTCAGGACGTGCTATTCATCTTTTCATTTTTAACTTGTTAATGATGTCTTAATGAGAAAATATGAAATAAATTAAAACAATTCCAATCTGCTGCATACGGGCCTTGTCAGTTAAGGCCCACAGCTGAATGGACGCAAGCGTCTTCATGAAATCTTAATATCACCCATTCCTCAGAGGCTAATCTATACTACTTTAGCAATTGAGATCAACACCAACCCGTCGTGTTGTATCTGAGTAAAGGTCACTGCATTTTGCTTGATATAAAAAGCCATTAACATGACAGAGAAAGCTTTAAAACAGGTCCAGTATCGCTTTATTTACTCAGCATTGTGTGAGTAACACATTAATGGATACCTTAATCCAGCTGCCATGTGCCAAGCAGACGTTCTCTTAATTTGCTGTTTCTCTATTGAAAAGCAAGGCCTCAAACTCTGGAGACAATTATAGACAATATTTAACTAACAACTATCACAAGCTGTAGCTCAGCCTTTGTAGTGAATGCTGACCCATTCTGTATATTTGTCACGCCACGAGGTCTTCTTCCTGAAGCTAACTCTTATAAAATATCCTTGTACAGGTTGCGCGCAGAAATTACACTTAAGGCCGGGGTCAGACGAGCGCACTATGTGCGCCTGTCCTGATGTGCCTCCCGGTGTCCGTCGCAGCATTGTGACGCTTCGACGGGGCCGGCCACACGCTGTAGTGCGCACACGAATTGCACGCGCTACAGCGGGCATGCTGCGGACATTCTGAAAGCCTCCCGCACGATGCACGTTCTACAGGGCTGCAAAGCGCGATCCTCCTTAGGAGGATCGAGCCTTGCGGCACTGAGCGCACTAGCTGCGCTCAGCAAGGTGGCCAGATGGGCATCAGAGTGGAAGGAACGTCCACTCTCACGGACATTCCTTCTGCTCTGCAAAACGCTCGTCTGACCCCGGCCTAAAAGTGGAAAATTCCACACCACACCTGATGTCATGTGATGGGGGATCAAATTATTAAAAATATTGTATATTACATTCAGACAGTGTATAACATGTGTGATTGTCCGTCACAAATTAGGGATCAGTCTGCATAGTCTTTTAGGGTAGGTTTGACAGACACTGGAAATCTTTTAAACAAGACTTTATTTTCTCAAGTAAATGTGTTTCACATGCAGTTCAAAATAAAATTAAACGAAAACAAATCCTCGCTCTCACTAGAGCACTAACTAAACACAGTCAATCCCTGACTAACACTGGATGGCTAACTCCATTTACCAGCAAAACAAACCACTCATGACATGGAAACACATATATATACCTTTCCACCTTGGAAGTTCTGTCCTCTTTTGTTCACCACCAGAAAAGGAAGACCAAGGCCCCTGAGCAGTTCCTGCTCTGAACTTTTAAACAGCATTTTTTCCTCAATTAACCTTAGGTGTGGCTTGAGTAATCCCACACCTGCAGAGCTGCCTGCTGGGAAATGTAGTTCACCCATGTAGTGGGTACAGGATATGCAGATCCTAGGTCCCAAATACCTGCCTTCCACAACCACACCTCTGACACAGTCACACATCCTCCTCCCCCCCCCCAGCTCAGACCAACCGGGGTGAGCGACCGCAGACAACAGACAGTGAGCCCTTGAAAGACCATCTGCATTTCCTAGCGCAGAACCTGCTTTGGGTTCCACTGAGATATTGAAGGGTTGCAGGCTAAGAAACCAACGGGTCACCCTAGCGTTAGTTTTGAGATAGCACCTCTTGGGATTTAATTTAGAAATATACTAACACAGCTAATCTGCCATTTTGGTGTTCGCTCAAGGTATGCTACCAACTCCATTTTGTGTTTTAAAAGTCTGCAGTCCCGTTGTGCTCACTAGAGTCAACTAAGTTTGCCTGCTCTAACTAACAGCTAAGTGTAGCCTCTATTAAACCTGATTTCTGCTGACTGAAGAATTATCTCTTCTCCCCTCCCCCCAGGTCTCTAACTCTAAGCCATAAAAGTTGCTTAATATATCGAGACAGCAGAAGGAATGCGTAAATCCCATAGCTTGCCATATTTGTTTTGGAAGAAGGATTCCTTTTTATAACCATATTGACTAGACAGAGAATTCAGAGTGGGCTCAAGGGTCGTTTCTTTTAAGTGAACCTTGCTGACTTGCAAAATGATGAATAAAGTCCAATATGTATAATGAAGGTTGATATGCTAAGTGGGAGGGTAACCTGGGGAGGGGAATAAGGTGTGCATTTTTACAAGCCATGTATAAATTCTTTGTTTCTCTGTTGGCTCGGGACTTGAGCTTTGATTTGTGAGCAAGACTTGCAGCTCTCGTCCGGTACCGAATAAAACCTTTTTTCCTTTCAAGAATCAAGGCCTTCGTCTGGCATTTCTTTTGTCGAGTCATCACCTAAATACCCGGTCAGATAGCCATTACATTTCTGGGTGCTCGTCCGAAGGGATAAAAGGCCTTGACTCGGCAAAGAAGCCTGAACGGCAGTGATTGCTGCATCTCGGCGGAATCCGGCGGGAGATGGCCCAGGTATGCTGATCTTCTACTAGGCGCCAAGGCGAGAGTTCTCGCTCTGTGGACCATCAACCTGCTGAGGGCACGCTCCCGACCGAGAATCCAAGGAGAGGAACAGGCCGAGGAAAATAGGTGATGCCGCGGCAGGAGGGGTAAATAACGAATTGTATTTCTTTGTTTTGAATAAGGTAGCAGCTAGTTTCAATCTGTGTGTAAAGAGTTGTCCTCGCAGCGGAGGGGGCCGAGCTCCAGACTTCTGCACCTGTGTGTGATACAGAGGCTGGGGATCGACCGCCCTCTAGCAGGGATAAACGAGGTCTGTAGAGCCTCAAGAGAGCCTTTGATGCTCATAGCCGTCCGGATCAGTTACGGTAAATACTGATCCCAGACAAGGGGACAGGCCACCCCCTTTGTGCTAAAATCCCTGCAGTAGGGTAATAAATACTGATGGTGAAGTAAATAATGATTGAAAGCTAGCTGTCTACGACAAGAACTGTTACACAAATATTGTGTTTGTATTTTATGTTTATTGTATCTGGTGTGGAGTGTGTAGGAGAGTGGACTTGTTCTCCCTGAGGAAAAGTCACCTGAAAAAGTAGAACTGTTTATGTACTGTTTTGTGCTGAATGTATCTGGTACAGTATGTGCTGAGAGTGTTGTGAGTGAGTGTGCGCCTACACCCTTCGGGGTAAAGCAAATACGAGAGTGGCCCTATAGTAGGTGAGATTCCAAGCTGGGTGACCACGACTTGGCCACCGAATTAGGGACGCAAAAGAATTGTTGAGTGAAATATCAGATTGTGCTTTTGTGTATTACTTGGTGCTGGTCACCAAGTTGCGGAAATGGGAAACACCAAATCCCATAAGGGAAACAAAACTGTGAAAGGTGAAACACCGCTTGGGTATATGTTGCAGAACTTCGAGACTCTCTTTGCAGTTCATCAATATGGGAGGAAGCTGCATAAGAGCAGGCTGCGAGTTCTGTGTGAGGTTGATTGGCCACTCCTTTCTCCTTCATGGCCGCAGGAAGGATCAATGGAGCCTGAAGAGTTCCAAAAGGTTCATTCAGTGGTCACTGGACGCCCAAGGCATCCGGATCAATACCCTGTATGGATATATGGAGTAGTCAATGTAATAGAGCAGCAGGAAATTCTGGCAGAATGCTTGGTTGCATAGGGAGAGGTATTAGCAGTAGGAAAAGGGAAGTGCTCATGCCACTGTACAGAGCACTGGTGAGACCTCACTTGGAGTACTGTGTGCAGTACTGGAGACCCTATCTCCAGAAGGATATAGACACCTTAGAGAGAGTTCAGAGAAGGGCTACTAAAATGGTGTACGGTTTGAAGGAGAAAAGTTACCAGGAAAGGCTTAATGATCTTAACATGTACAGCTTGGAAAAAAGACGAGACAGAGGAGATATGATAGAAACATTTAAATACGTAAAGGGAATCCACAAGGTAGAGGAAGGGAGTATATTTAAAAGGAAACAAAGTAGCAAAACAAGAGGACATAGTCTTAGATTTGAGGGGCAAAGGTTTAAAAGTAACATCAGGAAGCATTATTTTACTGAGAGGGTGGTGGATACATGGAACAGTCTTCCAGTAGAAGTGGTAGAGGCCAAAACAGTGATTGAATTTAAGCAGGCATGGGATAGGCATAAGGCTATCCTAAACTAAAGCTAAATCCAGCTGAAGTATCCATGTAATTGGGCAGACTAGATGGGCCGAAAGGTTCTTATCTGCCGACATTTTCTATGTTTTTATGATATATGGAGGTATTGTATGTGCTATATATATATATAATATATATGTTTGTGTTTGCTTAAAAAAAAAAAAAGGCTCTGTGTATGTTTCCTGTAAATATGCTTTTGCAGTATGTATACAGAAGCTATTATTTGCTGCATTGAACGAATGCACTATGAATGTGTGTTGAGTAGTATTACATATGGCTGCAGCCAGTGTGGGTATGTGCTATTTACATAGCAAATGTGTATAAATGTTATGAATATGGATTTAGAGTTGTGTGCAGGGCCACCATCAGGGCATTACGCCCCATGCTGCCGTAAGGGGCCCGTGCCCGGTGGGGGCCCGGGCCCGGCCCCCCTTGGCAGCGGCGTCGCCCTCTTACAGCTCCGGTATCGGACTCGAGGAGTCCGAATCCGGAGCTGTGTCGCTGCTGCTGCTGCTGCTGCTGCAGGAGCCGGAGGAGACACTGTGTCTCCTCCGGCTCCTGGCAGCTTCACTTCCTGGCTGGGCGGGGCCAAGCAGCGTGTGAGGGCCTCCCAAGCACGTTGCTTTGGCTCCGCCCCTCCACTCAGTGAAGCTGCGCGCCTGAGCTGGAGGGACCAGGCTGAAGAGAGGAGACTGAAGATTGAAGAGAAGAAGAGAGAAGAAAAGAAGACAGCGGAGTGGTGAGCCAGGGCCCAGACCCCAAGGCCGAGACCCCAAGGCCCAGACCCCAAGGCCCAGCCCCATGGACCAGACCCCAAGGCCCAGCCCCATGGACCAGACCCCAAGGCCCAGCCCCATGGACCAGACCCCAAGGCCCAGCCCCATGGACCAGACCCCAAGGCCCAGCCCCATGGACCAGACCCCAAGGCCCAGACCAAGGGACCAGGGCCCAGGCCAGACTCAGGGCCCAGACCCCAAACCAGACTCAGGGCCCAGACCAGACCCCAAGGCCAGGCCCAGCCCAGACCCCAAGGCCCAGAGCACAAACCCCAAGGCCCAGGGCCCAGACCCCAAGGCCCAAACCAGACCCAGGGACCAGGCCCAGACCCAGAGGCCATCATATATAGCCCGTTACTGTGAGATTTATTGCTGTGGATTCTGTGATACCTTCATACACACTGCACATTACTGTGAGTTTTATTGCTGTGGATTCTGTGATACGCTCATATACTGTACACTGCACATTACTGGGAGTTTTATTGCTGTGGTGCTATGTTATGTCCTTTTTTTTGAAGGGGCAGAAAAGCGGTTAGAGTTTGACGGAGAGCCGGGGGGGCCCCATCGTGAGGTTTAGTAAAGGGCCCCATCATTTCTGATGGCTGCCCTGGTTGTGTGTGTATATGTGCTCTGTGCAGTAAGTGCATATATGTGCTGTTTACGTTTATGGCGCAATGTATATATGCTACCCAGTCTGTATAAGTGCTATATATATGTATAGTGGGTTTATATGCTCTTTGGTTTTGTATGCATTGCAGTGAAAATGATCTATGTATGAAATCTCTGTTGTGTGTGTGTGTATATGTATTATGGTGTGTACAGTGTACAGCCATTGTTTTGTGTTTTTTTCGGGTGTACCCCTAAAATGCATAGTTTAAATGAATGTAAAATTGTAAGACAGGATGAATTCTAATGAACACATTTCAGAGAGCATTGAGTAAAAAGGCTAAATTAGGAAGAGACCTGCATTTAGCAAGAGAAACAAAAAAAAGTTTTTGACTGAGGAATGTTTGAAGTTTGCTGAAACCAAGACAAAAGGTGATTTGATTGTGTGTGCTAAACATGCGTTTTTTGTAAGTGTGTGGCGTACTGTGCTACAGTCGTTTATTAAGTGTATATGTCTACGGCAGAATTGCCACTTGTTCTGGTATGTTATAAATGCTTGATTTAAAGATCTAGTATGATTTATGTACCAGTATTTTTGCTCCAGTAAGTGAATGTGTTGTGTGTTATAGGCTGCGAGAGTTTGTTGACATTTTATGTAAAACAGTGCTGTTACATCTCCATTGCATTTGTGTCTATTGTAAGAGACTCTACTGATTTAAAAAAAAAAAAAAAAAGTTGTTGCCACTTTGAAGCCCACCCCCCCCCCTTATGCAAACAAGTAACACTGATAGAGGAGAAAAGGTGGGAGGGAAGGTTCTAGGAGAGGAATCTGAGAGATATAGAGGAAAATACTGCAGGCGTTAGATCAGTTTGGAGAAATTGTAAAATAAATAGAAAAGATAAGAAAGTGATAATAAGAAAGTAAAAGACAAGTAAAATGGGAATGCACAAAGAAGTTGCTTATGATGAGAAGAGAGAAACGTGTTATAAAATGTGTATTATTGAAAGTAAGATGAATAAAAAAAAGTAATAGCCCGTGGCGCTGCGCCAGTACCACATCCCACAAAAAGCCAGGCAACACATCCAAGTCCACCTTGAACTCTTGCTAAAGTACGGTTTTCTAAAGTTTTGTGCGTCTTCATGGAATACCCTGTTGCTCCAGTTCAGGAAGAGGGCACTCAAGAATTCACATCTGTACAGGATTTAAGGGCAGTTAATTCTGCCACAGTGACTTTATACGGATTTGGCCCAATTGAGTGTAACCTCCTAGCTCTGATACCCGGCAACACAGAATTCTACACTTAATTTAAAAAGATGCGTTCTTCTGTATCCGCTTGGCTCCAGCGAGTGAGCCATTGTTTGCCTTTCAGTGGGAAAATGCCCAGAATGGCTCCAAACATCAAATGACGTGCCTCCTTCAAGGTTTACGATCCTCAGGAGAGCGCTGAACAAAGACTCTCAGCCAGACAAAGCTACCCTATTGCAGTATGTTGATGAACTCCTGCTTGCCTCACCAACTGAAGAAGATTGTTTCAATGCCACAAACAGAACTGTTAAGTATTTTATGCAAGGCAGGCTACAAAGTTTCTAAAAGAAAGGCCAAATCTGCCAACGCAGTGTGAAATACCTAGGCTTTCAACTTACAGGTACCAAGCGTGCAATCCAGAACGCAAAGAATCAGTCTGCCGTGTCCCTCAACCACAGACTCGTAGCCAAGTAAGAGAATTCTTGGGAGCTGCAGGCTTCTGTCGCCTGTGGATCCCCAACTCTGCCATCATTGCCGAGCCTCTGTACCAAGCCACCAAGGTGCAGAGCCTGACCTATTCATTTGGGGTGAAGAACAAACTGAGGCTGTCACCCAATTAAAGACTTTGTTGCTTGAAGCCACTGCCCTCCTGGTTGCAGAAGCAGACAAGCTCACAATAGGCCAAGAACTCTTTGTGAAAGTCCCTCATGCAGTCCAGACTCTTCTAGACCAAAAAGGCAATTACTGGTTCAGCAATGCAAGAATGACCAAGTACCAAGCCATGCTGTGTGAAAACCCAAGAGTTCACTTGGAACTTATCTCCACACTGAATCCTGCTACATTGCTTCCAGATGCTTCAGAAGACCATGAACATGAATGCCTCCAAGTAATGGATGAAGTATATAGCAGCAGACCTGACCTCAAAGACATACCCCTAGACAAATACGACTTGCAACTGTTCACTGATGGAAGCAGTTTTGTAGAAAATGGAAAGAGAATTGCTGGGTACGCAGTAGTCACTCTTGACGAAACAATTGAAGCTAAACCACTGCCCAATGGCACTTCTGCTCAACTGGCTGAAATTATTGCCCTTACCAGGGGTCTAGAACTATCTGAAAACAAAAGAGTGAACATATACACCGATTCCAAGTATGCCTTCATGACAATTCAGGCTCACGGAGCACTCTACAAAGAACGTGGCCTCCTAACATCTGCAGGCAAACAAGTTAAATATGCCCTTGAAATATTGAATCTACTGGAAGTGGTATGGAAACCGTTCGCAGTTGGTGTCATACATTGTCGAGGACACCAGAAAGGCAAAGAAGAAGTTCCCAGAGGAAACCATAAAGCAGATCAAGTGGCGAAGGAAGCAGCAAGACAGACACAAGCCCTTGAGCGTGGCTGTGATTGGAAAGAAACCAATGCCAAGAGAACTCGACCCCAACAGGAGAATCACTTGAAAAGCTTCCGGAATGGAAATCCGGAACACCGAACAGAAACTTCGGTTCCCAGAGAGGACTGGTTCAAGTTGACTCACCTATCAAGATTCCGGTATGTAAACCCATATCACCGCAAATGAAAGTCGAAACTCTGCTCTGTCTAAATACTGCGCTTCAAGATATGCCTAACGTTGACTTCTATATGAATAAGAGAAGATTTGCACCTCATGGAGAATTTATTGAAGATGTTCTTTGCCATTGGTACAGTGAATATGAACTTCTAGAGAAGCACCACAGCTATATCCAATGGTTGTTTCCCCTGCGTGAACAAGGCCAGAATGCACATGCAAAGCCTCATGAAGAACACCGCTGAAATCCAACATAGGCTACGGAGAGCCTATAAACTGATGCTGAATTTCTTCGGCGTAAAATTAGTGGGAGATAGAAGTGATACGAGACTCAAATTACCCACAATAACCTGAGAATTACCCGAATTGTGAGAAGCATGGGAGAGCTGGGAGCTGCACAATACCAAGCTCCGCTGGTGAAGTTCTTCCTGAAAGAGATACTGGTTGAAGATCAGCTGCAAAATATGAAAGAAAGTGCCCTGAAGTATTTCCTGCCGACTGTAAAGAATGAACATGAAAGAGATGCACTGTCTGAATATGCTCTGAAGCACAGAATACCCAAGTATGTCAAAAGACTTCTCTCAGTGGTGACACCCCTGTTGCCAACACCCATTACGCACTGAACTCCGGCCTACTCTGAAAAAGAGAAGAAATGGCTCTCCGAAGAGCCAGGAGAATACAGAGAAGACTGATGGTACCAGTTGGAGAGTAAAAGAATTGTCTTACCAGCCACCCTGGCACCTGAAATTGTCCGGGCCCTGCATTCCAGAACACATGGAGGAAAGACACCCATGGAGCAACAACTAGAACCGCACTTCTACGTTCCTGGACTCACCTCCGTCTGCAGAGTAATTGCCCAACAATGTGTCACTTGTGCTAAGAACAACCCAAGGCAAGGGATAGTATAACCACCAAGAGTATTATCGGTTGGATTATCTCCAATGTCCTCCCTACAAATTGACTTTACTGTTCTCCCACCATGCAAAGGATATAAATATCTACTGGTGCTAGTATGCACACTAATGGGATGGGTTGAAGCCTACCCAACTCAAACAGAAAAGACTGCAGAGGTAGTAAGGTGCCTCGAGAGAAAATTATCCCAAGGTATGGACTGCCTCTTGAAATCGGATCAGACAATGGCCCAGCCTTCATACAAAGTTGTTTGCAGCAGCTCGCCCGATTGCATACAGATTTCAAAGCTCTGGAAAAGAGGAAAGAATGAATAGAAATCCAAAGACATTGATGGCTAAAATATGCAAGAAACATCACTGAAATGGCTGGATGTGTTGCCAATTGTTCTACTGCATGTGAGAAGCAGCCCTACCTCACTCCTAAAATTGAGCCCATACGAGATGATGTTTGGTTATCCCACCCCTTTGATAACTAGGTTGAGGGGGGGATCCCCGGGTATTAGGAGAAACTGACCTACGCCAGCAAGTGATCAGGTTAGATCAGACGATGCAGAGCATGTATACATGGGTTAGTGAACACATACCACATTTCCTATACTTACCTTTACACAGATACTGTCCTGGGGACTCAGTATGGGTTAAGGAATGGAAGGTAGACCCGTTAGGGGCTAAATGGAGAGGTTTTTATGTTGTCTTGTTATCAACTCCCACAGCAGTGAAAGTGGCCGAAGTGGTGCCATGGATACACCACTCACGATTGAAACCTGCTGCAGAGGTTACGGACCAGGCATGGAAAGTGATAGCCAGTGAATCTGACCCACTGAAGCTACGTTTCCACCGTACCCAAGCAGCTGCACAGACCGGAGAGGAATAAGGGAGATCCAAGTCTAGTTGACCACCGGTTCTCCAAACTCCAGTCTTTGTGCCTGTTGTTATTGAAAGACCGTTAAGTTTACCGCATTCCCAATCGATGGAAGCTTCAGAGGTACCCCAGGAGGCCCATGAGCCTCTGCTTCCAGATACTATTTTTAAGAGGTTAAAAAAAAAAAGGACCATTTGAACAGTACCAAAGGATCCTTATATGTATTGGGATTATTGTTTTATTTTTGACCTTACTGACAATTGTTGCTGGACTATTTTTTCCAATCCAGCTCCCTAAGGGAGTGATGTCAGCCCCTATTGTGTTGACACCGGAATTTGACATGACTGTCCTACCGGCACAGGATCGCCGGAAACGAGAATTGACAAGACCAGAGGATAAACTGCTTATTAAATTTACGTATGCATATGCAAAGAAATCTGGATATGAATCCTGTTGGGTGTGTAACAAATTGAACCAGGGGTCATCAGTTATCCCCTACCTTAGTTGTACCCCTTAACTTGTCCAGTTTCCCGGTTAATAAGAGCGTGGTGGCACCTAGTGTTCTTAAACTGACTAAGAGCTTAATTATGCCAAAAACAAACCACACTATTCAGATCAATAATTGGGCTTACTTCCCTTTATGGTGTTTTAAACTAAAGAAAAATCAGGCCCCACCTAGTTCAATGTGTAAAGAATCCTTGTTTAATGCAACACTAGATGTATCTGATCCAGGGGCATTGGGAAATAGTCTCCAAGTAATGGTTTGTTGCGGACACTTATGTCACATGTGGATAAATACTGATATAAAGACGTGGTGTTACCTGGCCTGGGTAGTCCCCCTCCAACGGATCAAAGGTGATACCCTGGACCAAGGGACACCACAACCACGTTATTCCTTAAATTTTGCTAAACGAGAACTGTTTTCCAAAGGTGATATGGCCTGGTCTTGGTTTCCTTCCTTCACAGGATGCGGCATTGAAATGATGAGAAGACTTAATATGTTGTACTAAAGGATGAAATTGTGAATATTACTATTGCTGACATCCAACTGTTGAATGCGGAGCTCCGAGAAATTCGTAAATTAGAGTTATATCAGAAAATAGCTATTGAACAGATTCAGGCTGTGTATTAAATGGAATGTGTGAAATGACGATACAATATGAATGTTGTACTTATCTCCGCACAGCTACTGATGATGTACCTGAATATTTTGATGTAATTCTCAAGCACCAAGAGAAAGTGTCCCATCTGTGGTACATTTGGGTCATGGTTTGGCTCAATCATAAGTGCTATTTACAGGGTAGGGTCCCTGATCCTCATTGGTATACTAATTCTTCTTATCTGTGCACTAACCTACAAGTTAGCCATGTGTCTGTGGCCAATCTGCCGTAAATTCCTGAAGCCAGAAGATAGGCCCCTGGGGGACACTTCAAATTACCATCCAATGAGCCAAGCCCCTACTGATTAAAAATCCTTAATGATTTAGTTAGTTGGCTGGGAGAGGTCATTGTAGACTCTCCGCCAAGAGGAGGGAATGAGATAGCACCTCTTGGGATTTAATTTAGAACTATACTAACACAGCTAATCCGCCATTTTGGTGTTTGCTCAAGGTATGCTATCAACTCCATTTTGTGTTTTAAAAGTCTGCAGTCCCTTTGTGCTCACTAGAGTCAACTAAGTTTGCCTGCTCTAACTAACAGCTAAGTGTAGCCTCTAATAAACCTGATTTCTGCTGACTGAAGAATTATCTCTTCTCCCCCCCCCCAGGTCTCTAACTCTAAGCCATAAAAGTTGCTTAATATATCGAGACAGCAGAAGGAATGCGTAAATCCCATAGCTTGCCATATTTGTTTTGGAAGAAGGATTCCTTTTTATAACCATATTGACTAGACAGAGAATTCAGAGTGGGCTCAAGGGTCGTTTCTTTTAAGTGAACCTTGCTGACTTGCAAAATGATGAATAAAATCCAATATGTATAATGAAGGTTGATATGCTAAGTGGGAGGGCAACCTGGGGAGGGGAATAAGGTGTGCATTTTTACAAGCCATGTATAAATTCTTTGTTTCTCTGTTGGCTCGGGACTTGAGCTTTGATTTGTGAGCAAGACCTGCAGCTCTCGTCCGGTACCGAATAAAACCTTTTTTCCTTTCAAGAATCAAGGCCTCCGTCTGGCATTTCTTTTGTCGAGTCATCACCTAAATACCCGGTCAGATAGCCATTACAGTTTCTCTATTTCGGCTCATCCACGTGAGAGGAGCTTGATCAGTGAGCAGCTTAAAGGGTTGTCCTAACAAATAATACTTCAGGGACTCCAGTGCCCATTTGATGGCCAGACATTCTTTCTCCACTATGGAGTAGTTTTTCTCATGAGAATTGAGTTTCCTGCTCAAATACATAACAGGATGTTCTTCACCCTGAACTTCCTGAGATAAAACAGCCCCTACACCAACATCTGATGCATCGGTTTGCACAACAAACTGTTTAGAGAAAACTGGTGTAGCCAGTACCGAGGCAGCACAAAGGGCAGCTTGTAAAGCTGCAAAGGCTTTTTCTGCCTCAGGTGTCCATTTTACCATGACAGGGCCTCTAGCTTTAGTCCGATCCATCAAAGGACCTGCAATTGTTGCAAAGTTAGGGACGAACCTGCGGTAATACCCAGTTAACCCCAAAAATGCTCTAACTTGTTTCTTGGAAACAGGGCATGGCCAGTTCAGTATCGTCTCCACTTTAGATGTTTGTGGTTTAACCACGCCTCTCCCAATAGTGAACCCCAAATATTTTGCTTCCTCTAAGGCTAGGGTCAAACGAAAGCATTTTTACACACGAACGTAAAAAAGTGCGTCCGAACGCATTGATGTATTTTTTCACGGAATATACGAAAACGGTCATACGATGCGCATTTTCGTGCGTATGTTTTACGAATCCAAACCAGGAAACTTTTTGCGTCTGGACGTTATGTTGGCCGGACACGAGCAGGGTCTGACGTCTCCAAATCACACACACACACCGCTAGCGGGCGCAACGCGCAGCGACAACTCTGTACGTCCGTACTAGGGGTTCTGCGTTCTCGGAAAAAATGCGTTCATTTTCCACTTGCGTTGCGCGGCCGGACTTTCGTGCGACCGTACTTCGTATATTGGCTGTCATTGCCCGTCATTTGCTGCTAGTGCGGCCGTGATTAAGTGCGCCAGAACGCACGTTAAAAATGCGCTCGTCTGACCCCAGCCTAAGACTATGGAACATTTGGCAGGGTTTGCAGTAAGACCTGCTGCACGGAGACAATTGAGCGCCGCCTTAACCTTAGGAAGATGGGTTGCCCAATTTGTACTATGGGTCACAATGTCATCAAGATATGCTGTGGCATATTGTTTATGTGAATCCTAGGTCCCAAATACCTGCCTTCCACAACCACACCTCTGACACAGTCACACATGTATATGAAACATACATGAATTCTGTGTGTGCAGTTCTGTGATTGGTCCTCAGTGATCATTATATTGATGCTCTAAATCAAGTTAGTGCTATGGCAGCCAATCAGGGCTGTAGAAAGCTAAACTCTCCTGCTCTTTCCTATTGCACGTATGCACCTCTATACCAACAGAAGGAATGGTAGATGGGCAGCTCATTTATTTGGGTTTATATAAAATCGGTGTATAATCAAAAGCCTTGTGGCTGTCCCAGTACATGAGTGAAATATAAATTCCTGTCAAATTAGCCAAAATGATTCTGGGCATGACAGGTTCACTATAGAGTAAAACCACACAGATCCCCAGCCCCCAGCTCCTGGATATTGCCCCCCCACAGCTCGTGGATATTGCCCCCCAGCTCCTGGATATTGCCCCCCAGCTCCTGGATATTGCCCCACTCCTGGATATTGCCCCCCAAGCTCTCATGGATATATGCCCCAGCTCAGACCCCAGACCAGACATGGGGCGGCTGTTCGAATGCTCTATCGGCATTCAGACAGCCGCCCCATGATCTCCGCATACTTACCTTCCTGAGCGGCGAATGGAAAGTTTCCCCGCTTCCGCTCGTTGAAGGACCCAAGCCGCGGTCACGTGGGACTCCCACGTGACCGGGGCTTGGGTCCTTCAAAGAGCGGAAGCGAAGGAAGTTTCCGTTCGCCGCTCAGGGGTTGGATGCGCGCGGCAGCCGGGTAGAGGCTGCGAGCACAGCCTCTACCCGGCTGCTGTGTGCATCTTGTAACCGCCACGGCGAGCGCACAGCCGGCTCGTGCCGCGGCGGTTGCATGCGCGCGCAGCCAACCGCCGCTGGTTGCGCGCGCATGCGCAGAGTAAGGCTTGGCGACGGACACGCCAAGCCTTACTCTTTTATAGTATAGGATGTTCAACTCCAGCATGTTTTACCGTTTGCACACAGCCATGTATACTTGAATTGGATGAATAAAGGGTGCATTGTAAGGCATAATATCCTTTCTTTTCTTGATGTAAATAAACAGAAGCACCAGTTGGACGAGTTCTTAGTGTGCCCCACATCATACCGGATACATTTGGAAATAATTCATCCTTATTAACTTATTGGCAAGTTGCTGAATTAAAAGGGACACAACCACTTACATGAGCTGTAACTAGATTACTTGTTCATTACAATTAAAACCCCTTTATAAAAACACGTGCTGTTGTTATTTTCTTTGTTTGAAGTAATCGCATGTAAAAAGGAAAAATAAAATTAGATTTTTTATCTTCAGTTACCATTTTGTGTATTTTACCCATGATGCAACATTTACCAAGATCTGCGCAGACGTTTTACTTTGTGGCTGTGCTTTATTCTGTACAGTATTTAACAGTTAATGAGGTGGAGGAGGGAATGTTTAGATAGGGCTGCAGGGAACTATTGTCCTGCCAAAGTGTTAATCAGCATTAGGATTACAATCTACTAGCGCTGATTAACATCTGGCTCTGGTTAGTGGAAAGTTAACCACAGCCAGGACTTGGTGTTAACGGATTCCGCTTCCCCAAAATCCGTTAACACCAGCCTAAAAAATAAGAAAATTAATCGCATACTCACCCTCTGTCCCGTGGCAAGGACCGCGGGTCCAACTGCCTCCTCCGTCCGGCAGGAGCAGGGAAAGACTGGGGGTAAAAGTCCCCCCCAGTCTCTCCCTGCGTATCACTACTAACCGGCGAGGCGAGATCCGGCTGGTCATGTGACCGGCAGGGGGAACTCAATGGAGTCCTATGGACTCCATCGAGTGGATGCTTGCGGCTGCGCTCAGTGCTGCCACGAGCATCCCGGATTTTACTGCACGGTAACAATGCAGGCAGCATTTTTTGCGCCTGCATTGCAATCCAGCATAAAACGTGGGCGCAAGGGGGAAAACTGCGGGTGCAGTTTTTCCTCCCTTGCACCTGCTTTTTAACGCTAGGGTTGTAATTTGGCCCTAAATGTTTTCAGTTTTGGTTAAAAGTACGTATTGTTTCAGTAAAATGCAGTAACAGGTTCCCATTTCTAGTTATGTTTAACAGGTGTACCCCATACAATATATAACCACAAAGATTTGGATGATAAAATGTGAAGAAAAAAAATAATCCTGTAAATGAAATCATTTGATGGAAATAGATTTTTTTTGACAATTTTTTTTTTTACAGCATTCTGACGGAACTTGACGTGTACATATAATAATGATATATTTTGAATAAGCTGAAAAACAAGATATATATATGCCTGGGTTCTACTAGAAAACATGATTTTAAAACACGTTTGAACATGATGAGCACAAATTGGTCAAAAAGAGCACAGCACACGGGGTGAAATGGCTCAGCAGCTAAGGGGTTAATAGACTTCTAATCTACCATCGGATGATGTCCTTTGAATACATCCCAAAAAATACAATGATGTGAGCCTGCTGCCTGGCAATAGACTCTATTCTATGACCAAAGCCACATAGTGAGGGACAAGTGATGTACAGATGGGGGGGGGGCTGTTTACAACACAAAAGATCATGCAATGGATGCACCCAGTGACACATACAGAGTAAAATATTTTCTTAGCTTACATGTCCTTCTTTGTATGTTTAGTTATCAGCAAAATAAAATAAACACAATGAGGACATTTCCGTTTTTGGTGGTTGTGGCGGTTTAAAAGCCAGTCTTAATTTAAATTTAGAACCGTGTTTTGTTTTTTGTTTTTTAAATATAAGACATGTAGGTTAACTGAAACTTTATTGACAACTACAGTGCTCTACATCAGGGATCCAAAACTCCGCCCCTGGATGTTGATGGCATACAAATCCCAGAATTTTTCAAATGAAATAGATGGCCAGAAAATCCAGAGAAGTTTAGTTTGGTAACAGCCTGGATGGGGAGGGCAGAGTTTTAGATCCCTGCTCTACTTGATTAATATACAGATGCCACCATCCTCACTTGGCTTGAGTGTCGCGTCTGGAGGATTTCCTGGCGTTTTCTCTTTCAGACAGGGCTTAATAACAATATAAACTTTTCTTGGATATTTTTACACCATACATAACTGTTTTCTTTAAGTTAATGTAATAAGATGATTGATGTGCTACTTCATATTTCATTGAATGCATATTGATATTGTGCTTTCTCTAAGAGCTAGTATATTATAAAGCTTCTTGACCATATGGACACCATTGATGGGAGAATTAATTTGCTCATTGTTCATATTGTGTCTTCAGAGGCAGCCAGAAGCATGAAGAGAACCTTTGTTATATCTCCCTTTTTAAATGTCATCAGATCCCCTGATATTACTCAAAATGTCACCTGCCATCTACATAATCTTCTTAATAGAAATTGGAGTCTTTGCATGGAACTGAGCCACGTGAGAGCCTTGGAGTTCATATTTTCAACACGGATGTTTTATGTCACAGTATTAACTGTGAAGGGCCAGCAGAAGTTATCCCTGTTTTGTAATTTTACCACAGGACTCGGAGGCTCCTATTTTGCCATCTCTTTCTTTACTTTCTTCACAGCAGCAAAGAGTTAACAGTATAAAAACAAACTTCCCCCACAACAGGGGATAACCACACCCCACACCCTCTCTCAGCCAATCCATATAGTCCCGCCATTTATAGACTCCTCCTCTTTCATTTCCCTTTGCTCTGTAAAATTTCTGTATTTTATTCTTATATTGTATGTATTTTATGTAATTTTGATTTCCTTTGCAGCGCCTTTATTGCTTCAATCTGCGCTGCTTGTTGGGGTGCCGCTACCCTCCGGTTCTAGCCGCGGGGGTCTGTGTCCCCACCGGACCTGACTTGGGGACCACGGTACCCACAGTCAGATTCTGGCGTTTTTTCTCCCAATTACCCGCTCGGATCTCTATTCATCCGCGCTGGGCATTACTCTACCGCTGCGTGTGTAGCACTCGGAGCGCGGCGTTCTTCCCGCGCGTGCCAACTGACATTCACCTCACGCGCCGGGGTACCCCCACTTCATGCGCGCAGCTCCACTTCACCTCACGAAAGCGAGCTCCAAGTAAGATGTCCGATTCCCACCGCAGCCCCTCTCGTTCCCCCACCCGGGGCTCCGGGTCGGAGGGTCCCTCTGTAAATAGAACATCAATATCGGAAGGGACTTCCCCCCCCCCCCGCAAACATAAAAAATCAGGGAGCTCAGCAAGATTCGCGGCCCTTGAAGCCTCCCTCAGATCCTCCATCACGGAGTCGGTCTCGACGGCTGTCGCTGAACTCCATTATTCGTTCAGACGATCTATGGATGAGGCTGTCATTTCCCTTCAAATACCCCCAAAACCGGTAGCTGCATGCTCTGCAACATTACAAAAAAATATATTAAACCAAACACATGAACCTCAGGAACTACCACAGGACGCCTCCCCTCACAGGGTTTTAGACCCGCTGGCCTCAGGGCCTAGTGTTTCTTATTTATCACATCCCCCAGGTGCTTATGGAGGGGCTGGCATCCCCGCAACACTGCCATTACTGACTCGCGAGCCAGACTCTCGCAAAAGAGCCCCTGACCGCGGGGCAACCAATGCGGCCGAGATAAAGAGACCTAAGGCGGCCGCCTGGAGTCTCGTCCCAAGAGGGACAAATGCAGGGGAAGGCGATCCTGAGGGCGATGACGGAGATGACTCCATTACTTTATACGCCCCGGTCAATGATGAAGACCTTATGGTGGAGCCACCCCCTATGCAGGTCGGGGATACTATCTACGACCCAGCGGGAAACCCCATGTTTAATCCCCAGGAGATTTCCCACCCAAGCTCCACTGCTTGGTCCCCTCAACCCCATGTCGAATGCTGGGTCGACAGTGTTATGCGCTGCCCTCTTGATAAGGGTACTCGATTTAACCTGCGGACTGAATGTCCTAGGCCCACCACAGCTGGCAAGACGTGCATCACACCTGAGGTGGATGAGGCCTTCCAGCAGTTTGTCGCCAACAAAGGTTGGTCAGCCAAAAAGGGCATAGATTTTGCCATGAAAACATGCCAAGATAAATTACTTGACACTACTGGCCCTCTGGTAAAAGCCCTAGACATCGTCACCCATGCTAAACTGTCGGATACCCCCTTAGACCCCTCGGAACTCGAGGAGTGGCTCCAACGATCCCTGTGCCTACTGGGAAACGCCAATGCTGCAATAGCAGCAGAACGCAGGAAAACGATCCTACTCAAAATGGATACCAATCTGACCCACATGGCCGCCACTGACCTGGGAGTCAAGGCAGACGGCCAACTCTTTGGTGACCCGTTTGCAAAGAAAATTAACACATACGTGGGGTCCTTCTCCATGCTGGACAAGGCGGAGGCCACAATGAAAAGGGTTTTCCCGGGTCGGGTCTCTCGCAGGGCCGGTAGAGGCAGGAGTCGCTCTGCCGGCCGTGGGGGTCCCTCCCGCCCTTATGGCTCCTCCTTCGATTCGGCTCGATATGCCGCCGACAACCCCAGCTACGGCTCTCGATTCTTCCCGTCCAGAGCCAGACCCTGGCGCGGCGGATCATACAGAGGAGGCAGATCCTCTTCCTACAGGAGATCCTCAGGTGAGCGACTTTCAGATTATCCCTCATTCAGGGACGAGGGTCGGGGGCCGACTAGCCAATTTTGCGCTCGCTTGGGCGCAACTCACTACCGATGCATGGGTCCTGGCCACTATACGGGGTTTCTCCATAGACTTTGTGGACACGCCTACACAGACACGACCCCCAGCGCCGCTCCACTTTGCGCACGCGCAAGATTTACTGGTGCAGGCGGAGATTCGAGACCTGTTGGCCAAAGGGGCAATAGAACTAGCCCCTCCGTCTTCGGTAGGTTTTCTCAGCACATTATTCCTGGTAGCCAAGAAAGGCGGTGGTTCCCGTCCTGTCATCAATCTACGAGAATTGAACCTCTCGGTCGTCTACCGACACTTCAAGATGGAGGGAATTCACACCTTGCGTCATGTCCTCCTGAAAGACGACTGGTTGGCCAAACTGGACCTGAAGGACGCCTATCTGACGGTGCCGGTCTGCTCTTCCCACAGAGATTTCCTCCGATTCAGGTGGCAAGATCAGGTCTGGCGTTTCACCTGCCTGCCGTTCGGCCTGTCATCAGCACCATGGTGCTTCACGAAACTGTTAAAGCCAGTGATTGCTTCCCTACGATCCAGAGGCGTCCGCCTCATCATATACTTGGACGATATACTCCTGATGTCCAGTTCCAGAGACACGCTCCTGCTGCACCTCCAATGGACGATCTCCCTCCTTCAAGAACTGGGATTCCTAGTCAACGTGGAGAAATCCTTATTGATCCCGTCACGCCGCCTCGAGTTCCTGGGATTCCTCCTGGACTCCCGGGACCTGCTGTTATACCTGCCTCCATCCAAGATTCGGGACATCCGAAAGGAGGCTTCCTCTCTCCTCCGACACTCAGCACCTACTCTGAGGATGCTGGCCAGGGTCGTCGGACTTATGTCAGCGGCGCGCTTGGCGATAGTTCCAGCTCCTCTCCACTATCGGGCCCTCCAACGCCTGAAGGCCCGTTCCCTCCAGGCAGGTCTGGATTATCCGGATGTGATATCCCTGACGGAGGACGCCAAGTCGGACCTGTCGTGGTGGCGTTCTCAGATGATGTCATGGAACGGCAAACAATTATTTCCTCCTTCCCCGACTCTCACCATCGATTCCGATGCCTGTGACCTAGGATGGGGAGCCCACTGCGAAGGCGTAGAGACGGGGGGGTCGGTGGTCCCCCTCTGAACGGACCCGTCACATCAATGTATTGGAACTCTTGGCAGGGCTGTTCGCGGTTCGGTGTTTCACGAGGAACTCCTCACATCGCCGGATCCTCCTACGACTGGACAATTTCCCAGCGGTACGCTACATCAACGCCATGGGAGGTCCTCGATCAGAACTGCTAGCTCTCATGGCGACGGAGTTTTGGCAGTACTGTCTCCAACACGACCTCTGGGTCCAGGCCCAGTTTATTCCGGGTCTATCGAACCAAGTCGCAGACTGGAATTCCCGTCACCTGTCGGATCCAGGGGACTGGCGGATACCGCCTTCAGTGTTCAAAAACATTCACTCACTCTGGGGACCCCTGAGATGGGATTTGTTTGCCTCGAGGTTGAACACTCCCCTTCGGGAATTCTTCAGCTGGAGACCGGACCCGGACGCATTGGGCACGGATGCCTTCCTTCAGGATTGGTCCGGGGCGCGCCACTATGCCTTCCCTCCGTTCGCCCTGATTGCTCGAACAGTGATGCAGATCAGGACTCAGATGGCGACCCTGGTGTTGTTTACCCCGTTCTGGACGGCTCAACCTTGGTTCCCAGCCCTTCTGGAGATCGCGATCGACGCATCCAGGATTCTACCCCGGCGACCGGATCTCCTCTTGGACGCGGAGGGTTCACCTCACCCCCTGGTATCGGGCGGCAACCTGGACCTACTAGCGTGGCTGGTTTCCGGTTTGCCTATTTCGGTCCGGGCTGGGGAGCTGCTCTTACAGGCATGGGCCCCCGGTACCCGGGGAGTGTACAAATCTGCCTGGGTCAGGTGGTCCACTTGGTGTGTGGGACGGAGTCAAGATCCCGTTTCAGCCTCTCTGAGCACGGTCTTGGACTTCCTGACGGTTTTGTTTGCTTCCTCGATATTCAGTGGTGTGGGATGTTTCCCTGGTGCTCCGTTTCCTGGAGGATTGGCCAGACAATGGAGATCTGTCCCTGCGGCAATTATCAGCGAAACTGGTAATGCTGTTCTGTTTGCTCTCTTGTAAGCGAGTCGGAGATGTTCGGGCACTGGATTATCCTTCTCGCTCCTTCGGTCCTGATGGAGTTGTGTTTGACGTGACTAGGCGTACCAAGACGTCCATTTCTTCGGTGTTTTTTCCGGCCTATCCAGATCGGCCGTTATTGTGCCCGGTTCGATGCCTCAGGGTATATGAGAACCGCTTGATGGGGTTCCGAGTTACTCCGGTTTCTCCTCTGTTCCTGTCGTTCCGTGCCCCCCATCGGCCCGTGTCTTCATCGACATTGGCGCGTTGGGTGCGTTGGTTACTGGGTCTGACGGGGGTGGATACCACCTCCTTTGGGGCCCATTCGGTCCGTACAGCTATGGCCTCTTCGGCGGTAGCCGCTGGTTGTAGACTGGAAGACGTTATGCGATCCGCTGACTGGTCCAGGGAGTCTACGGCTCGCCTTTTCTACGTACGGCCCATAAGACACTGGACGGGGACTGTTATTGATCAGCTTTGAATTGGCAAAATAGGAGCCTCCGAGTCCTGTGGTAAAATTGGGGAATTTTCCTAGTCCATGACGGAAAGTTCTAATTTTAATAAGGACTCGGAGGCGAGTATTTTCCCCCCCTGGATTCCCTCCCGTTTGTTTCTCTTCTGTCTAAACAATAAACATTGTGTGGTTTGTCCGTGTCTTATTTTCTGCGCACGCCTGCACTTTGCGTTGTAATACGTTCCGTTATGCAAGCATGTTGCTAAATAAACTTTTCGCCTCTGCGATCTCCTGTGCTTTATCACCTGCGCTCTTGCGTTGTACTCCGCTACGTTATGCGCGCATGTTTCTGAATAAACGTTTCGCCTTTGCGATCTACTGTGTTTTATCGCCTGGGCGCTTGCGTTGCACGTGGGTGATGGTTCGGTTCTAATCCCGACCCGTGTTTGTTTTCTCTTTCAGCTTCGCGCTGACCGTCCTGCCTTGATGGCGTTTTTTGTGGCTTCCCCACGCCCGGCCGTGTTTGGCTTCTACGCTTCCCCGTTGGGTAGCTGCGTCTCGTCCTGGAGATTCTGACTTCTGGATTGCAAAGAAAGAGGAGGAGTCTATACCTGGGCAGGACTATATGGATTGGCTGAGAGAGGGTGTGGGGCGTGGTTATCCCCTGTTGTGGGGGAAGTTTGTTTTTTATACTGTTAACTCTTTGCTGCTGTGAAGAAAGTAAAGAAAGAGATGGCAAAATACTCGCCTCCGAGTCCTTATTAAAATTAGAACTTTCCGTCATGGACTAGGAAAATTCCCCAATTAATAGGGTAAAAAAATCCAGCAAATTGCATCAATTGGGGAATTTTCAGCAACCTATGTCCAGACCAGGAGGTGGATTACTCCTTTCATCCAAACCCAGATATCTCGTTATTTATTAATGGGGGTGGCTGAGCTCCGACGGAGTCTAGAGGCTGTGTTAGATGGGTTTTTCTATGGATACCAACACACTAATGTCTTCTTGAATAGTCCTACGGACACAAAACAGACGGCTCGACTCAGAAAAGATGCAACAGCTACTCTTTATTCAAATAAATAGGAAAATAATTGTATTATTTTGCAAGGACTTTAAACCGAATCATGACTCCATTTCGTTGTAGTAGTATTTGGAAGTATTACTGAACTTTTTTTGAGAAAGTATTTTTACCTGGAAGGATACATTGAGATGTCTCTCGTTTTCAAGTATGTCCTGGGTGCAAGTATGCACCGTTAGGTGTCTTGCCCAAGGACACTTACTGGAGAGGTGCTCTTGCCAGGATTCAAACCTTTGTCTCCACAGTCTCTCTCCACAGTTATAGAGCAGTGATCTTGCCTCTACTCCACCCAGCCGGCACTGTACAAGAATGTTCAAGTAGCTGACAATTTCACCCACATCTTATGTGGATAGCTGTTTAAAGTGCCCAATATATAGGAAAATCCTGTGTAATTTGCCACCAAGACATGATGACAAGTGAGTGACAGCTGTCAGAGGAACAAACCATTTTACAACGCAGCCCCGCGATCACTCCAGACAGATGAATGGCTGCTGTGCCACAGAGGGACATCTGAGCAGAGCTACGTGATGATCATCGTTAAGCTATACCCGCGAAGGAGAAAGATGGCAGTGCCTAGCACTGGATCCAGTCAAGAAGTATTTTGTGATATATTATATTAAGGAATTAGATCTCTCATTGATCTTTATGATCAATGCAGTATCCATTGCTTGATGGAACATTGCAGGGAACGTGAACCTGTTAAGGCTGGGGTCAGACAAGTGCACCATGTAGGCCGTACTGACGTGCCTCCTGGCATCCGTCGCAGCATTGTGACGCTTCGACGGGGCCGGTCACATGCTGTAGCGCACACATGAAATACACGTGCTACAGCGGACGTGCTGTGGCTGTGATAAAAGCCTATCTTTCGAAGCACTACGACGCGCGTTCGACGGGGCTGCAAAGTACGATCCTCCATAGGAGGATTGAGCCTTGCAGCATTGAGCTCACTAACTGCGCTCACCGAGGTGGCCAGACGGGCGTCAGAGTGGAAGCAACATCCACTCTTACGGACGTTCCTTCAGCTCTGCAAAACGCTCGTCAAATCCCATAAAACAGCTCTGTGAACTCCTTTGTTTAATCATAATTACTCAGGATTGTTTTTGATTTGTGATGGATATTAATGCAAAGCACGTGCCTCCTTTGTTCATATTTTGGAGAAAGTATCTTGCTTATAAATGCTTTGTGTGTTTTTTCTATTAATCAGTTAATGGAATACCATAGGCCGCTATGATTCTGGTACGGAATATAAACAAGTCTGCCGTTCCTCTGTATGCACGTGCGCCTATAATATGTTCATTTAAACATTTTTTTTGTAAAGTCTAAATCTGTGTACATTGGAAGATTAGGAAAGTGCTGTCTGTGTACATTCGGAGAAGCTCACGTCACCTTCTCAAGTATAATCTATTTTGACACGGTGACGGGATATAAATCCCAGGCTGTCTGCACCGTCATGATAGTGTATATACCCACTGGATTTGCAGCCTGTGTTTGTGGAGACAGGTTCTTGCAGAGCAATATCAATTACCTGTGCCACTCTGAAAGTGTTAAAAACAAGCTATACGATGATTTACTCTATAAATAATATTGGCGGAATTGTGACATCTTCCCCAGATGGAAGACCAGTGTGTTTCTTTTTTGCAGTTCCCATAGCTCTTTTTTCCCCATCAATGTAATATTTTCCTCTTCTTTAAATATATATAATACTTTTTATTAAAGATGAACTGTCGACTCAATAACCATTTCACAACCCAGTCACTCCCTAAATACCAGTCTAGCGCTGTGTTTAAATGGGAATATATAAAGAACATCAACTTCTAGTGTTAAAAAAATATGGCTTTTGATCACATTTTGGAACATCAGACCTCTTTAGTCCTGAGACATATTGGATCCATAGTTTAGGTACAATATCTCAACATGATTTAAATTGAAAAAATAAATTCTTGCTTTTCTTGTGCATATGATATTTAAGTCTGTATATCCTATATAATCCTGTATAACCATTTTCATGGTTTCTCCTTTATTTGTATGTTCCGTTATAATTGTTAATAGG
Source organism: Leptobrachium leishanense (assembly GCA_009667805.1). Lineage (NCBI taxonomy): Eukaryota > Metazoa > Chordata > Amphibia > Anura > Megophryidae > Leptobrachium > Leptobrachium leishanense. The sequence continues at coordinate 112,974,558 of CM019066.1, forward strand.
CTTTGGTTACTTGTTAGGCAGACATTTCCACAAAGTGTCTGCCTCATATCTGCTTATCAGATACATTTTCTCAGATTTTATTCTCCTTTGTGTTAATATTATCAGTGTAATGTAGTGTGTGTGTGTGTGTGTGTGTGTGTGTGTGTTTGTGTGTGTTTGTATATATAGATATATATAAAGTGGTCAAGTCCCCAATATATTATATGGTCCCAGGACATACTTGAAAACTAGAGAAATCTCAATGTATCCTTCCTGGTAAAAATCCTTTAGAAATAAAATAAATAAATAAATATGACAAACTGTAATGATAAAATATTTTATGATGTGCATGTTTTGCTCTTCTGTCAATTGCAGAAAAGATTAGAACTGAAATCTCAACAATACCTTTATCTCCCAGGCAAGAAGATATTCATCATGTCTATCGTCACGCATTTAACTCCTTCCTTCCCACAACTGAACAGGTCTTTACGTTATTATAATAATATCTTGGTGGCTCCGTATATGTGTATTCTTTATGGAGATTCAAGTACAACAAGAGGGCCCTATCGTTTAAATGCGAAAGTCGATTTTTAACCATAAGGCCGGCGTCAGACGAACGCAGTGATCACGTCCGTGTCGCCGCACAGTTTAACGTCCGTCGTAGCATAGAATCCTGATCAATAGACACCCACACACGAAGTACATGTGCACCGAACCACACACGCGCAACGCACATTGCAAACAGATGCAAGTTAGGCAAGAACATAAAACCGCTAAGATGGATGCGCAGAGTGCGCTACGTCCGCGTAGTGGCCTGTCTGCGTTATGCTGCGACATCAGACGCAGCGCATTTGCGACGTCCATCGCGTTGATGCTCAGAGGTTTTTATGGTCTGGCTGACTGTACCTGTATTTTAATTATAATTAATTTTGATTCCCATATTTCCGTTTTTTTTTTCTACATCTGCTGAAAAAACCGACCATGTGGTGTCTACAGTATCTTCCGTCAGTACGTCCATCCATTATGCACGCACACAGAGTGCGCTCAGACTGTGTTCATCTGACATTAGCCTAAAATGGCCTTTTAACTTAAAAGCGTGTAGCAAGATGTACACCTGGATCAAAACCTGGGGGGAGGGGACCTCTCTTTTGGGTGCATGTGACCTATTTCTGTTGAGTATATGGTAGCCTTCTCCTTTATTCTCCTAATAATTATCACGTTATGGTGAATTCCCTGTACACTCTCATCTGTCACACCATAAACAACTAATCACAGAACATCCCTTAACGAACTGGGCAATTTTCAGTGTCAAACAGAGGTTTATTGATGCATCAGAGAATCCTCTGGTCCTAATTTGATGTAAAAATCTGACACATTTTAATTATTGACAAACCTGAAATAAGTGACTGATGTGGGAAGCTGTAGTTGTATCATTTTATCATTTAGTCAGCGTCTTCTCATTAGTGTTATTCAGCTCCATGTATGAAATGTTAACATAGAGATATTGATTTCTACTTTTTCGTTCTCGTTATCCTCCCCTTACTATGCCCCAGTGGCGTAACTAGAAACCTGAGGCCCCCGGTGCAAGAATCCACGAAGGCCCCCCCCCAAAAAAATCTATGTATTTTTACTTATTTTTCACTGCAAAATAAAACAAAGATAGTATTGCCTAGGGATGCACCGATACCACTTTTTTAAGACCGAGTACGAGTACCGATACTTTTTAAAAGTACTCACCGATACCGAGTACCGATACTTTTCTTTAATGTCATGTGACGCTTTCCATTAAGAACAGACTATATAAAAATGCCCCCAGCTCACATGTATATCCCCCCGATATATATATATTCATACTGCCCCATCTCATGGATTTGCCCCAGCTCGCACATGGATATTGCCCAGCTCACACATGGATTTGCCCCAGCTCACACATGGATTTGCCCCAGCTCACACATGGATATTGCCCCCCAGCTCATGGATATGCCCCCCAGCTCTCACATGGGTATGCCCCCCAGCTCATGGATATGCCCCCCTGCTCATGGATATGCCCCCCCCAGCTTTCACATGGGTATGCCCCCCAGCTCATGGATATGCCCCCCAGCTCATGGATATGCACCCCCAGCTCATGGATATGCACTCCCAGCTCATGGATATGCCCCCCAGCTCATGGATATGCCCCCCTGCTCATGGATATGCCCCCAGCTCTCACATGGGTATGCCCCCCAGCTCATGGATATGCCCCCCAGCTCATGGATATGCCCCCAGCTCATGGGTATGCCCCCCAGCTCATGGATATGCCCCCAGCTTTCACATGGGTATGCCCCCCAGCTCATGGATATGCCCCCCAGCTCATGGATATGCACCCCCAGCTCATGGATATGCCCCCCAGCTCATGGGTATGCCCCCCAGCTCATGGATATGCCCCCCAGCTTTCACATGGGTATGCCCCCCAGCTCATGGATATGCCCCCAGCTCATGGATATGCCCCCCAGCTCATGGATATGCACCCCCAGCTCATGGATATGTCCCCCAGCTCTCACATGGGTATGCCCCCCAGCTCATGGATATGCCTCCCAGCTCATGGGTATGCCCCCCAGCTCATGGATATGCCCCCCAGCTCTCACATGGGTATGCCCCCCAGCTCATGGATATGCCCCCCAGCTCATGGATATGCACCCCCAGCTCATGGATATGCACCCCCAGCTCATGGATATGCACCCCAGCTCATGGATATGCCCCCCAGCTCATGGATATGCACTCCCAGCTCATGGATATGTCCCCCAGCTCTCACATGGGTATGCCCCCCAGCTCATGTATATGCCCCCAGCTCATGGATATGCCCCCAGCTCATGGGTATGCCCCCCAGCTCATGGATATGCCCCCCAGCTCTCACATGGGTATGCCCCCAGCTAATGGATATGCCCCCCAGCTCATGGATATGCACCCCCAGCTCATGGATATGCCCCCCAGCTCATGGATATGCCCCCCAGCTCATGGATATGCACCCCCAGCTCATGGATATGCCCCCAGCTCATGGATATGCACCCCCAGCTCATGGATATGCACCCCAGCTCATGGATATGCCCCCAGCTTTCACATGGGTATGCCCCCCAGCTCATGGATATGCCCCCCAGCTCTCACATGGGTATGCCCCCCAGCTCATGGATATGCCCCCAGCTCATGGGTATAAGGGCCCCCCAGCTCATGGGTATAAGGGCCCCCAGCTCATGGGTATAAGGGCCCCCCAGCTCTCATGGGTATTTGGGTCCCCCAGCTCTTACCTCTGCTGGCCCCAGGACAGGCCCCGCCGGCATTGTTCTTCTCCTTGGCGAGCGGCCGCTGGAAACATGCGTCTTGGCCGCTCGCCGGAAACCACCTGATCAGCGCAGAGGTCTCGCGAGAGGATCTCGTGCGCTGGTCAGGTGGTTCCTATCCCACGTGAGCGGCCAAGCTGCATGTCAGTGGCCGCTCGCAGGGAGAGGGACGGCCAGCGCGCGGCTCCCAGATTCCGGCGCTGATTGCCGGAATCTGGCGGTGGCGCTGGGCCCCCCTCCAGTGGCGGAATGCCAGGGCCCGGTCGCAACTGCGACCGCTGCGACCCTGGTACTTCCGCCACTGCTATGCCCCATTATCATCTCGAAAGCTCAAGACCATTTCAACTCTGTTCCTTATTTTGAGCTCTTCAATATTGATACTGTTTTGTTTAATTCATTATTAATTTATCATTTGTTTCCAGATTCCCTGTCTTTCTCTTATGTTTGGCAGTGTTCATTTAAAATGTTAACAGAATCCTGAAATTAAAAATAATATGTTGTCTTTGGAAGGCAGACACCAGCGTGGGGTGATGGGACGGAGGAGGTATCTGATATAGAGGGTTTTGTAGATCAATTAGGTGAGAATTCTTGGCCTGTACATGTTGGGGGAAACAGTTGGTGCCTTGATGTATAAAAAAGGAGAAAAAGAGTAAATCAGAGCTCAGCATGAATACTTGTGTGTAAAACTTCAGATAATGTCAATTTGTTTGGAGCATTCTAGACGGGAAGCATAACACAATCGGGGGGGAGTAGAATTAAATAGGTGCTTGAAGAAGAGACACACAACTGCTTAGATAAATGAGATGCGAAGTGTATGCTTTACCTGTCATTGAGATTAATTGGAACAACGTACTAAAGAGAAAATAAGAGGAGAGTGCGGTCTATGAGGATAAGCAAGCTGCGAGGTGAGAGAGGTTTGACATTTCTACAAGAAAGTAATTACCCACTCTTGAATACGAGAACAGCTAGAAGACTATGTTCTGCAATACAATTAGGAAAACATTCTTAAATATGGTACAATAAGTTCAGATTGATTATAATTAACATTTTAAAATCATATTTAGACCCAGCATATCATGACAAAGCAGTATATCCAGCTTTATTTAGATGGGAGATCTGATCTAGTTCTTTGTTTTGGACTGATGAATTGTTTCTTGAGTAGAGTTTTAGTTCGTGTTCAATAGCTTGATTATGATTAACAATTTATAAAATGCGTGGTTTTTCCCTAGTCATAGTCAGGGCACTTCAAAATTCTATTCCAAAATGAAAAGAGGTGGGTACTGATTCTCGTTCAGGTAAGGGACAAAAGTGATAGGAAATCTTCCAGCATATTTTATATGTTCCTTAGAATTTATGTATTCTCTTTTTCATTTCATTTTTACTGTATTTTTTTTTTTTCTTGTTAAACAAAGAAAAACTGAAATAAAATTGACTTGTTTCTAATTATATTTTGTACAAAGTCTCTACAAGTTTCCCTTCACAAAGGATTATACCAAGTTCTATTCCACATGTTTTGTTCACTTTCTTAGATTTGTGGGCATAAGTCATATGGTCATACATATAAGGTAAATGGCCGGGGGTCTTCCCTTATGCTGTCTTAACACTGGTACGAAGAAAAAGTGTTGGAAAAGGCCGTCTTCATGATGTGGTCTTCTGACAGGGGTAAAAAACAGTTTTCTGGAGATGCGTGGAGATACCATTGCAGAAGTATTTCAGAGAGTTCATTCGAGAGACACACAGAGCAATGTCTTCTCGCAATTATTACACAAGATTTGCCAAGCTTGGCTTCCAATTTCTATATTGAGATCCCCTTTACAGGCCTTCATATGAGGCAACCTATCTGGCATTCAAAAGCAGCGTCAGTCTACTTGTTGCAAGACATAATTATTAGGAGGATGTTGGTCCCAAACAGACTGGATATTCAATGTCTCATCTGCTGAGTGACAGCTGTGTGGGCAGAGTACAGCCTCCACTTCACATAGCACTTCTGACCGAACGTGGCTTGAGGGGTGTAACAGCAACTGGGGTTGACTGGTCTCCAGCTTGAGGTCCATACCCGAACCGGTTACATCGTCCGCCCCTTCTCTCAGGCAGATCAGCAGCAGCTTTCCCTCGACAACCCACATCCAGAACTTAAAGGAGTACTGTATAACTCTATCTCTCCCCAAACACCGGACAAGACTTAGTGCAGGGAAGAATTATGATCCTTAATTTGAGATGGAGTTTATATGGGGAAACGGGGTGGTGGTAAAATGACACTATGAAAACAAATTACAAACAATGACAACATTGAACAATAGAGTACATTGTCTATATTAGGGGATGAGAATCAAATACAGAGACACAGGAATCTGATTAGTATTCAACAGTCAGGATAAGCACATTATCAGCAACAAATTCAATATCATGGCATTCTAAGAACGGACAATTTACACAGGAGTAACAATAGTTCTAAAAAGGATTACCAAAACAAATTCTTAAACATCCAGTTTTAAGATACTAATACTGTACATTTAATAATATTAACCTCCCTGGTGGTCTAATTTTTTCACAATTTCGTGTCTAAAAGCGTCTCAATTTTTTTCTTTTAAAGGAAACGTGTTTTTGTACATAGTTAGCCTGTAATAATTAGTAAACACGCACTGAAATCCGTGCAAACAAGAGTCCTTACTGGTAAAATCCTTTATAAATAAATAAAATAAATAGTAAATAAACTGAGTCCGATAAAGTTTGAAACACGACATAATAATTTATTATCCCAAAAATAATAATCCAAAATAATGCAAATAAATGATATTCAATAAAATACAACAAAAAACACTGAAATCTGTCTGCAAACAAGGGCGAGACGATGTATGGTCTGTTTCTTATCCTGTAGTGCCACCTAGTGGCCGTTCATAAACATTGCACATTGGATTATACAGTGTATTATTTTTTTTAAGTTTGCTGCTGGTCCCGCCCCCCTGCATCCTGTGACTCGCAGGGAGCCTTACCAGGAAGCAGCTCGCCGCGATCACACTGCGGGGGGGGGACAGCCAGGGAGCGCAGGAGGAGGTGAGTATGCATCCAGCCCGAGTGTGGCTCGGGGTTACCGTTCGCGGTAGTGAAATTTAACCCCGAGTCCCACTCGGGAATACCACCAGGGAGGTTAACCTTTACATGCCCTCTTATACACACTGGGATATATTACATTCACACAAAAAGCCTTGCGCAAAGCGAAAATCTTTGCACAAAGCGTTAAAGTTTTGCGCGTGCAAATCACCGCTGGAATTACAAACCTCGTGCCTTTTTTCTTCCTCCGATCAATTGCGCTCGCAAACAGGACGTGCCCAAATGCACGCGCAGTACCTTCTCGCGCAAAAATCGTTGCGCGCGCAGTCTTTTTTAGAGATCCAGCCAATCAGAATTAAGAACCACACCTGTCTCACGTTAACAAATTGCGTCTGCCACTGTCAATCCGAGCATATATGCTGCAGCAATAATACATGCACACACAACTTCATCCATTGTATTGGTTTGGTATGAGTAGAATGGGCCACTGTGCTTTGGTGCATTCCTTTTTCTGGGCTTGGATATTTGGGGTTAGCCAGGTTGTTCAAATTTGCCATTAATTTAGTGCCAGCTTTTAGGAGTTGCTAAAATTATGCACGCAAAGGCCATGTGGTAATTACCGCAAAATAGATTGTAATACCATGCACATGATTTTGCAATTTGGTGCAAATGGATGATTGATGCAATGGCATATTATACACTGCCTGCATGGAATAATACTGCCAGGATATTCTACAACTTACTAGGGCTCGCCATACTGATACCCTGAAGCCCAGGGAGCTCTTCAAATGCTATGTGGTAGATGTGACACAGCTGTAACAGAAAATAGCATTCAGTTTCGGCGTGTGAAGAAAGAGGTGCATGTAAAGCTCACGAACGTGACTCTGGGCCGGAACGGAGCGAGGTGCAATTGGCACGCCTGAGTTGGCAGCACATCAATATCTCCTGTCAAATGGCAGCGACATGCTGTGCATGGCATGACACTACTCGGAGTACCTGGAAAGCCTCTCAGTTTAAACGATATGAGCATTTTCCCAAGAGGACGCTCTCTTGCTTGTAAACAATAGTAACATGATGGAAGATAGAAATTGATAGCTGTCCTGAAGTGTTTTATGCCTCCGTTGGCACACCATAAAAGACACTATGCGACGCAATGCAATTGCAAAGCTGCACTAATCCATGAGGCGACTTATGCCCTATCCAGGTAAGCCTTCTGGAAGCGGGATTGGAACCTTGCAAAGCACTTCCCTATATGTATTTAGAATATAATCCAATTCTTAATTTGTAATTTAAATTGATCAGTTAAAAGACCCATGTAATATTTTTTGGGGTTCACTATCTTTTTTTTTCTCTATTTTTTTTAACTCTTGAAAAAGGCATTTAATGCTGAAATGTCAAGACTTGCCTGGTCTTTTTTTTTTCGCTATGTTGCGCAATTTTCGGATTGTTTCTTTCAACATCATAGAGGCATTTTGGTATTGTCTTGTGTATATACCATTGCTATTCATGGAACTGTAACCTGATTTATTCATTTTCATAATATTAAATAATTAACTAATAAATGCTAACAGGTTAATATGTTATTGTAGAAGGAAAAAACGGGAAATTTTATGTCCTTTAGGTCCAATAGATAAGACCAAGTGATAGTAAGTGTGCACTCACGAAATATTTGGAGGGTAAAACGTCCTTGAAGTGGATAGAATGGATCTGGATGGATGGAACTTCTGTGCTCCACCAATTAGGATCTCTATAGAATCTCGAACTGACCTATTTACTGCCCCTGAGGAAGTCTGGTATCCCAGACGAAACGTGTCGGGCTTATGGGAATTTTATATTTGTTTTAATACTATGGCCCCTATTACACGCTTCGCGCAAATGCGCTCACGCAGCGCAATTTTTTTGCGCACGGAAAAAAACGTTAGCGCGCGCACATTAACTCGGTATTAAGATCCGAGCGCAGTTTTTCGAGCGCAAAGCCGGGCGCAAATGTCCATTGCGTGCAGGAATCGGTGGGCAATCAGAATTAAGAAAAACCATTTGCTAGGTTTCGGTTGTTGCGCCTGTCAAAGTCAATCTGCGTATATGTGCTGCAACAAAAATAAAAAATTAAACAATTTACTAATTTTACTGTTTGGGTATGTGTAGAATGTGTAACTGGACTATGCTGTAATTTTTTTTTGTGCAGGTTCATTTCGTTTCGGCCAGAACGTTCAGATTGTAAAATAACACCAGGTTTTCAAAGACGATAAAATGATGCGCGCAAACGTCGTGCGTTACATTTAGCGCTAACGCATTGGCGATCACAATGTTAAGTATAGGATGCGCGCAGGAACTTGCGCTCGCGCTGGTTTCGCACAGGGTCACTCGCGTTGGACGTTAACGCGCATCGTTTGCGCGAACGTCGTAATAGGACGTTATCCGCTAATGTTTTTTTCCTCGCGCAAATGCGCTGCGCGAAAAGTGTAATAGGGGCCTATATGTTTTTAAAAATAAATATTTTTATTTGGATACTTTGTGGCGATTTCCTGGTTCGAGACTTCTATAGAGATCCTAATTGGTGGAGCGCGGAAGTTCCAACCACCCAGATCCATTCTATCTACTTCAAGGACGTTTTACCCTCCAAATACTTAGTGAGTGCACACTTACTATCACTTGGTCTTATCTATTGGACCTAAAGGACATAGAATTTCCCGTTGTTTTCCTTCTACTTGCTTTATAAGGAGCGTCTGAACCACCTCCTGGGAGATTGTCCTGTCATTCAAAGTTGAGTATTTTGTATACACCTATTTTTTGCTATATTGTAATATGTTATTGTGTCTGCTTTTAATATTTTGATATTTTATAGATTAATAAAGTGTATATTTTGTATCGGTCATGGAGTATTTTGTTTAATTTTTTGTACCCTATTTTTTGTTTTCATGTACTAGAAATGTGAAACACTCCAAATATGTTTTTCTTTTATGTATTTATTCTTCAGCATCTATAATTTATAAAACAAAAATTACCCTGACACAGGTTGTTTAGTCCTCTAAAGATAATATAAATATATAATATATATATTTTACTTTACCTAGTACCATTAATTAAACTTAATGATATTTTAATTGAGAATATTTTTTATCCTTTCTGATGTGCTACATTTGTGACACCTCAAGGAAGCATTTTGGTTTATGAATGATTGAATAAGCATTGGTAGTGCTCAGGGATTTACCCCATGTCCTCTGGGCGCGTGCGATGTCCTGTGAAAGTGCCAAAATGAATTCACCATTGACCAGGAACTACTTAGATTTGTCCTAGGTACATTACATCCCATGCGAATGTTGAAATACAATCCAAACTTCAAGGGGGAACAGCACAAAGCGATCCACACAAAAAATGCAGAATGGAAAATAAACCCATTATTCAGTATAACAGGTACAGATATTTAATGATTATTAACGAACGTGCTGTGATGAAGCTGAGCTTTCACAATGAAAGCAGAATTCGTGCACGGCTTCACAAACTCCAGGGTGCTGAGGCGCTAGGCGTTTATCACATAGGTTTATATAGCTGGAGGTAGTCACTGGTTTATGAATCTCCCGATTTGTTTTGAATTCCAAAATGATTTCCAGACTCAGAAAATGTTCACACTCCCCACCCTTACTTTATCAACATGGTGCTGCATATAATACAGTCTAGCTGGGCGTTAATGAGCAGTGCAATTTTACCATTTTTACTATGGATGAGTTCACCTCTGATTTTCCCTTTCATATTTAACCCCTTCACTGCCAAGTGATTTTCCAAAATAACACAGTCAGGAACCATTGGCTTTTTTGAAATATAATTTTAATTATACATTTTAATTATACAGTAAGAAATATTTTGGATTATTCTCCTCCAAAAAATGTAATGTTCTTATTTTGTTTATTTTATGTTGTTGATATCTTACCTATACTTATTTTTCTTTTGCATGTTCAGTTTAGGCTAGGGTCAGACTGAGGCAGTGCGAACGCGCGTGCAGCCGCACTTAATCACGGCCGTGCTAGCAGCAGATGCCAGGCAATGACGGCCAATATACGAAGTACGGTCGCACAAAAGTCCGGCTGCGCAACGCAAGTGGCAAATGAACGCATTTTTTCGAGAACGTTAAACCACTAGTACTGACGTACAGAGTGCGCTGCGTCCGCTAGCGGCGTGTGTGCGTGAATTGGAGACATCAGACGCTGCTAATGTCCGGCCAACATAATGTCCAGATGCAAGAAGTGTTTTATTGATGATCCGTACAAAATCACGGATGAAACTGCGCATAGTATGACCGCTATTGCGTATTCCGTGAAAAAATACGTCCATTCTTCGAACGCACATTTTCACGGACAACGTGAAAAATGCGTTAGTCTGACCCTAGCCTAAGAGTAAAAGAAAATATTTTACTCAATATGTATCACTGGGTGATCTTGTGTGCTGTAAACTGCCCCCAGTTTCTTTACATCACTTGCTCCTCACTGTGTGGCAATGGCCATAGAATGGAGTGAATAGGTCGACTCAAATCATTGTATTGTGTGAGATGTATTCAATGGACATCAGTCCTTTAAGGCTGGGGTCAGACCAGCGCACTTTTAACGTGCGTTCTGGCGCACATAATTACGGCCGCACTAGCAGCAGATGACGGGCAATGACGGCCAATATACGATGTACGGCCGCACAAAAGTCCGGCCGTGCAACGCAAGTGGAATTTGAACGCATTTTTCTGAGAACGCTGAACCGCTAGTACTGACGTACTGAGTGCGCAGCTGCGGCATAGCGGCGTGTTTGCGTGATTAGGAGATGTCAGACGCTGCTAATGTCCAGCCTACATAACGTCCAGATGCAAAAAGAGTTTTATTGACGATCCGTACAAAATCACGCCCGAAAATGCGCGTCGTCTGACCGTTTTTGCGCATTCCGTGAAAAAATACGTCAATGCGTTCGGACGCACTTTTTCACGTTCGCAGGGAAAAATGCTTTCGTCTGACCCTAGCCTAAGCTCTCTGTCTTAGCTCATTCATTGGCCAGCTATCATCTTGAGTAGCCTGCAGAACAGCAGACCTCCTCCAGTCTTATCTACACATCCCTTATCCACCTCATTAACTGTTAAATATAGTAGATTGGATAAACCACAGCAGAAAAGTAAAATGTTTGCACAGATTTTGGTAAATGTTGCATCATGGGAAAAATCTACAAAACGGAAAAAGGAGTTAAATATACTAACTTTATTTTTCCTTTTATACATGCAATTACTTCAAACAAAGAAAAAAAAACAGCTGCATGTTTGTTATAATGTGGTTTTATTTGTAATGCTCAAGTAATTTATTTCCAACTTACAGTATGTAAAGTGGTAGTGTCCCTTTAAAGTTTAAACAGTTTTAGCATATAGGGCATTATGTCCACACTGGCTAAAACTTTGGCGATACCTTTTGGAGTCTGAAAGCAAACAAAATTTGTTTGCAACAAATTAATTTCTTTTGCTTTTGCCCTGCTCTGTTACTGATCAGGATAACTCATTATTGGGCACCTGATGTTGCTTTTGAAGACCCAAGTTATCTCAATCTCGGACGTGAAGGGGTTAATGTTCTCCCACATGTTATATACTGTTCAGTAAAGGACAGATAGAGGCTTTTTATTTTATAAATGTATATTTATATCTGATCATTTTATGTAAAGAATTGTGGGGGAAAAAAATCATATTTTTTTTTCCTTCACAGTTTTAAGTAGAATAATTTGAACACACATAGTGTAATTGCAAAACCGTAACTCAGAACATACATAAATTTGTACTGAATGCAGCATTACCTCATATATTTATTTTAGTCCTTTTTTTACTCTATCAGGGTTATCCAAAGAGATCCGAGTGGCTGGAGAAAGGTAACCGATCGCTGAAAATAAGCGTTCGGTTACCTTTCTTGGCCATTCGGCTATCCAGAGAGCAGGCGATTCACCAAATCCTGGCGAATTGCCTGCACATACGGTGCCTGTTCGGTGCCTGTTCCAGGGCAGTGAAATCCCCATAGAGAAGCAATGCTTCGGCTATTCAGAGAACACAAACCAGCAGTGAAAGGTTCCCGAAATGCCCTGCCATTCGGTGGTTTCATTCGGCAGGTTTATTCAGGAGAATCCCATAGGCTTCAATGTTAAAAATATTCCCGTTTTAATTCAATATCTAATAAACGGTTCATTATAAAATTCTGCAGTAAAGAGTCTCTTTATTTATAGATTTCTTAGGATATTTTAAGAATTTTTCTGTATTTTTATTTGTTTAAAAAAATTCCGAATTTTTTTTTTTATTATTATTATTATTTTTTAGGTTTTTTTGTAACTTATTTTTTCTGCAACAGCCCTTTTTATTATCATACCCCGGACCTCATATGTAAATTTCAGGCATTTTCGCTCAGTAGTTTCACTTTACAAACATTCAAGCAAACTATTTTTCTAATTTATTCATTGCATTCGTCTGCGGTGTCGGCTTTTTCCGGCGGCTTCGCTGCGTGTGATCGGCTCCTGCTCGGGTTTTTCCGGCGTTTTCGCCGGGTTAATTCAGATGTTTTTGCGGGTTTTCGGCGTGCAATCGCCGGGTTTTGCGGTTAGTTTTCGGCGGGTTTGTGGCGACCTTTCCCTTCAATTCGGGGACCCTGTGGTGCTTGCTGAATACACCGCAGGGTCGCCGAAATGGGATCTGCAAAACGAACCGAATTGAAGAGAATGAAAAGTCACTGAACGTGCGGTGACTTTTCTATTCTCTTTGAATTACCCTGTATATCACAAGCGGAATATTATTGTTTTAACACTGAAATTGAATAGGGCCCTATTCTAGGCTATTGCAGAAAAGGAGACGATAAGTAAAAGGAGTTGTGCCTGCAGATTTCACTTACCGTCTCCATTTTAGCATGCCTATTTCGAGTTAAGTGCTAAGGGGAAAAATTTGCATTCACTAATCTCCCTTTAGAGTCCCCGTTATCCCAGTAGATTAGGGGGCAAACGCTGAGTCCAGCAGCCTGCCCTGTAGCAGCCACTAGCCTCCTGGATGCTCAGTGCAGCTCTAAAGCGCTGTCCCAAGCATCCCCTCCATGGAGGCCATAGGGCTCCATGGAGGCTTCTGCTGCCGGGTCACATGACCGGCAGGATCTCGCCTCTCTCTCTCTCTCGAGATCCTGCAGGTCGGTGGAGTGATCGCGTAGGGAGACTGGGGGACTTTTTCCCCCAGTCTCACTCTGCTCCCGGTGGCCAGAAGAGGTGGATCGAGCCACCATTCTCATCTCACAGGATGAGAGGTGAGTATTTTATATTTTTTTTTGGGGGGGGGGTTTCCAGCTGCTGCTAACTGGTTCTGCAGAATTGGAATCTGTTAGCAGCAGCTCTAAGGCTGGCGGCACACGAGCAAATTTTTTGCGTCCATCTGTGCGTGCAATTTGCCATCCGTGGTAGCTTTTTGCTGGAGTCAATGAAGAACACCACACGATGCGCCTGCGCACTTGTTCACGCACGGCCTTTACGTATTGCTACGAATGCAAAAATGGCATGGACGTAAAAAAGCTAGACGTCCTAAAGCACACTAAAGCATCTGCCGTCTTCTGATCCACGTTTATAACTTCTGACCGTCTGTTGAACATAATATCTCCCGTCAAAATGTGCGTCCGATACAGATGCACTTTCACGCAGTACACACAATATCTCCTGTCAAAAGGTGCGTCCGTACCGGTGCACTGTAGGCTATTGCAGAAAAGGAGACGATAAGTAAAAGGAGTTGTGCCTGCAGATTTCACTTACCGTCTCCATTTTAGCATGCCTATTTCGAGTTAAGTGCTAAGGGGAAAAATTTGCATTCACTAATCTCCCTTTAGAGTCCCCGTTATCCCAGTAGATTAGGGGCAAACGCTGAGTCCAGCAGCCAGCCCTGTAGCAGCCACTAGCCTCCTGGATGCTCAGTGCAGCTCTAAAGCGCTGTCCCAAGCATCCCCTCCATGGAGGCCATAGGGCTCCATGGAGGCTTCTGCTGCCGGGTCACATGACCGGCAGGATCTCGCCTCTCTCTCTCTCTCGAGATCCTGCAGGTCGGTGGAGTGATCGCGTAGGGAGACTGGGGGACTTTTTCCCCAGTCTCACTCTGCTCCCGGTGGCCAGAAGAGGTGGATCGAGCCACCATTCTCATCTCACAGGATGAGAGGTGAGTATTTTATATTTTTTTTGGGGGGGGGGGTTCCAGCTGCTGCTAACTGGTTCTGCAGAATTGGAATCTGTTAGCAGCAGCTCTAAGGCTGGCGGCACACGAGCAAATTTTTTGCGTCCATCTGTGCGTGCAATTTGCCATCCGTGGTAGCTTTTTGCTGGAGTCAATGAAGAACACCGCACGATGCGCCTGCGCACTTGTTCACGCACGGCCTTTACGTATTGCTACGAATGCAAAAATGGCATGGACGTAAAAAAGCTAGACGTCCTAAAGCACACTAAAGCATCTGCCGTCTTCTGATCCATGTTTATAACTTCTGACCGTCTGTTGAACATAATATCTCCCGTCAAAATGTGCGTCCGATACAGATGCACTTTCACGCAGTACACACAATATCTCCTGTCAAAAGGTGCGTCCGTACCGGTGCACTGTAAGCAGTACCTGTATGCTCGTGTCCCGCCAGCCTAAGCTGTAGCAAACATTTTTAGTTAGCAACAGCTGTTTGTAAATAACGTTAGGACTTTGTTATCCTAACGCTAATTACTCCTTGCTTCTTTGCGCTCTCCATGTTAAGTAAAGGGAGCACAAAGAAGGGCAAGCTTGTGCTAAAAAGCGCTAATACAGATTCGCTAACATTTTTTTTTAACCCATTAGCGATCGGGATGTGTTACAGCCGGCACCGAATCACCTCAATTAACATACTGTAGCTCGAACGCTCATTTATGTGAGCGCTAGCGTTAACGAGGTGATAGTGCCCAAAGTATGGGCAACTGACACCGTAAGACTGCTGGCTGACTGGACACACATTGATTGTGATTACTACATTCTTACTCATGCGCTTGCTATTATTTTTCCTCTAAGCAAATGTTTATAGTTTATCAGTCAAGAAGGTGAATTTACAGTAAGACCCTTTAACCTATGTAATGGCCTTCCAGTCCGTATCAGGGGATGATCTCGTGGAGAGCACTTCTATTAAATCTTCCTGCCTCCGAGTAATTAAAAGAGAGTACGTAATGAGATCTGAAATGAGCTCACTTGGATAGTAAGCTTACTTCCCTGGGAGATGGATAACAGCAATTTATGCATGCTTATTTGCTAATTACCACCTGCCTTATAATCACTAGCTGTTTTATGCTCGGTCCTCATTTTGAGCTGCATTATTAACTACTTAGATAACCATTAGCAGTTGAAAATTGTGCAGCTCACAATTAAGGTGTCATTTGCTGAATGTTGCAATGCCCTCTTTTTCTATTTCTTAAACTTGCATGAGTAAATGTGTCAATTAAAGGGACACTCTACTCAAAAAATCACCCCCCCCTGTTTTTTTATCCTAACCTATCCCTATTCCCTTAATAAATCTTTATTTTTTATTTATTTTTTTGTAACTGTAATACTTACCCTAAAATCCACTTCTTTCCAGCGGCGTCTTTTTTTTTTTTTTTTTTTATACTCCCCTCCCTCCTCTTCCGCTCCCGTCCTTCTTGATGCTTCTTGGCTTCTGGTTTACGTGAGAAGCGCGCATGCGCGCCTCTCACATAAGCCAGCCAATCGGCAGGCTTCCTCCCAGCTCCCTCTGAGGATTAGTGTTGCGCGCAAGAGGATGCGCGCAACACTAACCCTCAGAGGGAGCCGCCAGCTTCTGCGGTGAGTTGGAGACGTCATCACGCTGAAAGCACGATGACGTCTCCTACTCGGCAAAAGTCGGCAGAAGCGGGAAATATGATTCCCGCTCTGCTGTCTGACAGCTGGGAGGGCGGAGTAAACTCCTCCGCCTCTCTCAGCTGTTTTCAGCTTTTTCAGCTGAACTGCCGAGCGGAGGGAGGGGAGACTGAGGGCAGGATACTCCGGGCATCATGACCACCTAAAATAGCTTAGGTGGTCATGTTGCCTAGAGTGTCCCTTTAAGTAACACATATTCACAGGAAGTGTAAATGAGAAGCACAAATAGTTTACATTTTCGTGTATAACCGGAAATGGGAGTAGAGGTGGTGGGGAAGGATGAAGAAGAGACAAATTGGAAGAAAAAAAAAGATGGGGTGGTATAAGTGTATGTATGTTCTCTCTTTTCAAGATACCTTATTGTCAAAGCAAAGCCAAGGGGTCCATGGTCTTGTTAAAATGTTTGGGAAGTGTTTTGCATGGTAGAGATAAATGCATCCATAGGGGAGTCAAAATTTTTGATAAAACCCTACTGTCACTGCGGGGTACAAGGGGCTAGACCAGTGTTTTCCCAACCTGTCCTCAGGACCCTCTGCCTCGCCAGGTTTGCAGGATATCTGAAGCACAGCACAGGTGATATGATTTGCTGCTCAGTGATTGCAGGACTCAGTCTGTATTTCCTCAAGGTGATCTGCAAAATCTGGTCTGGTTGAGGGTCCTGAGGACAGGTTTGGGAAACACTGGGCTAGACCCTACTCAGTGGTGTATCTAGGCCTAGGCCGACAAGGCCTAGGGCGGCACTTTCCACGAGGTGGTGGCACCCCGCCGCTGAGTGTGACCCGCCGCTGAGTGTGACCCGCTGCTCCACGGGATGCTAGATCCCCGGCCGCCGATCATAGCCACTTCGTTACTGCTGTCACGTCCTGCTACTGCGGCGCTGGGAGGAAGTGATCATCACACGTTGCTTCCTCCCAGCGCTCCATCGTGCAGAGCAGATGCGGACGAGGAGACAGAGAGAGGAGGCTCGCAGGACTCAGCCGGCCCCCAGGTGAATCGACCGGGGGGGGGTGTGCGTGCCGTCTCAGATACTGAAGACCGGGAGTGGGAAGGAACAGCACGCATGCTGTATTGGTGCCACCCCCCATTGGCTGGGAACTAGTGGGAAGCCGGTAACTGAGCGGGAAGCAGCCTCTGCACGCTGCTCGTCTGGATCCCTCTCCCTGTGATCGGCGGCTCCATCCTCCGTGCTCAGCCTGTCTGCCCGCCTGCCTGCGGCAGCAGCCAGCACACCACTCCACTGCCAGGAGGAGGGCGCTCTCTCATCCCCGGTGCTTGGATCCCTCTCCAGCTTCACCTGCTGCCACAACCCGTCCAGCTGGGCCCACCAGTGGGCTGATCCGTGCGGCAGCAAAGCCCCCAGGACACATGGAGGAGAAGCCAGGTCTGTTCCTCAAGTAGCCTGTGTATTAGTATAGGCTGGGCGGAGTGCTCACTCATCCCCCGCCAGAGTACACAGGGTGAGTGCTTGCTCGGGTCCTGGCTGCCATGCAGACTCCTGGCTGGACTCCACAACAATCATTGAAACAACATACCTGTGCACCAGGAGTACAAATATTATAAACTCCCTACTGGGATTATCTCTAACACAAGTAGTTGAGGAGCCGACCCGTGAAGAGGCCATATTGGATTTAATACTCACAAATGGAGGTTTGGTATCGGACGTTGTTGTAGGTGAAAATTTGGGATCTAGTGATCACCAGTCAGTGTGGTTTAATATAAGAACAGGGATGGAGCCGCACCACACAAAAACAAAAGTTTTAGACTTTAAAAAAAACTGATTTTTCTAACATGAGATTTTGTGTGAAGGAGTCATTATCAGACTGGAGGAGCTTAAAGGGAGTCCAGGAGAAATGGGATTATTTAAAAGAAGCATTATTGAAGGCCACAGGCAATTGCATTCGGCTTGTTAGCAAAAACAAAAAAGGGAAGAAACCACTGTGGTACTCTGCAGAAGTGGCCAAAATAGTGAAGAACAAAAAGACAGCATTCAATAATTATAAAAAAACTCAGGCAAACCTATAAGATTAGGCAGAAAGAGGCAAAGCAATTTATAAGAGCTTCCAAAGCACACGCAGAAGAGAAAATAGCTCAGTCAGTAAAAAAGGGGGACAAAACATTTTTTAGATACATAAACGAGAAAAGAAAAGTAAAACAAGGATTAGTTAGATTAAAAACAAAGGAAGGAAGGTATGTAGAAGAGGATAAAAGTCGCGCTGACTGCCTCAATGAATATTTTTGTTCAGTCTTTGCAGAAGAAAAGGAAGGAAAGGGACCTCAGTTAGGAGGAAACACTAACGAGATATTTACATATGAGTTTACAGAGGAGGAGGTTCTACAGCAGCTGTCTAAAGTAAAGACAAATAAGTGAATGGGGCCTGATGGGATCCACCCTAAATTATTAAAAGAGCTCAGTGATGTAATAGCAAAACCGTTAACAGATTTATTTAACAAATCCTTGCTAACGGGAGTCGTCCCAGAAGACTGGAAATTAGCAAATGTTGTGCCCATTTACAAGAAGGGTAGTAGGGGGGAATCGGGGAACTATAGGCCAGTTAGTCTTACGTCAGTAGTGGGGAAATTAATGGAAACCATGTTAAAGGAAAGGATTGTTGAACATCTAAAAACACAGATTACAGGATCAGAAACAACATGGGTTTACCTCAGGGAGATCATGCCAAACTAATCTTATTGATTTTTTTGATTGGGTAACAAAAATAATAGACACAGGTGGTGCAGTAGACATTGCTTATTTAGATTTCAGTAAGGCTTTTGATACTGTTCCGCATAGAAGGCTTATCAATAAATTGCAATCTTTGAGCTTGGATTCCAATATTGTTGAATGGATTAGGCAGTGGCTGAGTGACAGGCAACAGAGGGTTGTGGTAAATGGAGTTTTTTTCGGCGCAAGGTCTTGTTACCAGTGGGGTACCTCAGGGGTAGGGACCTGCGAAGCTTCGAAATTCGATTCGAAATCGAATCGCTGGTCGAATTCGATTCGAATTCGAACTAGCAGCTCGATTCGAAAAAATTTCGAATTTGGAAGATCCCATCCAGCTCACCTGTCACCGCCGGGTTAGGCTCCCTCTGAGCGTGCGTCCGGCGGCAGGAAGCTTGGGCACTCGCCTGGGGGAGCCACGTGACCGCGATCTCGCGAGATCGCGGTCACGTGGCTCCCCCAGGCGAGTGCCCAAGCTTCCTGCCGCCGGACACACGCTCAGAGGGAGCCTAATGCGGCGGCGACAGGTGAGCTGGGGCACATCCATGAGCGAGCTGAGGGCAAATCCATGAGCGAGCTGAGGGCAAATCCATGAGCGAGCTGAGGGCAAATCCATGTTGGGGGCAAATCCATGAGCTGGGGGACAGTATCCATGAGCTGGGGGACAGTATCCATGAGCTGGGGGACAGTATCCATGTGCTGGGGGACAGTATCCATGTGCTGGGGGACAGTATCCATGAGCTGGGGGCAGTATCCATGAGCTGGGGGACAGTATCCATGTGCTGGGGGACAGTATCCATGAGCTGGGGGGCAGTATCCATGAGCTGGGGGGCAGTATCCATGAGCTGGGGGACAGTATCCATGAGCTGGGGGCAGTATCCATGAGCTGGGGGGCAGTATCCATGAGCTGGGGGACAGTATCCATGAGCTGGGGGGCAGTATCCATGAGCTGGGGGACAGTATCCATGAGCTGGGGGACAGTATCCATGAGCTGGGGGACAGTATCCATGAGCTGGGGGACAGTATCCATGAGCTGGGGGGCAGTATCCATGAGCTGGGGGGCATATCCATGAGCGAGCTGAGGGCAAATCCATGAGCGAGCTGAGGGCAAATCCATGTTGGGGGCAAATCCATGAGCTGGGGGACCGTGTTCATGAGCTGGGGGACAGTATCCATGAGCTGGGGGGCATATCCATGAGCTGGGGGACAGTATCCAAGTATTCGATTCGATATTCGATTCGAGTTCGAACCATTACAGCCGATTCGATTCGTGATTCGATTCGAGCGAAAATTTATGATTCGCAGGGTCCTACTCAGGGGTCAGTACTTGGACCCATTCTATTTAATATTTTTATTAGTGATATTGCAGAAGGTATTAATGGAAAAGTATGTCTTTTTGCTGATGACACAAAGATTTGCAACAGGGTTGACGTTCCTGGAGGGATCAGCCAAATGACAAATGATTTAGGTAAACTAAAAAAATGGTCGGAGCTGTGGCAATTGAGTTTTAATGTGGATAAGTGCAAGATAATGCACCTGGGACGTAAAAACCCAAGGGCTGAATATAGAATATTTGATACAGTCCTAACCTCAACATCTGAGGAAAGGGATTTAGGGGTTATTATTTCAGAGGATCTAAAGGTCAATCAATGTAATAGAGCAGCAGGAAATGCTAGCAGAATGCTTGGTTGTGTAGAGAGAGGTATTAGCAGTAGGAAAAGGGAAGTGCTCATGCCACTGTACATTGCACTGGTGAGACCTCACTTGGAGTACTGTGTGCAGTACTGGAGACCGTATCTCCAGAAGGATATAGACATCTTAGAGAGAGTTCAGAGAAGGGCTACTAAAATGGTGTACGGCTTGAAGGAGAAAAGTTACCAGGAAAGGCTTAATGATCTTAACATGTATAGCTTGGAAAAAAGACGAGACTGAGGTGATATGATAGAAACATTTAAATACGTAAAGGGAATCCACAAGGTAGAGGAAGGGAGTATATTTAAATGGAAACAAAGTAGCAAAACAAGAGGACATAGTCTTAGATTAGAGGGGCAAAGGTTTAAAAGTAACATCAGGAAGCATTATTTTACTGAGAGGGTGGTGGATACATGGAACAGCCTTCCAGTTGAAGTGGTAGAGGCCAAAACAGTAATTGAATTTAAGCAGGCATGGGATAGGCATAAGGCTATCCTAAACAAAAGATAAATCCAGGTAAAGTATCCATGTGATTGGGCAGACTAGATGGGCCGAAAGGTTCTTATCTGCCGACATTTTTCTATGTTTCCGTTTCTAACATAGGGCTTTTTTGCCTGTCGGAGCTATCTATTCATTTATGGAATTTATTGCAGTTTTGCTCTTAATCAATGAGGGCGTAGCGTTCTGACATTAGTGACCTTTGTGTATTGGCAAATTAGTGTTTATGTGCTGTTCTAACGCCGCTGCGACCCATGCAACGAGAGCGCACAGCAATAAAACTGACCGTCCAGTCCAGACCATGTTGCTTGTAATGACGTGTACCCGACACACAGGGACATAAAAAGATATGCTTTCTGCACGTTATGTCTTATATTTTCTAATAATAAAGAGGGATTTTGTTGTTAAAAAAAATAAAAAAAAAAGAAATTAAAAGAGCGGTGGGGGCTAATTTAATGAAATTAGATGGGCATGGCCTAATTTAATGAAATGAGTGGTGGGGGCTTCATTAATGAAATGAGTGGGGGGGCTGAATTAATTGAGTGGTGGGGCTGCTTTAATGAAATGTAGATTGGGGTGCTACTTTAATGAAACGAAGAGTGGGGGGCTGCTTTATTGAAACAAAGAGTGGGGGACATCTTTAATGAAAAGATTGGGGGGTTAATGAAATGAGTGGGGGTTTAATGAAATGAGAGTTTTATTGTTGTGCAACACTGTGATACGCTTATACACAGTGCACATTTCTGTGGGTTTTATTGCTGTGCAGCTCTGTGATGCGCTCATGCGCAGTGCATATTTCGGTGGGTTTTATTGCTGTGCAGCTCTGCTACGCTCATACACAGTGCACATTTCTGTGGGTTTTATTGTTCAACCAATTAGAGCGGCTGTGATCCAGTATACTTGACATACAGTACATGTCTGATCTTTGTAAAAATGGTTTAATTTAAAGATTTCATAATTTTATTTGATTATCTCAATAGATACAACATTTGAAATAGTATACAAAATATACATGTAGGAACTTTGCATCCACTTTTATTATAGAGAGAGGAAAAGGCGGAGCTCAGAGGAAAAGGTGGAGCCTAAAGAGAAAGGGTGGGGTTCAACCAGGAAGAGGTGTGACTTTGACAGGAAGGGTTGCGTCAAATTTAAATTAGGGGGTGTACGAGTTTAATCAGGCCTAGGGCAACACAAAACCTAAATACACCACTGACCCTACTACGCAGAAGCTATCCGACTGACTAAACTTACCAGTCCATATAATAACTGACTAATCTTACCAGTCCATATAATGGCAGGTTAAAACAAGCTAAACTAACTGGTGCATCAAGGATAAACAAATGCAAGAAAAATTTTAAATGAGCTAATCTACATTATCTTAGTTTTTAACTCTCTCAGAGTAACAATCTTTATGCCAAATTGCCATTTCATGCTATATTTAATTGTTTATTACACATCCTGGGCAGTATTACAAAGCTGGTGCTAACTTAAGCAGAGCTGTTGTAAACTTAACAACCCCATTGATTTTAATGGCTCTGGTAAGTTTACAACAGCTCTGGTTAAGTTAGCACCAGCTTTGTAATACTGTCCCCATGTTTTAAATAAATGTTATATTCTTTTTTTCAACAAAAAAGCTGTCAGGAATCCAGCTGTGTAGGACTCGTGCCCACACTGGGGTCAATTTGCCTGGCTGACTCCATTCCATGTCCCTCTCCTGGCAGCAGCCCTGATGCTCCATCCTCTAGCCCAGTGGTTCTTAACCTTGTTGGAGGTACTGAACCCCACCAGTTTCATATGCGCATTCACCGAACCCTTCTTAATTGGAAAAATAAAATAGGATTTTTTCAAATTCAAAACATAGGTATATATTTAGGTATTTATTCTATACATAGGTGCACAAAATGAACAAAACCATTAAAGAACAAAACCATGATTTTCACACAAAAACAAAAACCATATCCCAGGAAAGATTGTTGTCTTTGAAGAAGTCATCCACAAGTTTCTTCACATCGGCTGCCTTAGTTGTTGTTTTAAGAGGCTTACAAAATAAAAAATCTTCCTTTATCACGTCGTCTTTCACATAGCGCACGAATACTGCAAGCTGGCTTAGATTGGAAACGTCTGTGGTCTCGTCGAGTTGAAGGCTGAATTTTGCCGGGCTTGAAATCAGATATCCAACTACTTGAGCCAAGATGTCTTTGCTCATGTCCTCTATTCTGTCGCTGATGGTGTCATTTGAAAGAGGAATTTGGGATACCTTAACTTCAGCCGCTTTTCCCAGCATGATATTCGCCATCTTCAACACAGCTGGTTTTATGAGTGTTTCACCAATGGTGTGTGGTTTGCCCTGCTTTGCGATCAGGTAAGCAACTTCATACGATGCTATGAGGACCGGTTTGTTGATGGGTACAAAGCCGAGAACAGGAAGACTAGCCTTTTCATCGAATCTGGCTCTCCTCACCTTGAATTCAGCGAGCGTTGTGTTCTTGTATTTTCCATCTCCATGCAGCTTAAGGAAGTGTTCTCTTAGTTTTGCCGGTGCTAGACTAGAATTGCTCAACTTGGCATTGCAAATCATGTAGTTAAGACGCTGACTCCCATCACGTTCCGTTATACATGTGAATCCATATTGTACATATTCGTCCGACCACTTTCTTTTTTTGCTCGACATAGTTGGTACGAAGGAATTAAAATATTAAGAAAGAAATCACACGACGTACCAGTTACAATTCGACTACTGAGCGCGCCAAATTCCCTGCAGCACAGATAGGCCAAGGCAGCGATGTTGCGTGATCACCTGCAGCCAATGATGGACAAGCGGGGCGTGTCATCACGAATCATATGAGTCGGTGTGTGTCTTGACCTCTGCCGAACCCGCGAGACTGACTCACCGAACCCCTGGGGTTCGATCGAACCCAGGTTAAGAACCACTGCTCTAGCCAATGATTCTGCATCGCAAAACACTTCTGAACTCTGCTTAGCAAGAAGCCTTGCACCCTTGCTTGTTCCCTGTGATCCTGTTTTCCAGCCGTGCACACATCTAGCCTTGCCGTGTTCTCTGATACCCATGCCTACTGCTGTTATCCTCAAACCTCCATGCCTACTGCTGTTATCCTCAAACCTCCGTGCCTACTGCTGTTATCCTCAAACCTCCGTGCCTACTGCTGTTATCCTCAAACCTCCGTGCCTACTGCTGTTATCCTCAAACCTCCGTGCCTACTGCTGTTATCCTCAAACCTCCGTGCCTACTGCTGTTGCCCTCAAGCCTCCAGTGCCTCTGCATTTCTGGTCTCCAGTCTCTGCTGTGGTCCCTCCAAGTATTCAGCCAGCCCTTTTCCTGACATTCCTATCTGCTTGTGTTATGTGCCTCCTGTGAGACTCCTACTGTGTTTCCCTCAGTGTCGCTTTGTATCTTGCTCCTTTTTTCTCCTCCCTGCCTCTTGCCTTAGTCACCTTCATTCCTGCCCTGCCCCTCTCCCTTATTCAAGACTTTTAGCTTAAACATGTTTATGTATTTGGATTCAATAAACCCTAGTTCATACCTCATCTGCATCTCCCATTTGTCACTGCATCTTGGGTTCATTCACCTGTCTGCTTGCACAATCCCGACAAAACCTTGATATTGAAGGGGTTAAATGGCCATTGGAAAGTGAGCTCACCTGCCAATGTCAAGGCAAAACACTTTAAGTGAGAACCTAATAAACAATAATTTAAAGGACAAGTTAGAAAGAGGTGGGTCTGTTTTATAACGGGCATCCCATTTTTTTTCCAAAAATAAAATATGGTGGGAACAGCAATCCAAGTGATCCAACTGCAAAATACAGCGAGTAGTTAACAACACATTGATGTCAGTCCCACACTCTACAGCTGCTGTTTTCCCATTTCATTGATAATTCTAGTTCAATTTCTCAATGGTGAAAGAAAGGTGGGATTGACCTGTAATGACCATAT
Source organism: Leptobrachium leishanense (assembly GCA_009667805.1). Classification (NCBI taxonomy): domain Eukaryota; kingdom Metazoa; phylum Chordata; class Amphibia; order Anura; family Megophryidae; genus Leptobrachium; species Leptobrachium leishanense. Next base: position 112,999,657 of record CM019066.1, read on the forward strand.
GCATATACAGTGGCAAGAAAAAGTATGTGAAGCCTTTGGGATTACGTGGAGTTTTGCATGAATTGGTCATAAAATGTGCTCTGATCATCTAAGTCACAACAATTTGAAAAACACAGTCTGCTTAAAATAATACAACACAAACATTATATGTTTTCATGTGTTTATTGAACATAGCATGTAAACATTCACAGTGCAGGGTGGAAAAAGTATGTGAACCCCTAGCCTAATGACTTCTCCAAGAGCTAATTGGAGCCAGGAGTGAGACAACCTTGAGTCCAATCAGTGTGATATTATTGGATGTGTTGCTGAAAGCTGTCCTGCCCTTTAAAAACACACACACCAGTTTTTGGTTTACTGGTTTCAAGAAGCACTGCCTGATGTGAACCATGCTTCGCAGAAAAGAGCTCTCAGAAGACCTACGATCAAGAATTGTTGACTTGCATGAAGCTGGAAAGGGTTACAAAAGTATCTCTAGAAGCCTTGATGTTCATGTGTCCACGGTAAGACAGACGGTCTACAAATGGAGAAAGTTCAGCACTGTTGCTACTCTCCCTAGGCGTGGTCGTCCTGTAAAGATGACTGCAAGAGCACAGCGCAGAATGCTTAATGAGGTAAAGAAGAATCCTAGAGTGTCAGCTAAAGACTTACAGAAATCTCTGGCACATGCTAACATTTTTGTTGACACATCTACAATAAGGAAAACATTAAACAAGAATGGAGTACATGGGAGGACACCACGGAGGAAGCCATTGCTGTCCAAAAAGGATATTGCAGCACGTTTGAAGTTTGCAAAAGAGCACCTGGATGTTCCATAGCACTACTGGTAAAATATTCTGTGGACAGATGAATCCAAAATTGAGTTGTTTAGAAATAACACACAACACTATGTGTGGAGAAAAAAAGGCACAGCACACCAACATCAAAACCTCATCCCCACTGTAAAACATGGCGGAGGGAGCATCATGGTTTGGGGCTGCTTTGCTGCCTCAGGGCCTGGACGGATTGTTGTCATTGATGGAAAAATGAATTCCAGAGTTTATCAAGACATTTTGCAGGAAAACATAAGACCATCTGTCTGCCAACTGAAGCTCCGCAGAGGATGGGTGATGCAACAGGATAATGACCCAACGCACACAAGTAATTCAACAAAAGAATGGCTTCAACAAAACAAAATACGCCTTCCGGAGTGGCCCAGTCAGAGTCCTGACCTCAACCCGATTGAAATGCTGTGGCATGACCTTAAGAGAGCGATTCACACCAGACATCCCAAGAATATTGCTACATTGAATCAGTTTTGTGAAGAGGAGTGGTCCAAAATTACTCCAGATCGTTGTGCAGGTCTGATCTGCAACTACAGGAAATGTTTGGTTTAGGTTATTGCTGCCAAAGGAGGGTCAACCAGTTATTAAGTCCAAAAGGTTCACATACTTTTTCCACCCTGCACTGTGAATGTTTACATGTTCTGTTCAATAAAAACGTGAAAACATATAATGTTTGTGTTGTATTATTTTAAGCAGACTGTATTTTTCAAATTGTTGTGACTTAGATGAAGATCAGAGCACATTTTATGACCAATTCATGCAAAACTCCACGTAATCCCAAAGGGTTCACATACTTTTTCTTGCCACTGTATAAGAATAGATATATTGTGAAAAGGACTCTATGAAACGTGAGTGACTGTTTTGGTCTCCTGAGTATATGGAAACCACGCCATTTTTCTTTATTTTCTCATTTTGTGATGCAACTGATGAAATGTATGTCTTTTATACAAACTGGAAAAAATAAGTGGAAAGAACCACAACAGAGATTGTGGATCCAAATCAATTTATGGTTTTCCTGGTTAATTGCTAAAATACAGGGTGAGCCAGTCAAACCTGCATTTTTGAAATGACTGTAAAAAATAAACGGATGGATATTTCAAAATTTTATTGTTACTATCTTAATGTACATTAAAAAGCATTTAAGAAACAACATTCACTGTTTAAAAATAACTCCAGTAAGATGGTGTCCTTCCCGATTGAGACATTCTTGTAGGCGATTTCTGAAACAGCCCATCGCATCACGGAGCATACGCTGAGGAATTCTCTCAATTTCCAACCGGATTCTCCTCTTGAGTTCCCCAAGCGTTGGAGGTCGTTGTTCAAAGACGTTACTCTTCAGGTACCCCCACAAGAAAAAAAATCGCACACTGTGAGGTCGGGCGATCGGGGAGGCCAAGAAATTGCTCCATTTCGGGATATCACCCGATTTGGAAAAACATTGTTGAGAACATTCATGCTCACACGGGCTGTATGACTTGTGGCACCGTCTTGCTGGAATAAGGTTTCATTGTTCATTCCATGTTGACGAAGCTGAGGAATGAAGAACGAATGCAACATTTCCGAATAGCGTTGTGCATTCACAGTAACTGCTTGCTCCCTGTCATTTTCAAAAAAATACGGGCCTATGATTCCCAATGAGGACATTGCGCACCAAACTGTTACCTTGCTTGAATGGAGTGGTGTTTGATGGAGTTGTTGAGGGTTTTCATCACTCCAATATCGGAAATTTTGTTTATTCACAAAACCGGAGAGATGGAAATGTGCCTCATCGCTCATCCACAGGTTGTGAACAAGGTCCTCGTTTTCATCAAACATGTCCAACAACGTTTGACAAAAACGCCGTCGAGCTGCAAAATCGTTTTCATTCATAGCCTGAACAACCTGAATTTTGTATGGGTGATGGTGTAAATCTAACCTCAAGATTCTTCGGACGCTCGTGTTTGCCATGCCAAGCGCAGCACTCTGTCGACGTGCCGATCTCCGAGGGCTTCTTTCCACAGCAACTCTCACGCGGTCAATATTCGCGGGAGTTCGCACTGATCTTGCACTGCCACCCCTTCTGCTTCTCGTTTCACCAATTGCTTCAAAGTTTGTCACCCACAATTTGATTGAATTAACAGACGGCACTGGCTTATTTCGATTCCGGAAACGACGCTGAGCGGCTGCATAACTACCACTTTGGTAAAACGCTTTCACAGCGAATGAACGTTGTTGTTTAGACCACTGCTCCATGACGACTGAAATGCTTAGTTGTGGGGGACACAATGGTAACCTTGCTAACTCGCTCCGCCCACTTTCACGGCTCTCCCGCCCTTTTCAAAAATGCAGGTTTGACTGCCTCACCCTGTAGAATACCAATGGGTAGAGTTCTACTCTGGTATCCAGCACCCTCTGGTTTTCTGGAAAATAAGGTCTCTTTGGTCAGAAGTACCATTTATCAAACAGTGGATCACGATTACTTTAAAAATCTGAAAGCATCTGACGACATTTTTTGAACGGCTTAGTGCATCCTCATGATGTCAGGGATTTGTAAATGTGTGTTTGAATGTCGTAATGGTCATTGGTTGGGTAGTGGTGCTCTTTATGTAATAATCTAAAGATGGGCACACCTGTTTCTGGGTACGCCAGAGAAAAATCTCCATTAGAAACAGTTTGACCACGACATTAATCTCTGTCATATGGCTTTCTGGCAGGGTTGTCCTACAAACATTGGAATATTGCCTAAAGTTGGTGCTAACTTATCCAGAGCTGTTGAAAACCTAACAACTACTTAGACTATAATGACTCTGGTAAGTTTACAACAGCTCTGGTTAAGTTAGCACCAACTATGGCCCATAGTGTGCTGGAATGCTAAACTGACATGTCTTTTTCGGGTGAAAAGCCACGCCTTATGTCAGGCCCCTCCTGTCCCTATTTTTTTCCTGACCTATAAAAGGTTATATTTTACATTCTTATATTTAAATAATTGAGTCTTTCAATCTGTCAATAATTACAAGACATTGTGTATTTCAGTTCTCTTGGCGTGTGTTATCCTCTATAGTTCTAATTTTGAGATGTCTCAGCATCTTGTTGTTTATTGTAATTTAAAATGTGTGTTTGAGCTGTAATGTTGTTCTAACAATTTGTTAAATTGTGTTTTTTATTGTGTGAAAATTGCTTTTGGATCAGTCAAGATTCACGTTTTTCACTTTCAATTTTAAGCCGTGGGAGAAGTTCACATGCCTACGCTTAAAGTGGCGTGAAGATTGTGGTTTCCATTTAAGACATCGATATTCACACAATGAATTTACATAAAGTGCAATATCTCCCTTTGACAGGTTCTTGCCTTTTATCACTATGCCACTGTCACTGGGCCGCAATGTATTTCCCATTTACAGATATTTTTGTCACTCATTATTGAGTGTAATTGGACAGTTTCATGTTTTAAGCGATCTCTAAACCTTTATCACAAGGGCCTCAACAGGTTAAAAGATCTTTGAGGTGTTAGTATGATATAATCATACGATTTCATCCCAAAGAAGTATACCAGATAAATGTTTAGATTTTGTAATATATTATGATGTTTAAAAAACAAACACTATTTTAAGTAATTATTCTGGGTGTCAGAAACCATCACTGCCCTTCCCTAGCATCTCACCCCTTCAGCCTCCAGACAACTCCAAGGTCGTACTCCTACTGCCATTGCAGGCTTGACACGTCCAGCATAGCGTCATCCTCTTTGGCGAACACTTGCACACGTAGCCACCATCTTGGCGCACAGCAAGCCCCGACTGCCACAACCAACACTGTGTACTCATGTGTTTGCCTTACTCCACTCATCTCCATCACCTAGGACTCCTGCATCCTCATTGAAAACCGAGGTAAGAGGAATTGCAACTTCCTCACCGCAACCCTCCCCATAAATACCGAACGCACCAAACTTGCAGTGCCCAGTCATTCAGTTATCTTAGTGCCTATATCAAGTTCAGTGCCAAGGGGGCACTGGCCTTGCAGATATGAGCCCAGTATGCGGATGTATACATGCACACAGATATGGGTGGAGAGTAATGGATAGCAGGAACACAGGAGGTATCACCAGGGCTTGGATACAGCGGGGGACTTGTATATACTTGAGGGGTAGACGGGGAAACCACAGGTACCTTGGATGCTTGGAAGACTCTTTAAACCTGGAGGGTACCTTAGAGGGATATACACAGGGGTGTCGGAGACAAGACAGTGGATACAGGAGGGATCTAATCGCAGTACCAAAGGGATTGTCCAGAGAGAATAGTCAGGGGGCGATCTGTGGGTCAAGAGCTGGCAGAGAGCAGCAGTCGGTGGCCAATGCAGGAGGTCCTGTACACAGCTGATAGTAGGAGCAGATCACGTAATAAGTCTATACTCAATGAGTAAGAGAGCGCAATGGTGAAGCCATGAGTGAAGGGGGAGTGGTCTTTTATTCGGGGCCAGGGTGTGTTGTGTTTTGCTGTGTTTAGCTGTTACCGGTCTGGGTCCTGAGCATGGGCAGCACTTTTCATGTGCTGCCTAGATACAAAATAGCAAGCGCAGTCAGCAGCGGGGAGCATGACCGCCTGTAACCCAGCGTTCCCAAATCTAGCTTTGTCTCCCTGAAATTACTTTATGGGTTAGGTTTAACTTTTACTATGCGTATTTTTATAATTATTTTGGTTTATGGCTTATTTAAAGGTTTTTAAACCAGTAGCCACTCATACGTTTACAGTCAGAGCAAAACAAATTTAAAAAAACCCTTTAAACCAATATTTCCATCAATTTACTATTCAGCATAATATGTGCTCTACGTTACTTGAAATAGGCTATAATTAACAGTCAGGAGGTGTTGAGTATGTTTCATCAGCTCTACTAACTGTGTAGAAATAATAAGAAAATCTGAGAAATCTTGAACTCAAACTCAATTTATTTGTGTACATAAATAGTTATGGGAAAATGCCCTGTTTGTCTGTTAAAAACAAAACAGTATATAGTATTCATGGGTACACTTAACAAGATCTAATTAATAATGTCAAACCAAAAGATCGTTAAAGGGCCAAAATCGCCTCCGAGATTATTGCATGGGAAATGGGGAAAAAAACACAACCAATTAAGGCCTAATGTATATTTTAGAGATCTTGCAACCCCCCAAAAAAATTATACATATATTATACAGATAGCATGTCATAAATATTAAAATAGGCACCAATTCAAGTCCTGCATTTAGAGAATCCAGTCCCGCATTAGATATGCAGTGGTTCCAAAACATCTGAAGGGCCAGGTTTACAGACCCTCTATATTTATTCATTTATTTATAAAGGATTTTACCAGGAAGGATACATTGAGATTTCTCTCGTTTTCAAGTATGTCCTGGGTTCAAGAACATTGAAGTGTTACAGTTACAGAAATACAAAGTAATACAATGCAAGATATTAAAAAACAACACAAATATACAGATTAACAGAAAATAAATATGTAGAAAAAGTCATTATGTTACATGTTTACAGGTGCATTCTGTATGAGGTATGTTAGTAAGGAGCTCTTGAGTGACATAAGACTGAAGATTTTGATGGTGTCTGGGAGGTTATTCCATAATTGTGGTGCTCTGTAGGAAAATGAGGATCGAGCCACTGTCTTTTTGTATTGTGGTATTGCAAGTAAGGTGCTGGTCCTGGATCGGAGGTTATAGGATGAGGGAGCTGCTGGGGGAAGCAGCCTATTCAGGTAGGGTGGCAGCTTCCCAGAAAAGCTCTTAAACACCAGGCTGGAAAGGTGAAGGGTGCGTCTAGATTCCAGCGATGACCAGTTTAGCTCTTTTAACATGTCACAATGGTGGGTCATGTACAGTTGTGTTCAAAATTATTCAACCCCCAATGCTGTAAAGGGTTTTAGGGAATTTAGTGTACATTTGTAATTGTATTCAGAATGAAATCCTACAAGGACTTTTTAAAGAACCATATACAACTAAAATGACATCAATTGGTTTTGTAATACAGTAGTAAATGTTTCTTTAATGAATTCTTCATTGACACAATTATTGAACCCCTTAAAGACTACCACTCTGAAGAACAGAGGTTCATTCAAGTGTTTTCAATCAGGTATTGAAAACACCTGTGGATGTCACGGAGCAGCAATAAAGCATAATAAGCACCAATTAGGCAGCTTTAAAATGACTGTGATACTCAGCTCCTTCTAGACATTTACTGGTGTGGTTACAAACATGGTGAAGTCAAGAGAATGGTCCAGGAAGACAAGAGAAGAGGTGATTACTCTTCACAGGAAGGGCAATGGCTATAAGAAGATTGCAAAGATGTTAAACATACGAAGAGAGACCATAGGAAGCATCATTCGCAAATTCAAGGCAAAGGGCACTGTTGAAACGCTACCTGGTCGTGGCAGAAAGAAGATGCTGACTTCGACTGCTGTGCGCTACCTGAAGCGTAGAGTGGAGAAAAGTCCCGTGTGACTGCTGAGGAACGGAGAAAAGATTTGTCAGATGTGGGTACTGAAGTTTCAGCTCAGACAATAACGGCGCACACTGTGTAATGAAGGCCTCCATGCCAGAACTCCCAGGCGCACCCCCTTGCTGTCTCCAAAGATAAGAAGAGTCGACTGCAGTATGACAAAAGTCATGTGGAAACCACAGAAGTTTTGGGATAGTGTTCTGTGGACTGATGAAACAAAATTAGAACTGTTTGGGCCCATGGATCAACGCTATGTTTGGAGGAGGAAGAACAAGGCCTATGAAGTAAAGAACACCTTGCCTACTGTGAAGCATGGCGGGGGGTCAATCATGCTTTGGGACTGTTTTGCTTCTGCAGGTACAGGGAAGCTTCAGCGTGTGCAAGGTACCATGAATTCTCTTCAGTACCAGGAGATATTGGATGACAATGTGATGCAGTCCGTCACAAACCTGAGCTTGGGAGACGTTGGACCTTTCAACAGGACAATGATCCCAAGCATACCTCCAAGTCCACTAGAGCATGGTTGCAGATTAAAGGCTGGAACATTTTGGAGTGGCCATCGCAGTCACCTGACTTAAATCGATTGAGAACCTCTGGTGGACTTAAAGAAAGCAGTTGCAGTGCGCAAGCCTAAGAATGTGACTGAACTGGAGGCTTTTGCCCATGACGAATGGGTGAAGACACCCGTAGACCGCTGCAAGACACTTGTGTCAAGCTATGCTTCACGTTTAAAAGCTGTTATAACTGTAAAAGGATGTTGTACTAAGTACTAAGATTGAATATCACTTGGGGGTTGAATAAAACTGATAATGATGTGAGCACAGAAAAGACATTTGTGGTTATTTCATTATAAATGTTATGTTATATTTGTCTGACCTACACGTGCCTCTTTGATTTAATTGTAAGCAAGATGACTGAATGATCAAAATCAATGTCAAACTGGCCAAAACACTCCATTTCAGTGGGGGTTGAATAATTTTGAACACAACTGTAGTTACATTGTAATGCAAAGCGGCAGAATGAGTTATATAATGTAGTAAGTTTCTGAAGATGTGTTTGTGGGGCGGCTGCGTACACTACATCTCCGTAATCAATGGCCGGCATAAGCGTTTGTTGTGCAATCTGCTTTCTTACCGCGGGGCTCAGGCAGGATTTGTTTCTGTACAGGGCACCTAGTTTGGGGTAAAGTTTAGATGAGAGTTTTTCGATGTGAGGGCCAAAGGATAGATTAGGGTCCAACCACATACCTAGATATTTGAGAGAAGGGACTGTGGTCAGCGTGCCATTTGATTTTGTCCCCACACATAGATGGGGATTTTGCAATTTGTGTAGTTTAGGTTTTGTTCCAAAGAGCATCGTTACAGTTTTGTCATTATTTAAAAAAAGTTTGTTGTGTTTGATCCACTTTTCTACCTCTGTGAATTGTTCTTGCAGCACGGCTTCCAGCTGCCGGAGATTTGGTTTGCTGGTATAGATTATGGTGTCGTCTATATGCAGGTATGTTAAACTCTGGGCCCCCCCAGATGTTTCTGGTAATTGTAGGTATTCAACATCTGGGGGCATAGTTTTAGATCTGTATCCAGACCCGTGAATTGAGGGTCTCAATTACACTCTCTTGACGAGTCACAACTAAGGGTTGAACAGTTGTCACGGGTTGATTTCGATACAGGTTTTGCATCGTGAAGCACCAGGGATCATTACTCATAACATGAGGGTTATTTTATTTCTTTTTTCTAGTCGATTTTTCAAATGGTGACAGGGATTCACAAGGTCACGAAAAGATTATAACAAGTTAAAAGAGTTCACCACACACAGTCACATGCTGAAGCCACAAACCATCATTTCCTGATTCTCTCTTCAGAGCATCAGTTTAATTCCCCCTGATTAATCACTCTGGAAACACACCGGATTGTACCTGGTTTCTACCAGGATCTCACCTCATTTACACCAGACTATGTTTTGCATATTACAGGCTTTATATAGAAAGGAGCATAGTAAGAAAGATTTAAAATAGAACAAAATAAATCCCCTATACTAATAAATACATTACACTTATCACCAGCAGTACATTCACAAACTGAGCGTATTGATACATTTAATAGCTGCACAAATATATTTGTAAATGAGAATTGTTTTTGCATTTTGCTTGGCCTTAGGTTGAAACGTAGACAGCAGGAAATTCGTATGATGTAATTACACATAAGTGTTATTTTCAGGGAGAATAGAAGTCATTGCGAAAACCATTTGCAAATCTAAGCAAATCAGAGACTTGCTTTGCCAACAGAGCCCTTTCATTCCTATATGCACCAAGCAAAGCTGGGTAGGAGATGAAACTGCAAAAGTCTGTAATTTCTCACTTTTTTGCATCTATAGCCTGCTGTAGCGCAGACAGCTCACATACCAGCGAAATGCCATTCTAGATGGCTTCAAGCATAGATCAGGTGTTGCATCAACACATAAACCACTCCTGGACAGCTGTTTCATGCTCGTTATATTCCAGTCAACTGGTATAAGATAAAATCAGACAAGTATGTTCATAGTACACAAGAATTTGGAAGAGTCATAGTTGTAAAAACCTTTTCCCTTCTATGTTTTGTTGTAGTACATGCTCCCCTTTACAAATATGTTTTAAATTAATAATTATTCATATTGCTTTTCAGACTTTATTATTTTTGATCAAAGTAATAAAAACACCTGTATAGACTTTGGGCCCTATTACATTCCTGACGCTAACGTTCGCATTGGTGGCCCTAGCGCGATATTACAATCCGAAAGCTAAACTATTCAGCGCGAGGTTACTGTAATTTGCGCTCTCTATACTTAACATGGGGAGCACAAAGTGTTAATTAGCGTTAGGATTACAATGTACTAACGCTAATTACCGTCCAGCTGCGGTTAACCCGAAAGTTACCCACAGCCAGGACCTGGTGCTAATGGATTCTGCTTCTGCGGAATCCGTCAGCACCAGCCAAAAATACCCCAAAAATCTGATACTTACCTCCCATCCTGCAGCGAGAACAGTGGCTCCAACCGCCTCTTCTGGCTGCCGGGAGCACTGAAAGACTGGGGAAAAAAGTCCCCCACTCTCCCTCTGCGGATCACTACGCCGACCTGCCGGATCTCCCGAGGTGAGATCCTGCAGGTCATGTGACCGGCAGCATTAGCCTCAATGGAGTTCTATGGACTCCATGGAGGGGATGCTCGCGGTGGCACTTAGCGGTGCTGTGAGCATCCCGAAGCTTAGCACTGGTTACAGTGCTGGCTGCTTTATTAGCGCCTGCATTGTAATATCACGCTAAAACAGGGACCGTAAGGAGAAACCTGCAGGCGCAGGTTTTTTTCCTTTGACTCCCCATTTTAGCGTTAGGATCGTAATATGGCCCCATGTATAAAATATGTACATATACACAAATCACTCATACATGCCCACATACATGTGTAAATAAATGCAATTTCTCATGCATTTACACTCTTATTCATACAGTTATGTGCCCTCCCAAATGTTTATACATTCATGCAGCTCTTCACTTTTTTTCATGCAGCTTCATACCAACTCTTTCATACAATCTTGCAAACGTGCGTACATACCCACACGTTTTCACACATTCTTTATCTCTCCCTCATATAACCAACACCTATATTTTCTCTGTAGCATTAGCACGCAAATTCTCTGTCACACGCACACGCTACATTTCCCACGGTCCTACGCACGCTCTCTGTCCCATGCAACACCCCAAGAACCACCACGAATATCCCTCACCACTAGTGAGCTGTGAACGGTGGTTTGCTATGTGTTTGTGGCTTCCCTTGGAGACAATAATGAAGTATCGTTTCGCGTAGAAAAACAAAAAGCCTTTACTTCATAACGCAAAGCAGCACATTTGGTGACAGAATGACTTTCCTGTTTGCCCTCAAACATCTGAGCTGCCACAAGATGTTTAGTAGATAATTTATGAACAGGAACTTCAAAAAAGGGAAGAAAAAAAAGGACGCGCACAATTTGTCCTACTTCCTGCCTGGCCACGTCCTCTGTCAAAGTAGTAGAAATGTTAACAAAAACATGAATAAACCTTATTGCCCAGCCTTCAGGCCTTCGCGGAGTTTTGGAGAAAATATCAACTGAGAAGCACATTTTTGAAGGTTTGCGGTGCACAATCTGTAATTACATTTCCCGGTACTAACCGTATTGTACCTTTTCACCTTTCTGTTTGGCTTGGAGGAAACGTCTGATAATACTGATCTCTGTGGCCATTCTAGGTCTGCAAAGTTTCCTGCAGTTCTCACCATCCGTACGTTCTGAACAAAGAGGAACAAAAAGAGAACATAGTGTCTCAGTTCTGTTCATTATTTTCCATAACATTGCCAGGGTACACCGTGGTACGTGCAATAAAGTGATTTTAACACAATGGACACTTTTCAGTGAGCTATAAAGTTGCCACCCTTTGATGGAAAACATCTAACTTTAGCTCATCTGAATATTACTCAATTCCCAGAGAAGTTAAATAAGAGCATGTCTGTCAGTATGACAAAAATGATAAATTCCAGGAGACGCTACGGGGTTATTTTTCTTCAGAAGAATACTAACCATGATGTTGTCTCCTGGCGTTTATATTGTATATTATTATTATTGTACATATATGTACAATTAAAAAGCAAAGCAGTAGCTTATGTGGTATAAATAGCCTATAGAAGTAAAATAAAATTAGTGTTATAAACCTCAAAATAAAATTAAAAAATATTTTTTGTGACTGGAAAATATTGTTTATTGAAATTAGAATTTTCTTTTACACTGTAGGGGTTATTCAGAAAGAGCCAATCAGGCCCTGAAGTGTAACCGGATGCCGAAATTTAGTGTAGAGTGCCATTTCGTGGCCGTTCAGCTATTCAGAGAGCAGGCAATTTGCCAAATTTTGGCGCATTGCCAGCAAGTACCGGCTGGGTGGAGTAGAAGTAACATCACTGCTCTGCATGGAGAGAGCCTGTGGAGACATGGGTTCGATCCCGACGAGCAACCTCTCCAGTAAGTGTCCTTGGGCAAGACACCTAACGGTACATACTCGCCACCCAGGACATACTTGAAAACAAGAGAAATCTCGATATATCCTTCCTGGTAAAATACTTTCTAAAAAAAAAATAAAAAAATTTGGTGCCCATTCGAAGGCAGTGAAATCCCCCATAGAGAAGCAATGCTTCATCTATTCAGAGAACACAGCAGTGAAAAGTTGCCGAAATGCCCTGCTTTTCGGTGGTTTCATTCGGCAGGTTTAATCAGGCGAATCCCATAGGCTTCAATGTTAAAAATATTCCAGTCTTAATGCAATATCTAATAAACCGTTTAATATTTTATTCTGCTGTAAAAAGTCTCTTTATAGATTTTTTAGGATCTTTTAGGCATTTTTCAGATTTTTTCGAGAATTATTTTTCCGTGTTTTTTTTTTTTTTGAAAGCGTTTCTTTTTTCTGTAATATAACCTTTTTATTATCATTCTTAGGACCTTCTATGTAAATTACAGGCATTTTAGTTCAGTATTTTTTTTGCAAATCGTCTTTCAATTTTGAAAATTTCAAGCGTACTTTTTCTTTTTTTTACCCCATTCGTCAGTTTGTCGGCTTTTTCCGGCAGCTGGTCTGCGCTGTGATCGGCGGCCCGTCGGCTTTTTCTGCCGTGTTCGGCGTGGTTTTTCTGGCAGGTGTTTGGCAGCATTGCGGCAGGTTTTCACAAAATAATGGAAGTGCACTAGAGGCGCGTGATTGGGGGGGACACAGTGTAATATCGAGGGGTCTTGCAGAGGAGTCATTACACTGTGTCCCCCCAATCACGCGCCTCCAGTGCACTTCCATTATTTTGTGAAATCCAGTCGTTTGGGTGGAAAGGAGGAACCACCTGAAGATGCACTGAAAAAGATACATACAACAAACTCACAGCCGTCCATGACATCTTCCTTTCAAACTCCTTCAACCTCCTAGCTTTAACTGAAACCTGGCTAACTCCCTCAGACACGGCCTCCGTTGCTGCTCTCTCACATGGAGGTCTACACTTGAGCCATACCCCCAGACCGGGTGAGAGACATGGTGGCGGGGTCGGAATCCTGCTCTCTCCCACCTGCACCTACCAGCATCTCCCTCCACCCCCATCCCTCTCCTTCTCCTCCTTCGAGACACACTGCATCCGCCTGTTCTCTCCTCTGGCTCTCAGGGTGGCAGTCATCTACCGCCCACCGGGACCACCTCCCAGTTCTTTGACCACTTTGCTACCTGGCTTTCTCACTTCCTGTCTTCTAATCTTCCATGCCTAATTCTCAGGGACTTCAACATTCCCATTGATGATCCTTCCGCCCCTGCTGCCTCCAAACTTCTTTCACTCACGTCCTCCCTTGGACTCACACAATCCTCCCTCCTCCCTACCACCGCGATGGTCACGCTATTGACCTTGTCTTTTCCAACCTCTGCTCCATTTCTGAGTTCAACTGTCGCCCTTTCCCCATCTCTGACCACCACCTTCTCTCTTTCAACCTATCTGGACTTCCTAAACACCCTGCTCCCCCACCCCGCACACACACTCGCAGAAATCTACATGCTGTGGACCCCCATCAATTCTCCAACCTACTTCACCACCTCCCTCATACCTCATCCTTCACCTGCCCTGATGCTGCCACTAATCACTACAACACTACTCTTATCTCTGCTCTAGACACTCTTGCTCCTCTTCGACTCTGTAAGGCCCCACACCGCCAGCTTCAGCCCTGGCACACCCTCCAGACACGCTACCTGCAAAGATGCTCCCGCACTGCAGAGCGTGCCTGGAGGAAATCCCGCTCTGAAGCTGATTTTGTTCACTTCAAGTTTATTCTCCGGTCATACACCTCTGCCCTCCACTTGGCCAAACAATCCTTCTTCTCATCTCTTATATCTACGCTGTCCTCCAACCCTAAACGGCTCTGGTCCACCTTCAACACCCTCCTCTACCCACCTGCACCTCCCCCCACAGCTGCCTTCAGCGCTCAAGACCTGGCAGACTACTTCCTCAGTAAAACTCTAAATATCAGAAGCAACATCCCAACACAAGATAGTTATCTGCCACCTCCACTCCCAGAGGTCCCCTCTGCCACCCTCTGTCGCTTCCTCCCAGCCACTGAGGAGGAAGTCAATTCCTTATTGTCCTCCTCACATCTCACCACATGCCCGCTCGACCCCTCCCTCACATCTAATTCCTCCCCTCTCCTCCTCCCTCACCCCTGCTCTCACACACATCTTCAACCTATCTCTCTCCACTGGCTCCTTTCATCCGCCTTCAAACACGCGCTAGTTACCCCTTTACTAAAGAAACCATCCCTCGATCCCAACTCTCCATCCAACTACCGCCCTGTATCCCTGCTTCCCTTCACATCAAAGCTCTTAGAAAAACTAGTCTTCAACCGCCTCTCCCTCTTCCTGTCCTCCAATTCCCTACTTGACCCCCTGCAATCTGGCTTCCGTCCCCTACACTCAACTGAAACTGCCCTCACCAAAGTCACCAACGACCTCCTAACTGCTAAAAAACACGGCCACTATTCTATTCTCATCCTGCTCGACCTCTCGGCTGCTTTTGACACTGTTGACCACCCCCTCCTTCTACAGACCCTCAACTCTCTGGGTCTCGGTGACACAGCACTCGCTTGGGTCGAATCCTATTTATCCAACAGGTCCTTCTGTGTGTCCTTTGCTGGAAACTCCTCCTCCTCATTGCCTCTATCTGTTGGTGTACCTCAAGGCTCTGTCCTTGGTCCTCTGCTCTTTTCCATCTACACCTCCTCCCTGGGCAAAATCATCAACAGCTTTGGCTTCAATTACCACCTCTACGCTGATGACACTCAGATCTACCTCTCTACCCCTGATCTCTCCCCCTGTCCTTTCAAAAGTCAGTGACTGTTTATCTGGCATCTCCTCCTGGATGGCCCACCACCTAAAGATCAACATGTCAAAGACTGAACTCCTACTTATTCCTCCCTCCAATGCCTCCCCACCTCCTGACTTCTCTATCACGGTGGAGGGTATCACCATTTCCCCATCAAACCAAGTTCGCTGTCTTGGAGTTACACTTGACTCTGCTCTTTCCTTCATCCCCCACATCAAGTCTCTTTCCTCCTCCTGCCGATACCAACTGCGTATATTTCCTGAATTCGGCCATTTCTTACCGCTGTCACCACAAAACAACTCATACACGCCCTGGTAATCTCCCGACTCGACTATTGCAATAATCTCTTATCTGGCCTCCCTCTGTCCCGCCTCTCCCCCCTACAATCCATCCTGAACGCCTCCGCCAGGCTAATTCACCTCACCCGCTGCTCTGTCTCTGCCGCTCCCCTCTGCGAGTCCCTTCACTGGCTCCCCATCCACTGCAGAATTAAGTTCAAAATCCTTATCCTTACCTACAAAACCCTCACTAACTCAGCTCCCCACTACCTGTCCTCACTAATCACCAAATACACCCCGGCCCGCTCCCTAAGGTCAAACAGTGACCTGCGACTAGCTTCTCCCCGCATCACCTCTTCCCATGATAGACTGCAGGATTTCTCATGCGCAGCCCCCACTCTCTGGAACGCTCTCCCTCGTACTGTCAGACTTTCACCTAACTTCTCTTCCTTCAAACGCTCCCTAAAACGTTCCTATTTAGGGAAGCCTACCACCCAACTCACTGACGCAACCATCAATCACTCTCACCTTACAGTCCTCTCCTCCTGTTTCCAACCCCAACCCTCCCAGATTGTGAGTTCCTACGGGAATAGGGCCCTCATCTCCTCCTGTACTGTTTGTCAAATGTTGTTCAATGTATTGTAACCCTGTCTATACTGTGCTTATTGTACAGCGCTGCGGAATATGCTGGCGCTTTATAAATAAAGAATAATAATAATAATAATATAATATATATATATTTTTTGAGATTTTGTATATTTTACGTATCCTACAGTTTTAAATGCGAGACAACTATGAGACAACTATTTTTTATTGCGGCAGGTTTTCCCTGCACTCCGGGGACCCTGCAGTGAATTCTGAATTCACCGCAGTGTGGGGAACTTTGATTCCCCAAAGTGCAAGGAACTGCGGGGAACGAGAGAGCACTCTCTGAATAACCCCTTATATATTTAGAGAAACATTTCCCAATGGTTTTTAGTTCCATGTTGGTACAGATGAGAACCCTATTTTTTTCTTTCACCCACCTTCATTTCCAGTTCTCTCACCTACTAGGGGCTAAATTACAATCTTCGCGCAAACGTTTGCGCCAGCGCAAAAAAACATTAACGAGAGGGGTAAACCCATTTGCTCTGAATGCCGTATTACATAATCAGCGCAACAACCGCTCGCAATTGTCTACCGTGGGTGAACCTGCGCGAACCCTGCGCGAGCTTACTGTACTGCGCGAGTCCTATACTTAACATTGTGAGCGTAAATGCGAATGTAATACCATCCTCGTACCAGCGCACAATCTATTTGTGGTAATTACCGCATAGCCTTTACGCACATAATTTTAGCAACTGCAAAAAGCTGGTGTTAATGGCAAATCTGACCGACCTGGCCAAGCCGAAATACACCAGCCCAGTAAAAAAAATGCAGCAAAGTATAGTTGCCCCTTCAACACATACCAAACCAATAAAATGGAGAAGTTGTGTGTGCATGTATTTAATCGCTGCAGCATATATGCTCAGATTGACTGTGGCAGGCGCAATTTCTTAACGTGAGATAATTGTGGTTCTTAATTCTGATTGGCTGAATCGCGAGAAAAAAACAGTCTGCACACTGTTTTTTGTGCGAGACGGTACTGCGCAAGCATTTGGCCGCGTCCTGTTTGCGAGCGTTATTGATCGGTGGATGAAAAGACGCGCGAGGATTGTGATTCTAGCTGTGATTTGCGCGCACAATACTTTAACGCTTGGCGCAAAGATTTTCGCTTTGCGCGAAGATTGTAATATAGCCCTAGGTGTTTCCATGACAGAGAACCTTCTACTTTACTATCATCATGGCTGGATTTACATCTCAGGAGCCTTTAGGCAAAGAAGTCTGGAGCACTCCTAACCCCCATCCCCACCCTTCAAAAAAGTGCCAAAACTTTGAGAAATACTTCTTTAATTTTTGTTTTGTGGAAAAACGAAAAAAATCTACAGTTTTTCGATGATCGAATATGTTATATTGCATTATGCCATCACCACCACACTTGCTGGCAGCATGGTAAATGAGAAGCTGAGTTAGTGCAGTGTCACTGTTCACTTTATAACTGAAAAGTGGAAAACAGTGCTGTTAGAAAAATAAAAAATATTTTATTTTTATATAAACCTGCTCAAGTTGGTATCCTTGAAAAACCCATACTGTGGCCTTTCCAGTGTTCCAATGACACCTCATGTGACCCTCTAGCATGTAGGGTTCCAGAGATAAAGGGGTCCATAGGATTTTAAAATTGTAAAATTGTATTTATTTATATTTATTTATTTTTAACAGAACAAGGCATCCCCCTGTGGTAGGTGCCTTTAGGCACATGCCTATTTTGCCTTATTATAAATTCGGCCCTGAGTATCATTGGTCACGATTCTTGGCTCTTCTAGAACCAATGGATATGTTCTTTTTAAAAATATATACTAGAAATGGTAAAAGCTCATAATAAATACACAAATCATATATGAACCAATAATGTGCTGCTTATTGTGAGTAATGTTTAGGCTTAGCATCATAGTAAATGTAGAGAATTAAGCATGACCAATTTGATAAAAATGCTTGGCATGCTTTTATATCTATCAGGGCCTTTGCTTAACTCACTTTACGTATATTGAGCACGGTGTTATTTTTTGACACTTTGCTGAAAGCAATTAGAATTATATATATATATATATATATACACACACTATATTGCCAAAAGTATTCGCTCACCTGCCTTGACTCGCATATGAACTTAAGTGACATCCCATTCCTAATCCATAGGGTTCAATATGACGTCGGTCCACCCTTTTGTCACGTCCATGTTGGAAAGGGACCGGATAAGAACCCAATAGAGGAATCTGTACGATGCCCGGAGACGCTCTGGAGGAGCTGAGTAAATCTTAGGGCAAGATTAGAGGACAGCACTGAGATACTGTGAAGTAGAGGAGCTATTGTTTCACTCAGAGAGAGAACAATTGTGAAGCGATGCCAGAGAGCGTTCACCAGGTTTATATAGTGGACAGGGTGGAGGTGGACACGCCTCTACCCTGAGCACTGCCTCCACCAAGTCCTGTTGGAGGTCAGTTAGAAGACTCCCCCCTGTGATCTCTGCAGGGCTCTGACTCCACCCCCTTCCAACCATGGAGGTCTCGATCTGCCCCCGGGCGCCATCTTGGCCAGCTCCACCTGGCCGGCGTCCCACGTGTGGGGTGGTGGCCGCATGGACGGCGGAACGCCATGCCCTGACAGCCAGGGAACGCCGCCGACGGGGAGCGGCCATCTGGACCGGGGGAGCCGCGGACCGAGGACCCTGATGGCTCCAGGGAGCGGCGGCTCGGGAGTCTGCGGACCCGGAGGGGGCACTCGCGGCCATGCGAGGACGGGGGCGGCGGCTGGTGAGACTTGACACCTTTGCAGCTATAACAGCTTCAACTCTTCTGGGAAGGCTGTCCACAAGGTTTAGGAGTGTGTTTATGGGAATTTTTGACCGTTCTTCCAGAAGCGCATTTGTGAGGTCACACACTGATGTTGGACGAGAAGGCCTGGCTCTCAGTCTCTGCTCTAATTCATCCCAAAGGTGTTCTATCGGGTTGAGGTCAGGACTCTGTGCAGGCCAGTCAAGTTCATCCACACCAGACTCTGTCATCCATGTCTTTATGGACCTTGCTTTGTGCACAGTCATGTTGGAAGAGGAAGGGGCCAGCTCCAAACTGTTCCCACAAAGTTGGGAGCATGTAATTGTCCAAAATGTCTTGGTATGCTGAAGCATTCAGAGTTCCTTTCACTGGAACTAAGGGGCCAAGCCCAGCTCCTGAAAAACAACCCCAAACCATAATCCCCCCTCCACCAACCTTTACACTTGGCACAATGCAGTCAGACAAGTACCGTTCTCCAGGTAACCGCCGAACCCAGAAGCCAAAGCGTGATTCGTCACTCCAGAGAACGCATCTCCACTGCTCTAGTGTCCAGTGGCGGCGTGCTTTACACCACTGCATCCGACGCTTTGCATTGCAATTGGTGATGTATGGCTTGGATGCAGCTGCTCGGCCATGAAAACCCATTCCATGAAGCTTTCTGCACACTGTTCTTGAGCTAATCTGAAGGCCATATGAAGTTTGGAGGTCTGTAGGGATTTACTCTGCAGAAAATTGGCGACCTCTTCGCACTATGTGCCTCAGCATCCTCTGACCCCGCTCCGTCAGTTTATGTGGCCTACCACTTCGTGGCTGAGTTGCTTTCGTTCCCAAACACTTCCACTTTCTTATAATACAGCTGACAGTTGACTGTGGAATATTTAGGAGCGAGGAAATTTCACGACTGGATTTGTTGCACAGGTGGCATCCTATCACAGTTCTATGCTGGAATTCACTGAGCTCCTGAGAGCGACCCATTCTTTCACAAATGTTTGTAAAAACAGTCTGCATGCCTAGGTGCTTGATTTTATATACCTGTGATCATGGAAGTGATTGGAACGCCTGATTCTGATTATTTGGATGGGTGAGCGAATACTTTTGGCAATATAGTGTATGTGTTTATTATTGCAGAAGCCACCTGCACATCACAGCAATTCAATGAATTGCATCCCAGAGCTCCTGTGCCACATTCCCCATATGCAGCAAGGAACTCTGGGTAGGATATGCAAATGACCTCTGTCTCACTTTTATGCATCCTGGATCTGTTATTACACAGAACCCTAAAATCAATGCTATGCCACACTGTGGCTTTGTAGCACAGATAAGGTTTATGCAACTGGTCAAAACCACTCCTATATATATATATAATCCAGGATGCATAAAAGTGAGACAGAGGTTATTTGCATATCCTACCCAGAATTTCTTGCTGCATATGGGGAATGTGCCACAGGAACTCGGATGCAATTCTTTGAATTGCTATGATGTGCAGGTGGCTTCTGCAATAATAAACACACTTATTATAGTCAAGTGTGGAGGCTTTTTATCTCACTTTTAGTCCTCCACCACAACCCTTGTAGACACTAAAATATATGTATACTAGTATATACATATATATATATACATTTTAGTTAATGATACCGTCTAGTATAAAGACTCATTTCTTCCCTTTTCTTATTACAGTTCATATGGGATAATTCAATTCTACTCTCGGAAAGAAATATCGTGTTGCTATTTGAAATTCGCCTTTCATTGTTGAGAAATATGAACAGTATGTTTTTATATTCCTGGGTACACCTTCAGGCATAAGGTTAAGACTTTGATATTACGAAGGTAATTCCTGCTATTCAAGCATATGCTTTCAGTACTGAAAAGCTTTTGAAATATTTGTGGCATGTACAATGGAAAGCATATTGGAATTGCCGTGCTAGAGGCCCATGCAAGGCATACTTTTTGGGGGTTTCTAATAGTGTAATTCCCAAAAATGTATTTTTGGATATTTATTGTTTTGCATATTTCTTTCCAAATTTAAATAACATGGTAATAATTCCTACTTAATGACCGTGATTTCCTACATTTGAAACATCGGCGTCTCGCAGATTCTGAAATCCAGAAGAATCTGGAATGCTCGGGGTCTCGATCACTCTTGATTTAAGGATGCTGTACCAGTAGTGTTGGAGGAACTGGTTGCTTGCTAAAAATTTTCCCTTTGGAGAACAGGTGAATGTTGTGCAGAGTAGGTCTGGGTCCCAAACCATGAACCAGTCCCCCACGGTACCATCACTTTAATAGATGTTTCTACATGTTCATAATGTTTTACCTATTAACCCCTACAGTACCATGTGATTTTCCAAAAAATCATTGTCAGGAACCAGTGGTTTTTTTGAAAAATCATTTTTAGTTAATTAGACCCTCAGAAATATTTGGGCATTTTCCCAATGAATGTATTACTGTACTAACATATTTGGCCAGTAGATGGTGCCATCAAATGCCAAATTGAGTAACAGTCGTTACAGTTGCAGCCCATGGTTCACTGCATCAGTTTGCTGAATGTCTGATGTCAGGACATTCAGGCCCCTATTACACGGTTTGCGCAAATGCGCTCACGCAGCCCATTTTTTTTGCGCATGCAAAAAAACTTTAGCGCGCACAAATTAATGCGTTAGTACGCTCCGAGCGCAGTTTTTCAGCCTTCAACTTTTTTACGTGCGCAAATGACCGTTGCGTGCAGGAATCGGTGGGCAGACTGTTTTTTCACGGGATTCATATAATCAGAATTAAGAACCACCATTTTCTAAAGTTAGGTTGTTGCGCCTGTCAAAGTCAATCTGCGTATATGTGCTGCAGCAAAAAAATTTTTGGACAAATTATTAAATTTTTTATGTCTGGGTATGTGTAGAATGTGTAACTGTACTGTGCTGTATTTTTTTTTATTGCTGAGTTATTTCGTTTCGGCCACAACTATCAGATTTGCAGTTAACATCAAGTTTTCAAAGACGTTCCGAAAATTCACGCAAACGTCGCTCGTACGACTTTGCGCGAAGATTGTAATACCATCCGCACTAACGCATTTGCGCTCACAGTGTTAAGTATAGGATGCGCGTACGAACTTGCGCTCGCGCTGGGTTCGCACAGGGTCAATCGCGGTAGACGATAACGTGCATCGTTTGCACGAACCTCGTACTACGACGTTCCGCGCAAATGGTTTTGTCCTCGCGCAAAAGTGCATTTGCGCGCACGGGTGTAATAGGGGCCTCAGTTAGCTGATTTTACAGTTTTAGCTCTTTGGGAGCACCTTCTGCAGCCCAAAAGCAAACAAAACTCCTTTGTAGTGAACGAATTTCATTTGCTTTTGGCTGCAGAGCTGCAGATCGAGATATCTCGATATCAGGGCAACGGATGGTGCCTTTGAAGCCCGGGATATCTCGATCTCAGTAGTTAGGGGGTTAATAATTGGCTACAAGCTGGCTGTGATTTTTAATTATTTCAGGGTGAACCACTCTAGAAGGTTCTAGTCTGTGTAGCTCATATCAGAATTAATATTTTATATTCGTATAATAATATAGAAATATTTCAACACTTTTTTCAAGGCTTGTTTTATCATTAAATGATAAAAATAATATATGCAGCCTTTTCCTATTTTTGGGGGGGCTGGGAACTACATGGAAAATAATTCATAACAAAATGATTAATATTTTTAAAGTAAATAGAATTTTTCTGGCCATAGAGTGTTTTAAATGAGAAAGGAATATTATTTGCTTCCACTCCCAGGCCTGCAGTCTTCCAGAAGAACATGATGTTGCTGTGGATGCTTGTCTTGGTCTTTTTACAAAGGAAACAGTAATTTCTGTCCATATGATAGCATAAACACGTAACTGTGGAAACACTCTTAAAGGGATGACTTAACTTTGGCATAGAGACATTCATTGCAGCCAAACATGCCCTTGAACTGTAATAAACACCCTTTAGCCATTTAACCTGGCCAAAGCCTGCACCCCAATAACACACATAACCTCTCCTTTGGGTTTAGTGGCTTTGGATACAACTGTACTTAAGTTTGAAATTTATAGAACCGCCTCCAAACTGTTATCAGAAAGAGGGTGATCTCCTATGGTAGATGAACTTTCTTTTCCTTGAGTTCAGTTTCCCATCTGCAATCGGCCATGCCTGGAAGCCTCTTAATTCAGTGTTTGCCTTCAAGCTCCGTCTCCAGTTAGAGTCAACTTGTGACTTGCACTGACCAAGCTGAACACCTACAAAGCCGTTACTATATTTATTTATAAAGTATTTTACCAGGAATGATACATTGAGATTTCTCTCATTTTCAAGTATGTCCTGGGTTTAAGAACATTCAGTTGTTACATTAGGTACAGAAATACAAAGTAATAACTGAAAATAACAACACAAATATACAGATTAACACCGAAAATAAATACACCCTTTGCAGCTATAACAGCTTCAACTCTTCTGGGAAGGCTGTCCACAAGGTTTAGGAGTGTGTTCATGGGAATTTTTGACCCTTCTTCCAGAAACGTATTTGTGAGGTCACATACTGATGTTGGACGAGAAGGCCTGGCTCTCAGTCTCCGCTCTAATTCATCCCAAAGGTGTTCTATCGGGTTGAGGTCAGGACTCTGTGCAGGCCAGTCAAGTTCATCCACACCAGACTCTGTCATCCATGTCTTTATGGATATTGCTTTGTGCACTGGTGCACAGTCATGGAAGCGGAAGGGGCCAGCTCCAAATTGTTCCCACAAAGTTGGGAGCATGGAATTGTCCAAAATGTCTTGGTATGCTGAAGCATTCAGAGTTCCTTTCACTGGAACTAAGGGGCCAAGCCCAGCTCCTGAAACACAACCCCACACCATGATCCCCCTCCACCAAACTTTACACTTGGCACAATGCAGTCAGAAAAGTACCATTCTCCTGGCAACCCCCAAACCCAGACTCGTCCATCAGATTGCCAGATGGAGAAGCACGATTCGTCACTCCAGAGAACGCGTCTCCACTGCTCTAGAGTCCAGTGGCGGCGTGCTTTACACCACCGCATCCGACGCTTTGCATTGCACTTGGTGATGTATGGCTTGGATGCAGCTGCTCGGCCATGGAAAC
This sequence comes from Leptobrachium leishanense, assembly GCA_009667805.1. Taxonomy (NCBI): domain Eukaryota; kingdom Metazoa; phylum Chordata; class Amphibia; order Anura; family Megophryidae; genus Leptobrachium; species Leptobrachium leishanense. The sequence continues at coordinate 113,023,617 of CM019066.1, forward strand.
CCATTCCATGAAGCTCTCTGCGCACTGTTCTTGAGCTAATCTGAAGGCCACATGAAGTTTGGAGGTCTGTAGCGATTGACTCTGCAGAAAGTTGGCAACTTCTTCGCATTATGCGCCTCAGCTTCCGCTGACCCTGCTCCGTCAGTTTACGTGGCCTACCACTTCGTGGCTGAGATGCTGTCGTTCCCAAACACTTCCACGATCTTATAATACAGCTGACAGTTGACTGGAATATTTAGGAGCGAGGAATTTTCACGACTGAATTTGTTGCACAGGTGGCATCCTATCACAGTTCCACGCTGGAATTCACTGAGCTCCTGAGAGCGACCCATTCTTTCACAAATGTTTGTAAAAACCGTCTGCATGCCTAGGTGCTTGATTTTATATACCTGTGGCCATGGAAGTGATTGGAACAACTGATTCTGATTATTTGGATGGGTGAGCGAATACTTTTGGCAATATAGTGTATGTAAGAAATATACTCCCTATGTTACATGTTTACAGGTGCATTCTGTATTGAGGTATGTTAATTGGGAGCTTTTAAGGGACTTTAGACTGGGTGAACATTTGATGGCGTCTGGGAGGTTATTCCATAATTGTGGTGCTCTGTAGGAAAATGAGGATCGAGTCACTGCCTTTTTGTATTGTGGTATTGCAAGTAAGGTGCTGGTCCTGGATCGGAGATTATAGGATGAGGGAACTGCTGGGGGAAGCAGTCTATTCAGGTAGGGTGGTAGCTTCCCAGAAAAGCTCTTAAACACCAGGTTGGAAAGGTAAAGGGTGCGTTTAGTATCCAGCGACGGCCAGTTTAGTTCTTTTAACATGTCACAATGGTGGGTCATGTAGTTACATTGCAGCACTAAGCGGCAGAATGAGTTATACAATGTAGTAAGCTTCTGGAGGTGTGTTTGCGGGGCAGCTGCATACACTACATCTCAGTATTCAATAGCTGGCACAAGCATTTGTTGCACAATATGCTTTCTTACCGCGGGGCTCAGGCGGGATTTCTTTCTGTACAAGGCACCTAGTTTGGGGTAAAGTTTAGATGAGAGTTTTTTGATGTGGGGGCCAAAGGATAGATTAGGGTCCAACCACATACCTAGATATTTGAGAGAAGTGACTGTGGTCAGCGTGCCATTTGATTTTGTCCTGACACATAGATGGGGAGTTTGCAATTAATGTAGTTTAGGTGCTGTTCCAAAGAGCATTGTAACAATATTCAACAATACAGTACAAGAAAACCACACAAGAAGGAGCAGGAGGGTGGGAGCTTGCAGGAAACAGAGAGGGAGATGACAAGAAGAACACAGCTTATATGCATTCATTTCAGGGACGGATTCAGACATACGTTTCAGGCGACGAGAGAGGAAAGTGTCGCAACCAGCTGCAGGTGGGAGACCACGTGTTACCGCGAGGGCTCTGCAAAGGTAGAGGCGCCGTAACCCCAAGTACAATAGTGTCAAAGAGAGCAGATCCTCAAGCGGAATAAGTGTCAAGAGATTCCTTTATTCAGGGGGGTTAGCAAACCCCATGGTGCAAAAACATGTGACGTTTCGGCCTAGTTTGCTAACCCCCCTGAATAAAGGAATTTCTTGACACTTATTCCACTTGAGGATCTGCTCTCTTCGACACTATAAGTTTCAGGAGACACACTCTACCAATTCTGGTGTTTGGTTTGCAGTAGCAGGGACAGGCATACACAGAGGCGCAAATACATACATAGATACAGTATATATGCATACACATGCACCATCTAAGGATGCCATGGAGGCAGGCTCAGAAACCCTAAAGAAATAAATCTGATTTGTTGGTCTCCAAAGAGCGCAACAAATAAAATATATATATTAGTGACATAAAATTATGGTGTCAATACTTCTCCATACATGTGAACTGATGCAGAAAAAAATACATAAAAATTACTTACATTTATGCCAATGTCAACATTTATTGTAGTGTACAGTTGCTTGAGGGTTTATTGCTTTGTGGCTCTGTTACAGACCTGCACTCCCTGAATATATGGAGGAGCTCCTAAAAAGGAGGAACATGAGGATAAAAGAGGAACGGGGGGATTTGGAACCAAAATATGGACTTTTGGGAGGTATGCACCCAGATACACACTCATACACACACACAGTTGCATCCGAACACTCAGAAACACACTCAAACACCCAATACTGGCTGGGTGGAGTAGAGGTAACATCACTGCTCTATAACTGTGGAGACACAGGTTTGAATTCCGTCAAGAGCACCTCTCCAGTAAGTGTCCTTGGGCAAGACACCTAACGGTACATACTCGCCACTCAGGACATACTTGAAAACGAGAGAAATCTCAATGTATCCTTCCTGGTAAAATCCTTTATATATAAAAATAAGACGCGGAGCTATATACACCAGATACATTCACCTACACATAGGCTTGGACATACAGCATAAACTGTGGAGGTGTATAGATTTTCAGTGTATCCAGGAAATAGCCTTGTCAAGTCAACTCTGTAGGTTAGATGCCTAGAAGTTATCCACTTTGCTTCTGAGCCATTTCACCCCAATGCGCTAAATTAGTTTTGACAATTTTTTGCTAATGACATGCAAACCAAATTTATGTCACGTTTGAGGCCCTTGTCAGACGAACGCATTGATCACGTCTGTGTTGCCGCACAGTTTAACGTTGTAGCATAGAATCATGATCAATAGACACCCACACATGATGTACGTGCGCACCGTCCACGTAGCGCAGAGTGCGCCAGAGTGCGCCACGTCCACGTAGCGTTCTGTGTGAGTGATGAGATGTCAGACGCAGCGCATTTGTGATGTCCAGCACCTTGACGCACAAGTTGGCTTTTCATATCCTTTTCAAATTTTTATCATTTTTCATATTATTTTTATTTCCCATACTTCTTTTTTTTTTCTACGTCCGTCAAGAAAAACGGATCGTCTGGTGTCTACAGTATCTTCCGTCAGTACGTCTGTCCGTTATGCACGCATGCAGAGTGCGCTCAGACTGCGTTCGTCTGACTCTAGCCTTATAGTAGGACCCATGCAAATTATGTATCATTTTTTCAGTGGACTCAGCAGATTCATAATATGTCATTACTATGCGTCATGTCAGATTGCACTATAAAAATAGTTTAAAAAAAAGTAAATTTCTAGTCAGATTTCAGTCATTTACAGCATGTAAATAGATTTTCTCACAATTTATCACCCAAACCTTTGTGGTTATATATTCTAAAGGGTACTCTTTAAAACAATGGCAGAAATGGAGGAAGAACTGTTACTGCATATTTCTAAGGAAATTTGCAATTTTAACGAAAGCTGAAGAAACAGCCAAATTTTTCCCTTAACCCTTTCGCTGCTGAGGCTTTTCCCGCCTCTGTGCTGAGCTCATTTTTACCGATTTTGCTCATCATGTTTAAACGTGTTTTTAAGGCTTATTTTAGTAGATGACCCAGACATATTATATATCGTTCTTTCCGTCAGACTCGGCAGATTCATAATATGTCATTATTATATGTATACGTCATGACCTGTCTGTATATTATAACAAAAAATGCAATAAAATATGAATTTTCAATAATTTACAACGTGTAAAGTGTTTTTTTTCCACATTTAAAAGATGCGAGCAATTGCGGTTATATTTTGTATGGGGTGCGCTTATTAAAACAATTAGGCTAGGGTCAGACGAACGCATTTTTATGTTGTCTGTGAAAAAGTGTGTTCGAACGAATGGACGCATTTTTTCACAGAATACGTGATAGCGGTCATACTATGCGCATTTTCGTCCGTGATTTTGTACGGATCATCAATAAAACACTTTTTGTGTCTGGACGTTATGTTGGCCGGACATTAGCAGCGTCTGACGTCTCCTAATCACGCACACACGCCGCTAGCGGACGCAGCGCACTCTGTACGTCAGTACCTGCGGTTTCACGTTCTCGAAAAAATGCGTTCATTTTCCACTTGCGTTGCGCAGCCGGACTTTTGTGCGACCGTACTTCGTATATTGGCCGTCATTGCCCGGCATCTGCTGCTAGTGCGGCCGTGATTAAGTGCAGCTGCACGCGCGTTCGCACTGCCTCAGTCTGACCCTAGCCTGAGAGATGGGGTCTCATTACATTTTTTTTGGGGAAAATTACGCGATTTTTAACAAACGCACCGCATACAAAAATCGTTAGTGCAGCATCATTGTTCACATTATAATTGAAATGGGAACAATATTGCTGCATTAACAAACCAAAAAAAGAAAAAAACTTGCTATGCACGATGACGCCAGTCCTCAGGGGGCATTCCCGGAAACTTGGCCGACATCCAAGATGTCGGCCAGCTCCGGGAAAGGATCACGAACTGGCGCTTTTCGGCGCCGATTCGTGATCCGGCCCCCATGGGGTTAATGCCAGGTACCATTTGGAAGGGCAGGCTGTGCCCTTCCAAACGGTGCCTGGGTTAACCCCCTGCATGCCGCCGATCGGGAGGGAGAGAGGTCCGAAGGACCTCCCCCCTCCCTTTCAGGCACCTCCTCCGCACATGCGGGGGGGGCGCCTGAATTAGGTGTCATCGCACCCCCGCAATGACACCTAATTACTCCGGCGGCGGTTCCGGGTGCTGGGCTGACATCGAGGATGTCAGCCCGCACTGGGGGGGGCCAGCGATTGGCTGGAACCCGGCCGAACGCTGGCCCCAAAGAGAGGACGCGCTCAGCGCGTCCACCACATGGAACGCTACCTGCGGTTGGACGCGCTGAGCGCGTGCACCGCAGCGAAGTGGTTAAATTTTAGTTCTATGTTTTGTTTTGTACATGGCCAGATTTTGTGTCATTTTAAAGGCCAGACACCTCACTTGACTATGTAGGATGTATGAAACCAGAGATACAGAGGCCATTTGGACCCCTCTATCTCCTACAATGGAATTTAAGCTGGGAGGGCACATGCTCACTGTGCTCCCTCTCTGGATTTTCCAGTGATTCACTTCCCCAAATAGTTACCATGGCCCTTTACGCTTAACAATGGTATGCTAGGACATTCTGGGCTGTGTTTCCCATGACATATACAAGGTTATTCAAAGAGATCCGAATTGTGGCCGAAAGGTAACCGAACAGTGAAATTCAGCGTACGCTTACCTTTCCTGGCCATTCGGCTATTCAGAGAGAAAGCAGTTCGCCAAATGTTGGCGAATTGCCTGCACATACGGTGCCTGTTCAGTGCCTGTTTGAGGGCAGTGAAATCCCCATAGAGAAGCAATGCTTTGGCTATTCAGAGAACACAAACCAGCAGTGAAAAGTTGCCGAAATGCCCTGCTGTTCGGTGGTTTCATTCGACAGGTTTATTCAGACGAATCCCATAGTCTTCAATGTTAAAAATATTCCCATTTTAATTCAATTATCATTATTATTCTTTATTTATAAAGCGCCAGCATATTCTGCAGCGCTGTACAATAGGCACAGTATAGACAGGGTTACAATACATTGAACAACATTTGACAAACAGTACAGGAGAAGATGAGGGCCCTATTCCCGTATGGAACTCACAATATCTAATAAACTGTTGATTATAATATTCTGCAGTTAAAAGTCTCTTTATTTATAGATTTTTTTAGGATCTTTCAGGCATTTTTTGGAATTTTCTTTGCCAGATTTTCTTTTTTTTAAATTGTATTTCTCTTTTTTATGTAACAGCCCTTTTTATTATCATTAATTGGATCTTATGTGTAAATTTCAGACATTTTCGTTCTGTAGTTTCTTTGCAAACAGAGTTTCACTTTTCAAACATTCAAGCGTACTGTTCATTTGTCTGCGGTGTCGGCTTTTTCCCGGCGGCTGCTCTGCGCTGTGATTGGCGGCTGCTCGGGTTTCTCCGGCGTGGGTTCGGCGGGGGTTAATCTAGATGTTTTTGTGGGTTTCGGTGTGCCTTCACCGGGAACGTGCGGTGACTTTGATTCTCTTTGAATAACCCTGATGGCCAAACAAATGTTTGCCTAAGCATTATTAGAAACGCAGAGCCCGATAAATTCTGCTATAAGCATATCTTTGCTTCCTGTGAGAGGTGATCAGTGGCTGTTGCCAAACTGCTGGTTGACTGAGCAGGTTCCTTATTTTGGCAGAGATTCACACAAATACTGTCAATCCTGGAGATTACAGCAAATACATGCATGTTAAAAAAAACTCTCAGGGTTATTCAAAGAGAATCGAAAAGTCACCGCACGTTCGGTGACTTTTCGTTCTGTTCCATTCGGAACGATTTGGCGATCCCATTTCGACGACCCTGCAGTGTATTCAGCAAGCACCACAGGGCCGTTGTAATGCAGGGAAAAGTCGCCGCAAACCAGCCAAAAACTCACCACAAAACCCGGCGAAGGCAGACCGAAAACCCGCAAAAACATCTGGATTAACCACGCCGAAAACACCAGAAAAACCCGAGCAGGAACCGATCACATGCAGCGCAGCCGGCGGAAAAACCCGACACTGCAGACGAATGGAGTGAAAAAAAATAAAAAACCGTTTGCTTGAATGTTTGAAAAGTGAAACGCTGTTTGCAAAGAAACTACTGAGCGAAAATGTCTGAAATTTACACATAAGATCCAATGAATGATAATAAAAAGGGCTGTTACAGATAAAAGAACAAAAGTTTAAAGAAAATTTTGGCAAAGAAATCCTGAAAAATGCTTAAAATATCTCAAAAAATCTATAAATAAAGAGACTTAACTGCAGAATATTATAATCAATGGTTTATTAGATATTGAATTAAAATGGGAATATTTTTAATATTGAAGCCTATGGGATTCGCCTGAATAAATCTGCCGCATGAAGCCACCGAATGTCAGGGCATTTCGGCAACTTTTCACTGCTGGTTTTTGTTCTCTGAATAGACGAAGCATTGCTTCTCTATGGGGATTTGACTGCCCTCGAACAGGCACCGAACAGGCACCGTATATGCAGGCAATTCGCCAACATTTGGCAAACTGCCTGCTCTCTGGATAGCGGAATGGCCAAGAAAGGTAACCCCTTTCGGCAGGTCCCCTTTCGGCAGCCATTCGGATCTCTTTGAATAACCCTGTCAGTTTTTATTTTTTTTTATTTTTTCTTTAATATTACAAATACATAAACCTGCCACAAATATATTCACCTTGGATTAATTGATATCAAAATATAAATACAACATTTACATTAATAACAGTACTGGTTGTAAAAGTGAGTGTGTATATGTATATATATATATATTTAATTTAGGAATATGATATTTTCCTGAATCGAAGAAGTGATATATTCATTTTCAAGGCATTATTATATACATTTTTTTTTATCAGAGGTTCTCTTTACAATGTCATCTGTATAATATACTTAGGAAAACACGTGTGATTGAGGCATTAATTGCTGTGGTTTTTTTTGTGTAAAACATTCAGGTCTACTCAAAGAAAGGTGAAACTCAGGAGAATTGGCAGAAGTGAAAATCCTAGGTCAAAATAGCCAAACCAGAAATTCTGGAGAATTGACAGCAGATGAGAAAAATCCAGACCAAATAGCTGATTTGGAAAGTGAGATAAATGGAAGAATGTTTCTGGTTTGGCTATGTTGACCTAGAATTTTCACTTCTCCAGTCATTCTCCCGAGTTTCACCTTTTGTGAATAGACCTGTTAGATTTATATAAAGGGTGTGTGTAACATGAAGGAATTATTTATTCGCCTAGCGGGGCCTTGTCACAGTTTTGCAAATGACCACTGAAAGTTGCCTTAACTGTGAATAAATCGTAGTCACCAATGATGTAGCTAGGAATGATGTAGCTAGCAAATATATTCTTGTATTGTTCTTGTACATATTGAATATGTTTCAAATTTTCACAGTATAGATTGGAAAATATATTTGAAACCCTAGGCTAAAGACGACAAGCAATGCTAATTAGAGATGGAAGTTGGCAAATCTTGTGCCCAATTTAGGGCTGCAGCTAACGACTAATCGATTATTTTTTCGATTCATCAGAAAAAAATAGTTTCTTTTTTTACACTGAGTAAAAATCAACCATACCATACTTTTTTTTTATTTTTTATTTAGTAACTTGGGTGGGGTGATGGCACATGACACTAGCTCCATGTAAGGATAAACCACCATCGGTACAGCTCCTCCAGTCAGTGCCAGCACCCCAGGGTCTGTGCTATAGTTCTGCTACTGTTGTAAGGCTGTCGTCAGACGAGCATATTTGAAGAGCGGAAGGAATGTCCATGAGAGTGGACGTTCCTTCTACTCGACGTCCGTCTGGCTGCATCACTGAGCACAATTAGTGCGCTCAGCGCTGCAAGGCTCGATCCTCCTTTGGAGGATTGCGCTTTGCGGCTCCGTCAACGCGCGTCCTAGCGCTTTGACGGAGATGACTGCTGCACGGACGCGGCACAGTGTGTGGCTGGCCCCGTCTCAACACTGACGGACGCCAGAAGGCACATCAGTACGGGCGCACATAGTGCGCTCATCTGACGCCAGCCTAAACTAGCCCGTCTGCTGTATACACAGACCAATTAATTGACCAACCGATTGATCAATAATCAAAATAGTTGTCAACTACTCTCCTTGTGTTTTAGTTGCCGGTTAATTGATTAGTTGTTTCAGCCGTAGATTCAATAAAAAAGGAGAGAACCTGGCACCCCAATCTGTTAAAGAGCAGTACCAGTTATTGATCTAGCAGCAGCAATGTTTTGGCTGGTATAACAGCCTTTCTCAAGCTCAGTCCTTTAGCATTCATCTGAAGAAGAACTGGTTAAGCCTGGGCCTGAACATCCCTTCATATGTGTATTGAACTTGAGGATGAGATGACATATTATGACCTAATCATGTGAAAAAACAATTCCAAAGGGTTCACATAATTTTTCTTGTTTGTGGTCTGGTATGTTTATATTTATATTAACTTCCATAATACAGTATTTTCTATTTTAAGAGATGTTATGCTTAAAATGCTTAAACTGTTTATTTGTAGAGCAGGATTGTTCAATGCAACATCTCTTAATGTTAAGTTATTTTCTTCTGGCAGGCTGAAAATTCTAACTTCACAGATAAATGAAAAGGAAAATGAGCTGCATCTATTAACTGAAGAATTGGCTTGCAGTAAAGAGGAAGTAACGCTTACACGCGAACAAGAGCAGCTATTCAGGTACTGTTACGTAACCCTAATAAACATGTTTCTAGCACCATTTGAGTTGTGATTTAATGAGGCTTAATTGCAAATGAGAAGCTTGGTAAGAACATATTTATTAAAATACTATGTGAAAATACATTAATAATGATGCTGTTATCTCATAAACTCTGGCAACTGATTTTTGTCTAAAAACATCAAATTGTGCTTGATGATATTTCTAATTAGTGAACCAAACTGACATGGTTTTAATGACGCATTACATATGGATGGTTTGGAGGGACTGTGGACTAAAGGAGGATTTGGTTAGATGAAATGGATAAGGTGGACAAAAAGGATTGGGAGGCTGGATGGACTGGAAGGGTTGGATGGATGGACTGGAACATCTGGATCAATGGATTGGAATGATTAGATTAATGGATTCAATGGGAGGTTTGGATCAATGGACTGGAAGGATTAGATTTATGGGTGGATGGCCAGACTGGAAGATTGGGTTGATGGATAGCCTTGAAGGATTAGATGGATGGATCGGAAGTTATGGATGGATCGGAAATTATGGATGGATGGATTGATTCGAAGAGGATGGGTGGATGGACGGATGGACTGACTGGAAGGATTGCATGGATGTGGACTGCAAGTATGGACTGGAAGGGATAGATAGATTAGCTAATGGATAGACATTCAAATAAGACTGTTTATTACCAGACATGAAATTCATTTTTAGGGATGAGCTGTTCAGGTTCGATCTGTTCGTTGTTCGATTCGAACATCGCCTATTGGAACTCCGAACATTTCTGCATGTTCGCCGCATGTTCACCCACAATGGACCACAATGCACTTACACAAGGCAAAGGGGAACACTCAAGATGCTATGACCATTTAAATTCACTTAAATTGTCATGATGGGGAACAGCCCCTCTAATCTTCAACTCTGGTGTGAGATCTGGAACCCCAGATGTTGGTTGCCTACAATTCCCAGAATTCCTTGAATGCAATAGATGGCCAGAGAATCATGGAAGTTGCAGTTCAGAAACATTTGGGGGCCAGCGCTTGAGATCCCTGCTCTATGTTTTCCTGTGATACTTTATATTGTCATTAACAGAATACATCACGAGGAAGAGTTTCATGAAGGCAGCTGCATCACCAGTGATGAAGGAGTTGGTACAACACTGGAAAGTAGTGCCTAAATAAAAGCGGATGGTACACTAATTCCCAACCACATTCCTCAAGTACCCCCCAACAGGCCAGGTTTTGAGGATCACCTTGGGGAAATGCAGACTGAATCCTGCGATCACTGAGCAGCAAATCATATCACCTGTGCTGTGCTTTGGATATCTGGAAAATCTGACCTGTTGGGGGATACTTTAGGACTGCAGTTGGGAACCACTGCACTAACACATAAAGCAGGGTTTGACAAATTTGCTTTGAATCTAGAAGCCAGCTACAAAAGATAGGAGCCAGTTTTTGCTTCAGACTAAAAGCTTTACTTTCAACAACTACAGATACACAATACGGTACCATTTTTTTTTATTTTGCGTATGAGTACCAATATTCTTTTTGCCAGGTACTCACCGATACTTTTATTTAATGTCATGTGACACTTTCCAATAAATAATTAACGTTTTTGCTGAAAGCCTGTCAATTTATGATAGTATTGAAATGTATGGCCAGACACTAGGGATGAGCTGTTCGGTTCGGAGTTCGATTCGAACATCGCCTGTTCGCGAACTACGAACATTTTCGCGTGTTCGCCCACAATGTACCACAATGCACTTTTCCACTGGCCTGAAGCTTGTAATTGGCTACAGCCTTGCACCTGACCACAGGTCAGGTGCAAAACTATGCCAATCACGGCTCAGAGTCCTGATTGGGCAAATTTTGCCCAATCATGGGCTCACAGAGCTAAGTCCCGCAGCACACTATATAAGGCGTCCCTCGCAGCCCCAGCACGTGTTTTATGAGAGGAGATTGTTCTGTTAGTGTGTCTTGTCAGTGCCAGCAGCTATTGGGGGGGGGGTCTCACTTCTAGCAGATATCTGGGAATTGTAATTTGTGTCTTGTCACTGCCACCCATCAGGGGGTCTCACTGATTTATAGGAGGTTTCTGGGAATTGTAATCTGTGTCTTGTCACTGTTGCCAGCTATCAAGGGGTCCTATCAGTGGGTCTCACAGACTTGTAGCAGATTTCTGCGAATTTTAATCTGTGTCTTGTCACTGGCTGCCAGCTATCAGGGTGTCTCACTGAGTTATACCAGAGTTCTGGAAACCTGTAATCTAGATAACACAGTTGAATCAGAGTTCTGCATATCTCCATTTTTTATACCAGAGTTGAATCAGAGTTCTGTATATCTTTAATATATATATCACTCACCATGTCAGAAATCTCAAAAAGGACAGGCAGACGCTCTGTCGGATATAATCTCTGCACGTGAATACAACACGTTTATATATATTGGATTTATCAGCCAAGCCTCCAATATGTCTATATTGGACTTACTGGACCTACCTCGGCAGTTGTCTCCAATATATCAGGGATTATTATTTCATAAGAAATTTATACGAGACACAAATATCAATCGCTTATATCTCTTAGAAATTATCCTGAATTCTTTTAATTGTCTGTGTTTTGCTTTAAAAAATACAATAATCAATAATCGGATAAAAATATATATATATTTATTACGTATACAAAAAAAATTTCAAATCTCATATCATAAACAAAAATTTATAAACCACAATCCAGCATATAAAAACTAGCTTCACAATATATGTATCTCCGGCTAGTAACTGCATATATGATTAATATCATTTACCTTATCAGTTAGTAACTAATACACGAATGGTTAATAAACATTTCTGCTTAATACAACATGCATTTCCCAGCAAACAATGTTTAACCAGCCAGCTCTTATAGATATATATATATCTCTATGCTACATGGATCAACAAAAGATGAGTTAATTTAATGATAAGTAATAAAAACTTATTTAGTGAATCCTCCCCTAATCTCGAGAATTAAACTTCTAATCTTTTGCTTTTTATTTTGTAGTTATATAATTCCTTGCCCATTAATTTTAATCACAGTAATTTCCAAATTCAATATATATATTGGTATCAATCTTGCAACATTTCTTTAGGAATAAATCCTTATATCCACTTCTTCATATTTCTATCTGCAGAATAGAATTACTTAGAATTTGGATTTTAACCGTATCAGAGAAGTCTCAGTCTACGTTGCAAAAATCTCTACAAATATATTTTTACATTAATTCCTTATTTCATACATTACCTGTCCAATTTGGATGTTGATGAGTCTGCCTTGGAATTTTCTATGTGATGCTTTGTTTTGGAATATGTGAAAATTATCGATATTAGATAATCAATGCATGTGAGTTAGAGATTTGGTGAGAATATTGATTGCCTCATGTCTTGGGATCTGAGTGCATCGTGGTGTTCTGTCTGATCTCCGACTTCTCAGAGTGTCATGTATAATGAATGTCTGAGTGCATGGCGATGTGAGCCTCTCCGCTGGAATCTCCCGACTTCTCAGAATGTCATGTATAATGAATGTCTGAGTGCATGGTGATGTGAGTCTCTGTCTGTTGGAATCTCTGACTCTTCAGAGTGTCATATGTACGGGACGTCCGAATGCATTGCGGTGTGAGTCTGTCTGCTCACATCTCTGACTGACTTTAGAAAAGAACCTTTGCCGCCTATTATACCCAATTTGACGTCATAGTTAATTATTTTTACTATCCTCTAGAGGGCAGTATTGCACTTCTTATATTAATTCCACCATTTCTTTTTAATAGTCCTATCTCGGGTCAAAGGTCAGACTAACTTAACAAAGAGCCTTGTCTTTTAACTAGACTGTCTCTAGACACAGTGTCTGTCATCTGATTTATATTCTCACTCCCTTTTGGTTGCTTAGATCAGCTAAATTCTTTCCTGATTAACTCACAGAATATATTCTTTAGTAATTTTTATTATTTACCAATTATATACTTTCTACAATATTTTGGAGTATATATTTCATACTGTAATTATAATAAAATATACCTTGATTATAAACATATATTTTGTGAATATAATTCTATATTACAAAATATTTAACTCTTATTCCTATACCCAAAAGAAACAAAATCTCTTTTGTTTTAAAAACTTAGAATAGACCAATAAATTTACTTATGACACGTCTTAACATTATCTCACATTCATTCATTCTAGGTTCCTTCATGTCTGGATAGACTTCACCCAGGAATGAACTTTGTTAAAAAAAAATCTTGTTCATTTCTAAACCTAGAGAATATTTTGAAAGAAAAACTGTCTTTAAAACAAAATGGCTACAAGCATCCATTTTAAAATTCTCCTTTTCTGTGTAATATACCCGACAGCTCCCAGACACAGATAAGAGGGCAAGCAGCCTCTGTGTCGGGAGGCTGTGCCTCTGGTCGTCGTGGACGTGGTGCATCCTCTGCAGGGGCACGCTTGTCCTTTCTAACTGGTGCTGGCCGTCTTAAGCCGCAGCAACATACAGAGGATTTGGTGGATTGGCTAACCAGGCCATCCTCATCCTCCGAGTCCTCTGCCAGCCAGGCTTGTAGTGGTTTACAGTCCACCTCAGCTGCCAAAACATCTAATTCAGTCTCCATGTCCACAGCTACTCCTGCCGTAGCCTCACTATCACACACGGAGGAGCACTGGTGTATTTTGGCCTAGGCCAACAAGGCCTAGGCCTAGGGCGGCACTCTCCAGGGGGCGGTGGCCCGCCGGGTGGCCCCACCCCTAAAAAAAAAAATATATATATTTTTTTACTTTTGCAAACTATTTTACCAGGAAGAAAACATTGAGATGTCACTAATTTTCAAGTATGTCCTGGGTAGGCAACGCCTAGGCTTTCACTTTCCAGGGGGCAACAAAAAACCTCACCACTAATTGGGTTACTCACAGAGCACCGAAATGACGCCAACATTTTGGTGTTCTGTAGTTCCCTGTACTTCGGGGAATAAAATTTCCCCACCCTGCAGTGAATTCACCATTCACCGCAGGGTCCCCAAAGTGCATGGAGTCAGCCGCTGTATGCTGCCACCGCAAACCCATGGCCTGCTGTTTTCAAAAGAACTAATGAACGAAAATGTCTGGAATTTACATATAAGATCCTATGATTGATAATAAAAAGTTCTGTTACAGAAAAAGAAGAACCGATATTAAAAAAAAGGGGGGGGGATTTTGCCCAAAAAATTCTGAAATTACTAAATGGTACTAAAAAAAAAAAAAAAAAATCAATAAAGACTTTTTACTGCAGATTAAAATAAGTGGTTTATTAGATATTGCATAAAAACTGGAATATTTTTAACATTGAAACCTATGGGGTTCGCCTGAATACCTGAACCAGCTGATTGAAACCACCGAACATCAGGGTATTTCACTGTCATTTCTCTGCTGTTTGGTGTTCTCTGAATAGATTAACCATTACTTCTCTATGGGGATTTGCACTGCCTTTAAACAGCACCGTACTTGCTGGCAGTTCGCCAAACTTGTGTGAGCATATCACCAGAGCAGTGGTGTACTTGGAGTGGCGGAGGGCGGGCTGCCCCAGGTACCAGTGATTATTGGGGTGTCATTAGGGGGTACTAGGAGGTGCCACTGTCACTGTGTGTCAGCTTTGAGCTGTGTTCTCAAACAACGAGCAGCGGAGCATGGCGTTTGCATACGGAATAAAATCGAATAAAAATCCCCCTCTCCTCCCTCCATAGCTCCTCCCCTGCCCCCAGCAGCTCTAGGAGGGGGATGTGATTTGTGTCCAGAGAGAGAAGATGACAGTAAACGGCAGGTAAAGCGGGGGTATCAGCAGAATATGAAGCCCTGTCTGCTTACTGCTGTTTAAAGTGGACCTTTCCTTAACCAGCACTGCAGTGATAGAAATTTGTCATTGAGCTGCCTGGCTCCTGGTGAGGCTGCGTGCGTGCAGGTCACACTTGGTCCGGCCAGTCAGGTGGTACTGAGTCTCAGTACCACCTGACTGGCTGAAGCACGTGACATGCACGCAGCTGCCCACCCTTTCGTTAACATGGACTGTCACTCTATTCTGGACTGAACACCCACCAGGAAGGGAATCAAAGCCACAGTGCACCCTCTGGCAGTGGCACCCCACTGCTGACAAGATGGCTCCATGCACAGGCACAGTCGCGATCCTAACATGGCCTGGAGGGACCTCCTGCTGAGTCTGTACACAGTCCCTGCTGACTCTGCACACAGCCCTACCGCGGACGGAGGCCGGTAAATGTAGAATAAATAATTGCTGTGTGCTCATATACACTCGGTATGCTGGGAGTTTTATTGCAGTGGATTCTGATACGCTGACACACACCACACATTGCATTACTGGGAGTTTTATTGCTGTGCAGTTCTGTGATACACTCATATGCAGTGCACGTTTCTGTGGATTTTATTGTTCAACCAATTAGAGCGGCTGTGATCCAGTATATTTAACATGCGTGGCTGTTCTTTGTAAAAATGCTTGCATTTAAACATTTCATAATTTTATTTATCTCAATAGATACATTTGAAATGGTATACAAAATATACAAGTAGGCACTTGGTAGCCACTTTTAATATAAAGAGAGGAAAAGGCGTAGCTCTAAGAGGAAAAGGTGGAGCTTAAAGAGGAAGGGTGGGGATTAACCAGGAAGAGGTGTGGCCTTGACAGGAAGGGGTGCCTCAAATTTAAATTAGGGGGTGCACGAGTTTAGTCAGGCCTAGAGCAGCACAAAACCTAAATACACCACTGTGGAGGAGTCAGCTGAATTGTTTGACTACAATGACAGTGACATGCTGCTTGAGGATGTGCAGCAACTAGTGCTCTGATTCAAACTCTGAGGTTGAGGAAGGGAGTATAATCAACCTAGAGGAAGGGGGTGCCAGTGACACACAAATAACTGGCACTCCTGTTGCCCCAGCAGCTGCAGCATACTGCCAAGTTGGCTCCAGTGACGAGGAGATAGGGGGTGATGATTTACGCAGTCAGATTACGTTGCCCCAGCGGCTGCAGCGTAAGAAAAAAAATATAGTCCCAACCATCCCCAAGCACAGCGTCTAAATGCCAGCTTAGCAAAATTACTTGCATTACAGCTGCTGCCTTTCCAGCTGGTGGACTCTGCTTCCTTCCGTGAATTTGATGAATGTGCTGTACCACAGTGGCAGGTTCCAAAACGCCATTACTTTTCATGGAAGGCCATTCCAGCACTATACCAGCACGTGGAAGACAATGTTATGGAGTTATTGGGAAAGGCAGTCAGCAGCAAGGTGCACATGACTTTAGACACGTGGTCCAGGAAGCATGGACAGGGCCGTTACATTTCCTTCACGGCACACTGGGTAACTCTGCTTGCAGCTGGGAGGGATCCAGGATGGGGCTCGTTCATCCATCACGCCTCAGAAAGCTGCTTGTATGAGGTCTGTCTGCTCCACCACCTCTTCCTCCTCCTCCATCTCTGGCGAAGTGACTACGCAATGGCTTAAGCAAAAAGATGCCATACTGTGCTTGAGCTGGTTTGTTTAGAGGACAGGAGCCACACCGAGCCAGAAATTCTGTCAGCTCTGCAGGGGCAGGTGCAGAGATGGTTAACACCATGCCAGCTTCAGCTGGGAATGGTCGCCTGTGATAATGGCAGCAACCTTCTCTCCGCCCTACGCCAGGGTAAGTTGACGCATGTACCATGCCTAGCACACGTCCTAAATCTGGTGGTACAGCGTTTCCTAACCAGGTAGCCAGGGCTGGCAGAGCTTCTCAGCCAGGCCAGAAAAGTCTGCAGCCGCTTCAGACGGTCATTCCCAGCAAGTGTTCGCCTGGCAGAAATCCAAAGAGAATTCCACCTTCCCACAAACCGTCTGATCTGTGACATGCCCACCAGGTGGAACTTGCCATTAGCAATGCTGCAGTGTCTGCACAAACAGCAGATGGCCATCAATGAGTACCTGTGTGAGTATGGCACAAGGACAGGTTCAGGTCAACTTGTCATCCCCCCGCAGTGGCTGATGATCAAGGATGCATGCACTGTACTGTCACCATTTGAGGAGGCAACGACGATGGTGAGCAGGGACAGTGCATGCATCAGTGACACAATTCCTTTAGTGTTCCTGCTGGAGCGCACTCTGCGGGGAATTATAGATCTGGCACTAGAGGCAGAGCAACAGGAGGAAGAGGAGGCCTTCCCTAGCTCTCAAGGCCCCTGTCTTTACGCAGACAGCATTCCTGCGGGTCCTCAGATCAGACAGGAGGAGGAATATTTAAGTAGTGGGGGCATTGAAGGTGGGGATTCCTCAAGGGAGAGTTTTGTGTGCCCAGAAACACAAGGACTAGTACGTGGCTGGGAGGAGGAAGTGCACAATGGGGTCATCCTCATTGACCAGGAACACTCGGAGCTAATGCCACCTCCAACCTACGCTGCATGGGCTCCCTTATCCTGCAAAGCCTGCTAAAGGACCCCAGCATTCATGCTATCAAGGAGAGGGATCACTACAGGTTGGCAAGCCTTCTTGATCCACGATACAAGGGTAAAGTTGCAGAGCTCATCCTGCCCGGGCAGAGGGAGGACAGGATGAAACAACTTGAGGACGCTCTAAAGCGACACTTGTGTAACACCTTTCCAGGCACTGGTAGGTTACCAAGTGATGACACAGGTGCTTCTGAGGCTGCGGATGATCAGAGGAAGAGCGGTGAAGGCCGGGCCGCTTGACTGATGCCTTTTTAATTTTTTTTAGTCCACAGCGCCCAGGGACGTCAAATGTAGGCACCCATTGCCAGCGTCTTCACCATATGGTGCAGGACTACCTAGGGGCAAGGGCAGACCTGGATACCGTTACAGCAGATGATCCACTGGCTTACTGGGTGTTGAGATTGGATCACTGGCCAGAACTTAGCCAATATGCTGTGCAGCTACTAGGTTGCCCTTCATCCAACGTGCTTTCTGAAAGGACGTTCAGTGCCGCTGGAGGTTTTGACACAGACAAAAGAGTGCGTCTGTCCACCGACTCTGTAGACCGGCTGACATTTAAAAAAATTAATCAGTCCTGGATCAGCAGCTATCAATCCCCTGATGCTGACGTAACTGAATAGGTCGGGATCTCTTCTGCATTCCCAAAACCTCGACCTCTGCACTCTTCCACAACACCACAAAGGGATTACGGTGTGAAGGCACTTGCTGCCACCAAAGGCAAAATATTTGGGTGCACTAACGCCTGTACCAGATTCATATCTTTTAATATTTAACCGCAGGGTCCAACCCTGCACTCTTCCACAATACCACAGAGGGGTTACGGCGTGACGGTATTGTTACCGCCACTAAAGGCCCAATTTTAAAGCTTTCATCCAAAGCCTACATAAGTTTCACCATAATTTAGCCAAAAAAAAATCACTAAACTTGTTCTGCGTGTCCTAAAACGTCTCTTTTCATACAGGCTGATGCCCCAAGCAGTTGTTTATGAATAGATTAAAAGGAAAACCATTTACCGTCATTTGAAATGTCATTTTTTTGTTTTTAAATGTTTCTATACATCCTACAAATCCACCACTTCACGGGCAGGTTATGGGGACCTCATAGGCACGATATTTGAAGGAATTTTTCATTTTTATTCTTAACCTTTATTTCATGGAAAACTCACTGTTCCTTTAAAAATGTTTTTTTTTTTAAAACTTTTTGTCCTTGTTTCCTGTCCCCCAGGGCCCTACCTGGACCCCCATACACCTTTTATGGCAAATATCTTGCATATATGCCCTTTTGGAGGGCACTCTAAAAATCAAACTTGCGAGTCCCATTGACTTGCATTGAGTTCGGTTCGTGTTCGAGCTCGAACTTTTGAAATTGTTCGAGTTTGAATGCGAACCGAACACGGGGGTGTTCGGCTCATCACTACTCATTTTGTAGCAAAATAATTGTCACGATAGAGCAGTCTATATCATCTATCTCTGTAGAACGGGTTGAACAGCTCCTGATGTGACCATGTAAGAACAGCGTTTTATGTATTAGATCATTGTTTAAAATACATCCCTCTTTCTTTTAATTTGTAAGGAATACACAAGAGAAATCAGTTTTATCATACATAACATACGGTGTAATTATACTCTTACTTTCATCCATGGCAAAAAGAAAGTGAGCAGGATGCCAGCTCCAAAGAAAAACTAGACAATCACGCCTGTATTATAATTTATATATCAGAAAAGAACTAATACTCCATACAATCCTCTAATGACTTCCATGCAGCTTACTATTTTATGTCCGGACCTTGTATGTTCTGCTGCAGGGATTTACAGAAAGTATCTGTTCTGTTCCAAATTATCCCACAAGTGAGATTTATCATCAGGCACTTTGTTATTTGTTTTATGGGAGACTCTAATCAAGGGTGAAATGTTTTGGTCATAATTTCATAAATTTTAATTTATCCATTATAGGAAAATATCGGTAATGGTTTACAGGCCTGTTTTAGTGCTGCATGGAGGTTATAATATGAATATTATAAAAAACTTGCAATCATTTCATCTCTGGCTCGCCTATTATCCAGTTGGCCCATGTGTAATCTGTCTGGCTCCAGCATCTTATAAACATTTGTCATGCTCTGCCATAATATGCAATACTCTGGTCCTTAATGGTTAATTATTCTGGGATAAGTGGTATACATTTCATATACTGTACAATACCCTGTCTCAATAACTCAACTTTGTGGAAAATGTTGCTACGATTTAATAAAAGAAGTTAGAGTTTGCTACATTCTATGGAAAGATAGTTAATAGTAGATACATTGCAGTTCTGAAAGAACATTCGCTCATTTTGAGCTGTAGATATGAGGCTCTATGCAGATGCAAGAAAATTCTCCCTGATTTGCATTCATTATATATAGGGTAATCATTTGCTGAATTTGGATATTAACACTTTCACTGAGCTTCTTTTCTCATTATAATACATCACTTGGTATTCATATATTCCAAGAAATTCTGTAGTTCTGTAAAATTGGAGCAAAATAATAGTATTGCAGTTTCTTGTAATACCTTTTTTTTATTATTGGACATACAATAAAAAGATTAAAAGAAACCGCAATACTATTATTTTTATTTTTTTAAATTCTTTATTTTAGAGTTTGCACAAATAGACCTAAAAGGTATACAGCGGTAAGTGGTCAAGCAGGGCCACAGTAAGTCACCAGTGGCGACACATAAGAAAAGAACAAGAGGAGGGGGCGACAGGTCTGCCCGGACAGTCCGCAGATAGAGGTAGGGGAAGACTGCCATGGGACAACAGTGAAAAACCTAAAGGGCAGGGGAAAGGAGTGTGGAATGGGCAGGGGACTGCCCGAGAAAGGGGACATTTTCGGCTCGCCCCTACAACCCGAAGGAAAGTCAGGGGCCATGGAAGGTGTCCCAAGGCCGGGAGACCTGGGGCCAAAAGAACGGCTAGAGCAATGGTTGCTGCACTGGTGGCTCGCCCAGGGCAACCCAGTATCCCACACACCCTAAAAAAAAAAAAAAAATAGTGGGGGTAATCCCAATGTCCCTACAGACATAGAAAAAACAAAAAGTTCCCAAAGACCTCAAGGCAAGGCCCACAATGAAAGGAGCCGCCCGGAAAAAAAAAAAAAAAAAGGGTCAACATAAAACCAAATACAACAACAGAAAGTGTCTCCTAAAATGACGTGAGGTCAGCATGGGGGGGGGGTTACTACTCAGATAAAGTCAGAAAGGAAAACTAGGAAAAAGGGGACAGGGTCATCTCAGTGGGGGAAGGAGTGAGGGCAATTCCACAGCGGGGTCGCCAAACCAGCCAGTGAGGGACAACCCGGCGGCGGGGCCCCCAAAGTCAGGAGCTCAAGAGCACGGCCAGCCATCTCAGCCAGAGTCAAATTGTGGTGCAGGGCTCACGGGCCTTTCAAGGACACATGAAAGGAGAAGGGCCCGCCATCCAGGTAGCTTTCAAGCCACACTTCCAGCTCTGGTCCCATCTCCACGAGCCAGATCCGAGCTCCGCCGCATCTCAGGAAGCAGCCAGACCAACGACAGCAGTGCACAGGGGGGGGGGCCCATCTGCCACCTGGTGACTGCAGGATCAGCCAGGGGTCTGTGACCCATCCGGAAGACCTCAGCTAGGGGCTGACAGGCAGAGGGTAAGTAGGTCATCCGTGACACATCAAAGTCGCCACAGTCGGCCAGCTGCAGCTCACCATGAGAGACACCACCTCCGGTACTCCACCTCTCATCTCCTGACTCGTCCGAGCAGCCAACTGCATTGGCCTCATGCAGGGAGTCAGCCGGCACACCATCTAACGGAGCGGCCGTCTCCCGGCAGGTCCGCAACGCAGACACGAGGGATCTCAAAGTGTAAGCGGCCGATCACCTTCCTCCCGCAGCCAAGCCGGGCATCCATCAAAGTCTACCATCCTGGCCCCGCAGCTCCCAGGGGAAGGGTGAATCGCCACTGCGCTGCAAAAAAGGCTTCAAAAAAAGGGCCACCTGGGTAGGCCGCAATTACAGGCCCCCAAACCGAGCCAAGAGCCCACAATAATGTCTGGGTTCGGCTCAACAGGTATTCTCCTCCACGCCAGACACTGCAGCCGACGGTAGGTTGATACAGACAGCGGGTTAAACTGCAAGCAGCAAGAGCTCAGCAAAATGCGACCATCTCCGTTGGCAGTCAGCTCCATCCCCCAATACTATAATTTTGCATTACTAGACTAATACGACAACCTAAAAATCATGATTCGGATCAATATAAACACAATCAAATAGGTACAGAAGGAACAGAGGATCCTGCCTGTGGGATAACAATCTAGCAGTTAAACCACTCTGACCAATACTGTCTCAGCATAGGAGCTCACAATCCAATTGTCTATACAAGATATGTGTTGCAGGTTGAGGGGAACTGTAGAAACTTCTGTCTCCATTTCCTGATTAAAATATGGCAGACAAAGAATTGCATGCATCTTTAGGTGAATGGTATAAAATATAAAATTGGGCTGAGGATAGTGGGGGTGGACTTACTTGAAGTGCTAATGACTGAGTGAAGGAGTGAAGCAGACCAGGAAAACAGTGAGGGGCCTAACTCTAGCGCTCAAATAGGTGAGCATTAGCGCTAGGTAAATTGAGATGAAAGTGTTGCGGCCAGATCACTTCCTGTTCGTTAATTGGTTAAAAAAATCCATTATTGCATCAGTATTAGCGCTTTTTAGCACAAGCTTACTGTACTGTGCTCTCCCTATGCTTAACATCATATAAACAAGTAAAAATTCCTCACTATATAAGCGGAGATATCAGTCAGGTGGGTCAAAGTAAAAGAGCAACAGTACAACAAAAAGTGAGAATAAGCCAGTGAATCGAAAAAAGCACATACAAGTGTAACAAAGAAACACAATATTAAAAGTCAGTTCCCTGAGTACACTGGATTTGTCAAGGACAAAATGTATATGTATATGTGAGTCTGTATAACTTGTAGCAGTGCCCAAATGCTTTGTAATCAAAGCGCCTCAATAAGCAGGAAAACAATCCTTCGTGGGATTGTATTTATAGCAAAGAAAAGAGACGAAAAAACTGATAGGTACACTGCAAGCAGACTTCATAAATGGATTGAACCCAGGAAAGTGGAGTGGGGGTTGCACAAGCCACCATACTCCATATAACAGGGAAGAGACAAATTAAACCATTGCCAGAGTAGAAATTATTTTAGAAGGCATAAAGAATATTGACAGGGTATAACGTGAACATGTTTCGCCGATATATTGTGCCGGCTTAAACAGGACAGGCCCCTGTAAAAGGTGGGAGCTAAGGTAGAGCAGCAGGTGGGCGGGGTTGTCGCGGGCCATAGATGATAGGTGATACTCACCTCCTGTCCCACGGCGAGGACCGTGGCTCTGTCTGCCTCCTCAGACCGGCGGGAGCAGGGAGAGATTGGGGAAAAAGTCCCTCCAGTCTCCCCCTGCGTATCACTACGCTGACCGGCCTGATCTCGCAAGGCCAGATCTGGCTGGTCATGCGACTGCCGGCGTTCGCTTCAATGGAGTCCTATGGACTCCATTGAGAGGGTGTGCACGGCTGCGCTTAGCGCTGCCATGCACATCCTGTGGCTTAGCGCCCACGAACAATGCAGGCAGGTTTTTTTAGTGCCTGCATTGTAATCTAGCGGTAAAACGGGCACGCTAGGGGGAAAAATGCAGTTTTTCCTCCCTAGCGCCCCTGTTTTACCGCTAGGATCGTAATTTGGCTCTATGTTTTTGATGTGCTGTTCTTGAAGATACAAAGTTATTTTCACTAGTAACATGCTATTATTGTAATATTAACAGTTTACTACAAACTGTTTTATTAGACTGGTAAATATATAAAGGAATTAGCTGCATTTTTCAAAATGGCTTTTTATTTTCTTGGAAACATTTATTTTCTAAGGAGTGCTTTTCGGTGGATGACTGGAAAGACACTCATAGAGGGATTGGCACAGAGAACAGAAACTGATTTATTTTCCTTTTCACGATTGGATTAAACAGATGTGGTCAAAATCCAGTACTGAAACAAAGAATCAGAAGGGTCAGCTGGGGGAGAGGTTCAAATTACATTTAACCTTTTATCTGCTGGGATGAATTCAATTACTTTAAACATTCTAATGTCTATCGGAGACATTTTCAAACTGATATCATCACTTGTGTTCCTTTGTGTGAAGAAGACATTTAATACTATACAGTTACTCAACAATTAGTATTGTTGGGATATTGCAAATTTTAGACACATTAGACACATTACATCCAACTCACATATTCCAAGCTGAGATCAGATATATTTTGGCCTAAAATGTGCAATTTATTTTCAATACCCCCCTGATCAAATCACAGCTCAGTAATAACTCCATGGTTTCTTGTTATTCTTATGTGGGATGCTGTATACTTATACTGTATGTCAGGGCTTGACAAATCCATGGGCCTTGTAGCCACTGGTTCCTAGAATTTTACTCCTGGCTCCTAAATTTCCAGTTTATTTTACACCACTCTAAAAGCAGTCTTTGGCATCTAAAAACACCTGGTTGGCTTCAATGTTTTCTTCCTGTCTCCTACATTTAATGTAAATGTATCCAGCCCTGGTGTATATATTTATATATGAGGACTGTTGTGTGTCAGTGTGTGTCTGTGTCTGTAGTGGTAAATAGGGTGTCTAGGGATGAGCCGAACACCCCCGTGTTCGGTTCGCATTCGAACTCGAACAATTTCGAAAGTTCGAACACGAACAGAACTCAATGCAAGTCAATGGGACTCAAAAGTTCGGTTTTTAGAGTGCCCTCCAAGAGGGCATATATGCAAGATATTTGCCATAAAAAGGTGTATGGGGGTCCGGGTAGTGCCCTGGGGGACAGGAAACAAGGACAAAAAGTTTTTAAAGGGACAGTGAGTTTTCCATGAATTAAGGGTTAAAAATAAAAAGGAAAAATTCCTTCAAATATCGTGCCTAGGAGGTCCCCATAACCTGCCCGTGAAGTGGCAGATTTGTAGGATGTATAGAAACATTTATAAAGAAAAAAATGACATTTCAAATGACGGTAAATGGTTTTCCTTTAATCTATTCATAAACAACTGCTTGGGGCGGCAGTCTGTATTAAAAGAGGAGATGTTTTAGGACACGCAGAACAAGTTTAGTGATTATTTTGGCTAAATGATGGTGAAAGTTATGCAGGCTTTGGATGAAAGGAACAATAGGAGCTTTAAAATTGGGCCTTTAGTGTCGGCAACAGTGCCGTCACACCGTAACCCCTCTGTGGTATTGTGGAAAAGTGCAGGGTTGGACCCTGCGGTTCAAAAAATTAAAATGATATAAATCTGGTAATGGCATCAGTGCACCCAAATAATGTGCCTTTCATGGCAGCAAGTGCCTTCACACCGTAACCCTTTTGTGGTATTGTGGAAGAGTTCAGTGGTGGAGGTTTTGTGAATGCAGAAGAGATCCCCGATCTATTCCGTTATGTCAGCATCAGGGGATTGATAGCTGCTGATCCAGGACTGATTCATTTTTATAAATGTCAGCCGGTCTACAGAGTCGGTGGACAGACGCACTCTTTTGTCTGTGACAAAACCTCCAGCGGCACTAAACGTCCTTTCAGAAAGCACGTTGGATGAAGGGCAACCTAGTAGCTGCATAGCATATTGGCTAAGTTCTGGCCAGTGATCCAATCTCAACACCCAGTAAGCCAGTGGATCATCTGCTGTAAAGGTATCCAGGTCTGCCCTTGCCCCTAGGTAGTCCTGCACCATACGGTGAAGACGCTGGCAATGGGTGCCTACATTTGACGTCCCTGGGCGTCATGGACTAAAATTTTTTAAAAAGGCATCAGTCAAGCGGCCCTGGCCTTCACCTCTATTCCTCTGATCATACGCAGCCTCAGAAGCACCGGTGTCATCACTTGGTAACCTACCAGTGCCTGGAAAGGTGTTACACAAGTGTCGCTTTAGAGTGTCCTCAAGTTTTTTCATCCTGTCCTCCCTCTGTGCGGCAGGATGAGCTCTGCAACTTTACTCTTGGATTGTGGATCAAGAAGGCTTGCAACCAGTAATGATCCCTCTCCTTGATAGCACGAATCCTGGGGTCCTTTACCAGGCTTTGCAGGATAAGGGAGCCCATGCAGCGTAGGTTGGAGGTGGCATTAGCTTCCGAGTCTTCCTGGTCAATGAGGAGGATGACCCCATCGTGCACTTCCTCCTCCCAGCCACGTACTAGTCCTTGGGTGTCAGGATCAGCACTGGTGGGGTCCCAGTCTGGTTGTATTAAGTCCATTATGCAGTGAATTCAGGGGTTATAGACAGACAGTACCTTGTGGGGTAGCGTGGAGACAAAAGGGCTAGGCAAGAATCGTAGTCTGGAGACGGTCTGAGGTTCAAGGGCTGGTAGAGAGGATGCAGAGTCGGTGGGCAAAGCACAGGTCTGGTACACATAGAGCATAGGTATCATCGGTCCTTTCAGGTCAAGGAATGGTAGTTAATGCAGAAGTCCAGAGGGAGGGGCAGAGAGAACCTTTATTGCAGACACAGGGGTGTGGTGGGTGTGTGTTCTGTGTTTAACTGTGAAGGTTCTGGTCAGCGAGAGCTGAGACTGGGTAGCACTTTTCATGGATGTGCTGCAAGCACGGATTTGGCAGCAATTAGCAGGCATGGATCCTGACATATCACCCCCCCTAAGGAGCGACCTCTGGACGCGAACAGGCTGGCTTGATGACCTGCAAGAATCAAAAAATAAAGGTTCATATAGGTTCATCACCAGAAGGTACCGGATCCTCCGTTTTTTCAGTAGCCAGGGTACTGGCCTTCCTCTGACGTCTCCTTGCTTTGGTTTTGGAGGGCTTCAGAGTACCTTCACAGGGGTGGACAGTAGATGGCTCACTGGTAAGGTTTTCCAGGATGGGTACTTCTGTAACCCTTCTGGGATATTCGGATGTCCCGGAGGGAATATTCAGATTGACAGCTGGCACAGGTGCTTGGTTGTGTAGGGAGAGGTATTAGCAGTAGGAAAAGGGAAGTGCTCATGCCACTGTACAGAGCACTGGTGAGACCTCACTTGGAGTACTGTGTGCAGTACTGGAGACCGTATCTCCAGAAGGATATAGACATCTTAGAGAGAGTTCAGAGAAGGGCTACTAAAATGGTGTACGGCTTGAAGGAGAAAAGTTACCAGGAAAGGCTTAATGATCTTAACATGTACAGCTTGGAAAAAAGACGAGACAGAGGAGATATGATAGAAACATTTAAATACGTAAAGGGAATCCACAAGGTAGAGGAAGGGAGTATATTTAAAAGGAAACAAAATAGCAAAACAAGAGGACATAGTCTTAGATTAGAGGGGCAAAGGTTTAAAAGTAACATCAGGAAGCATTATTTTACTGAGAGGGTGGTGGATACATGGAACAGTCTTCAGTTGAAGTGGTAGAGGCCAAAACAGTAATTGAATTTAAGCAAGCATGGGATAGGCATAAGGCTATCCTAAACAAAAGATAAATCCAGGTAAAGTATCCATGTAATTGGGCAGACTAGATGGGCCGAAAGGTTCTTATCTGCCGACATCTTTCTATGTTTCTATGTTTCTATGATGGAAGGGGTGGATTCCAGGGGTGACTCAAGGATGGCAGCGTATCCCAGCTGGTGAAGCTGAATAACCTTCACTAATTCAGTGAGGGCACTAACCTGGTTAGTAAGGCTGGTCATGGAGGAGACAATAACACCAAAATCTTCTACAGTAATGACTTTGGGGGTCTCAACTGAAGTCACTTGGGGTGCAGATTCCGCTGCAGGTACCTGGTGTGCAGGCTCCGTTGGTAGTGCCAGTGGTGCGGGCTCCGCTGCAGGTACTGGGGTTTCAGGCTCTTTCTCAACGAGGGTCGCAGGATCCCCAGGCTTGAGTTCTTGAACAGTTATTGAGGGAGTTGAGTCCAGGATGCCAGGGTTAGCAGTACAGAAACATGGAGCCCTCTGAGGGGGCTGGATAGCCAGGGTAGAAAATACTTTGCCACAGAATAAAGGATATGCCATAGGTGGGTGTCGGGCAGTACTGGAGACGGAGTTGGAGTTAGCAATAGCCGTGCCAATATAGCCATTATTTTTCTCAAATGCCAGCAATAGGTCTTGCAGTGAAGGTAGGTTTTCCAGATCCTCGTCCCTGGATTCCCACTCTGGATCATAGCAAGGAACTGCAGCTTTTCGTCTGACACTTGGCTGGTGAATGGCAGCGCCGTTACTTCTGGCAGGACCTTGGGCGCGTCTTGCAGTCTGGCTTCGGGGTCTATGATGGCATGAGTTTACTGGGGCTGTCTCTACCTTGCTGTCTGAGTTGATAGAGGACCATTCATCAGCAGACTCTGATTCATGCAAAGAGTGGCACAGTGATGGTGGTGGCGGGTCTTGTCTGGGCATTTGATACACCGTGGCAGAAGTGGGTGCAACTGGTATTTTCTCCACAGGTTGCTTTGTAGTTTTTCTCAGGTTCACTGCTTCCTCAAACCTTTCCAGGTCCTCCCTGCGAACCAGAGTCCCATTAGATCAGGGGTGTCAAACTCAAATGTCATCGGGGCCGCATCAGCAGTTTGGTCACCCTCAAAGGGCCAGTTGTATCTGTAGGACTATGTGTCCACTCTTTATTATCATAAATTATTGTCACTGCATTCAATTATTACTGTTTTTTGTTCACACATGGATTTGCCCCAGCTCACACATGGATTTGCCCCACCTCATGGATTTGCCCCAGCTCATGGATTTTCCCCAGCTCACGGATTTGCCCCAGCTCACACATGGATTTGCCCCAGCTCATGGATTTGCCCCAGCTCACACATGGATTTGCCCCACCTCATGGATTTGCCCCACCTCATGGATTTGCCCCACCTCATGGATTTGCCCCAGCTCACACATGGATTTGCCCCACCTCATGGATTTGCCCCAGCTCATGGATTTGCCCAAGCTCACACATGGATTTGCCCCAGCTCATGGATTTGCCCCAGCTCACACATGGATTTGCCCCACCTCATGGATTTGCCCCAGCTCACACATGGATTTGCCCCACCTCATGGATTTTCCCCAGCTCACACATGGATTTGCCCCAGCTCACACATGGATTTGCCCCACCTCATGGATTTGCCCCCAGCTCCTGGATTTGCCCCCAGCTCACACATGGATTTGCCCCCAGCTCACACATGGATTTGCCCCAGCTCACACATGGATTTGCCCCAGCTCATGGATTTGCCCCAGCTCACACATGGATTTGCCCCACCTCATGGATTTGCCCCAGCTCACACATGGATTTGCCCCACCTCATGGATTTGCCCCAGCTCATGGATTTGCCCCAGCTCATGGATTTGCCCCCAGCTCACACATGGATTTGCCCCAGCTCACACATGGATTTGCCCCAGCTCACACATGGATTTGCCCCAGCTCACACATGGATTTGCCCCAGCTCACACATGGATTTGCCCCAGCTCACACATGGATTTGCCCACCTCACACATGGATTTGCCCCATCTCATGGATTTGCCCCAGCTCACACATGGATTTGCCCCACCTCATGGATTTGCCCCAGCTCATGGATTTGCCCCAGCTCATGGATTTGCCCCAGCTCACACATGGATTTGCCCCAGCTCACACATGGATTTGCCCCAGCTCACACATGGATTTGCCCCAGCTCACACATGGATTTGCCCCACCTCATGGATTTGCCCCAGCTCACACATGGATTTGCCCCACCTCATGGATTTGCCCCAGCTCATGGATTTGCCCCAGCTCATGGATTTGCCCCCAGCTCATGGATTTGTCCCCAGCTCACACATGGATTTGTCCCCAGCTCACACATGGATTTGCCCCAGCTCATGGATTTGCCCCAGCTCACACATGGATTTGCCCCCAGCTCACACATGGATTTGCCCCAGCTCACACATGGATTTGCCCCAGCTCACACATGGATTTGCCCCAGCTCATGGATTTGCCCCAGCTCATGGATTTGCCCCAGCTCACACATGGTTTTGCCCCACCTCATGGATTTGCCCCAGCTCACACATGGATTTGCCCCAGCTCATGGATTTGCCCCAGGTCATGGATTTGCCCCAGCTCATGGATTTCCCCACAGCTCAAGGATTTGCCCCCAGCTCATGGATTTGCCCCCAGCTCACACATGGATTTGCCCCCAGCTCACACATGGATTTGCCCCCAGCTCACACATGGATTTGCCCCAGCTCACACATGGATTTGCCCCAGCTCATGGATTTGCCCCAGCTCACACGTGGATTTGCCCCAGCTCATGGATTTGCCCCAGCTCATGGATTTGCCCCCAGCTCATGAATTTGCCCCCAGCTCACACATGGATTTGCCCCAGCTCATGGATTTGCCCCCAGCTCACACATGGATTTGCCCCAGCTAATGGATTTGCCCCAGCTCATGGATTTGCCCCAGCTCATGGATTTGCCCCAGCTCATGGATTTGCCCCCAGCTCTCACATGGATTTGCCCCCAGCTCTCACATGGATTTGCCCTCAGCTCACACATGGATTTGCCCCAGCTCACACATGGATTTGCCCCCAGCTCACACATGGATTTGCCCCCAGCTCTCACATGGATTTTCCCCAGCTCTCACATGGATTTGCCCCAGCTCACACATGGATTTGCCCCAGCTCTCACATGGATTTGCCCCCAGCTCACACATGGATTTGCCCCAGCTCTCACATGGATTTGCCCCAGCTCATGGATTTGCCCCAGCTCACACATGGATTTGCCCCAGCTCACACATGGATTTGCCCCAGCTTACACATGGATTTGCCCCAGCTCTCACCTGGATACTTGCCCCAGCTCCAGCAGGGGTTGAGGGGGCACAGATGCCGGGCAGCGGGAGTGCCTGCCCGGTCCTGAACAGTCCGTCCTGTTGAAGGGGAGGCGGCTGCGTGCGCGCGCAGGTCACGCGGTCCGGCCAGTCAGGTGGTACAGAGACTCAGTACCACCTGATTATCCGGACCACGTGACCGGCTGCGCCTGCACACAGCCGCCTCCCCTTTAACAGGACAGACTGTTCAGGTCACCGGGCAGGCACTCCCGCCTGCCCGGCATCTGGGTCCCCTCAACCCCCGGGCCAGTTTAAGGCTGGCGGGCCACATGACAAGGTCTGGCGGGCCGGATTTGGCCCGCGGGCCTTGTCTTTGACACCCGTGCATTAGATGAATATACACATTCTGGGGCGCCAGCAGTACTACCCATGAGGTGTTGTCTTTACATGGACTTCACACCTGGAGTCTGGATACACATTATCTCCATGGCTGGATCAGAAGCCACAGGCACGGTGGGATCTTGCTCCATAGATATGGGATATACAGGTTATTATTATTATTATTATTATTTATTTATAAAGCGCCATCATATTCCGCAGCGCTGTACAATAAGCGCAGTACAGACAGGGTTACAATACATTGAACAACATTTGACAAACAGTACAGGAGGAGATGAGGGCCCTATTCCCGTAGGAACTCACAATCTGGGAGGGTTGGGGTTGGAAACAGGAGGAGAGGACTGTAAGGTGAGAGTGATTGATGGTTGCGTCAGTGAGTTGGGTGGTAGGCTTCCCTAAATAGGAACGTTTTCAGGGAGCGTTTGAAGGAAGAGAAGTTAGGGGAAAGTCTGACAGCACGAGGGAGAGCGTTCCAGAGAGTGGGGGCTGCGCGTGAGAAATCCTGCAGTCTATCATGGGAAGAGGTGATGCGGGGAGAAGCTAGGCGCAGGTCACTGTTTGACCTTAGGGAGCGGGCTGGGGTGTATTTGGTGATTAGTGAGGACAGGTAGTGGGGCGCTGAGTTAGTGAGGGTTTTGTAGGTAAGGATAAGGATTTTGAACTTAATTCTGCAGTGGATGGGGAGCCAGTGAAGGGACTCGCAGAGGGGAGCGGCAGAGACAGAGCGGCGGGTGAGGTGAATTAGCCTGGCGGAGGCGTTCCATGGTCACAGGGTTTTCAGTCTCCATTGGTATCACCAGATCTTCCTCCTCACTTGGTCTGGTAGTCTTGAACTCCATACACGTAGGGTCAGCAAGCATAGAGGGTAGCTTCTTTCTGGGTACGGGTGTACGTATGGGTGCTGGAGGGTCTCTGGTGGCAGGCCTGGACCGGGGTTCAGCCGCAGGAGCCCGTCTGGTTTCAGGCCTGGACCAGGGCTTAGCCACAGGAGCTCTTCTAGTTTCAGGTCTGGGCCCGGGCTCAGCTACAGGAGCAGGAGCTCTTCTAGTTTCAGGCCTGGGCTGGGGTTTAGCCACAGGAACATGAGCTTTTCTAGGAGCAGGCTTGGATACAGGTGCGGTCTTTTTTATTAAGGCTTGCCGTGAAACTGTTGCCGGCTCGGGCACAGGAGCTGGCCTTCTTTGGGGTCTCACGGGGCAGTTTCAGAGGAAATGCAAGGAATCCCCACAGTACATACAGAGATTCTGTGTTTTTCTCCAGGCACGTTCCTCTGCGCTTAGCGGGCCTCTTTTCCCCGGTGGGACATGCACCTCCATAGAGATGTTATTTACAGAGTCTTTAAAGTGCCATATATCCTCCAATAACCCCAGTAGCTGAAGCTCGAAGCCCTTCAGGGCTGACAGAATCACTGCGGCTCAATGGTGTGTGACTTCTGCATTCTGTCAGGATCAGCGCTGGTGGGGTCCCAGTCTGGTTGTATTAAGCCCATTATGCAGTGAATTCAGGGGTTATAGACAGACCGTACCTTGTGGGGTAGCGTGGAGACAAAAGGGCTAGGCAAGAATCATAGTCTGGAGACGGTCTGAGGTTCAAGGGCTGGTAGAGAGGATGCAGAGTCGGTGGGCAAAACAGAGGTCTGGTACACATAGAACATAGGTATCACAGGTCTTTTCAGGTCAAGGAATGGTAGTTAATGCAGAAGTCCAGAGGGAGGGGCAGAAAGAACCTTTATTGCAGACACAGGGGTGTGGTGTGTGTGTGTTCTGTGTTTAACTGTGAAGGTTCTGGTCAGCGAGAGCTGAGACTGGGTAGCACTTTTCAGGGATGTGCTGCAAGCACGGATTTGGCAGCAATTAGCAGGCATGGATCCTGACATTGGGTTTCTGGGCACACAAAACCCTCCCTTGAGGAATCCCCACCTTCAATGCCCCCACTACTTAAATATTCCTCCTCCTCATCCTCCTCCTGTCTGATCTGAGGAGGACCCGCTGGAATGTTGTCTGCGGAAAGACTGGGGCCTTCAGAGCTAGGGAAGGTCTCCTCTTCCTCCCGCTGCTGTGCCTCTAGAGCCACCTCTATAATTCCCCGCAGAGTGTGCTCCAGCATGAACACTAAAGGTATTGTGTCACTGATGCATGCACTGTCCCTGCTCAACATCCTCGTTGTCTCCTCAGATGGTGACAGTGCAGTGCATGCATCCTTGATCATCAGCCACTGCGGGGGGGGGGAACCAAGTTGACCTGAACCTGTGTCCTTGTGCCATACTCACACAGGTACTCGTTGATGGCCCTCTGCTGCTTGTGCAGACACTGCAGCATTGCCAATGTCGAGTTCCACCTGGTGGGCATGTCACAAATCAGACGATTTGTGTGAATGTGGAATTCTCTTTGAATTTCTGCCAGGCGAACACTTGCTGGGAATGACCGTCTGAAGTGGCTGCAGTCTTTTCTGGCCTGGCTGAGAAGCTCTGCCAGCCCTGGGTACCTGGTTAGGAAATGCTGCACCACCAGATTTAGGACGTGTGCTAGGCATGGTACATGCGTCAACTTACCCAGGCGTAGGACGGAGAGAAGGTTGCAGCCATTATCACAGACGACCATTCCCAGCTCAAGCTGGCGTAGTGTTAACCATCTCTGCACCTGCCCCTGCAGAGCTGACAGAATTTCTGGCCCGGTGTGGCTCCTGTCCCCTAAAGAAACCAGCTCAAGCACAGTATGGCATCTTTTTGCTTTAGCCATTGCGTAGCCCCTGCCACTTAAACTTGGTTTAACTGTCACTTTGCCAGAGACAGAGAAGGAGGAGGAGGAGGAAGAGGGAGAGGTGGTGGTGGAGCAGACAGACCTCATACAAGCAGCTTTCTGAAGGCGTGGTGGATGAACAAGCTCCAGCACAGAGCCCTGTCTTGGATCCCTCCCAGCTGCAATCAGAGTTACCCAGTGTGCCGTGAAGGAAATGTAACGACCCTGTCCATGCTTGCTGGACCACGTGTCTAAAGTCACATTCACCTTGCTGCTGACTGCCTTTCCCAATGACTCGATAACATTGTCTTCCAAGTGCTGGTATAGTGCTGGAATGGCCTTCCGCAAAAAGTAGTGGTGTTTTGGAACATGCCACTGTGGTACAGCACATTCAGCAAATTCACGGAAGGGAGCAGAGTCCACCAGCTGGAAAGGCAGCAGCTGCAATGCGAGTAATTTTGCTAAGCTGGCATTTAGACGCTGTGCTTGGGGATGGTTGGGACTATATTTTTTCTTATTCTGCAGCAGCTGGGGCAACGTAATCTGACTGCGTAAATCTTCAGCTGATGGGATGCTGTCACATTGTGAGGAAGGACCTGGTACATCCATTACTGTAGCATCATCCCTGTCAGTGGAGGTTAGGAGTCAATGACATGGCTGGACATATGGTGGGGGTAGAGACCAGGTGAGGAGGACCTACGCAAAATTTCGCGCCAACGGGATGCGTGGCAGATGGTCATATGTCGCCTCAAGCACGTGGTACCCAAGCGTCCGGTGTCTTTCCCACACTTGAGCTCCATCTGACATAGATTACAAATAGCAACGGTGGGGTGTGCTGCACATTTCTTAAAGAACTCCCAGACAGCAGAGTTCCTGGATGTGTGCTTTGAGACAACAGCACTCTGCACCTGAGCAGCTCTAACATCTGATGCCTTGGACTGGCTAGTGCTACGGTTGGTCATAGGGGACGTTGTGCCTCGTTTTTGTTGTGCCGCCTCCTCCTCCTCACTTGACTCCTCTGTTCGATCAGGCAACCAGGTGGAGTCAGTGACCTCATCATCATTGTCATCACCCCCTATCTCCTCGTCACTGGAGCCAACTTGGCAGTATGCTGCAGCTGCTGGGGCAACATGAGTGCCAGTTATTTGTGTGTCACTGGCACCCCCTTCCTCTTGGTTCATTATATTCCCTTCCTCAACCTCAGAGATTGAATCAGAGCACTGTAGTTGCTGCGCATCCTCAAGCAGCATATCACTGTCATTGTAGTCAAACAATTCAGCTGACTCCTCTGTGTGTGATAGTGAGGCTACGGCAGGAGTAGCTGTGGACATGGAGGCTGCATTAGATGCTTTGGCAGCTGAGGTAGACTGTAAAGCACTACAAGCCTGGCTGGCAGAAGACTCGGAGGATGAGGATGGCCTGGTTAGCCAATCTACCAAATCCTCTGTATGTTGCTGCTGCTTAAGACGGCCAGCACCAGTTAGAAAGGACAAGTATGCCCCTGCAGAGGATGCACCATGTCCACGACGACCAGAGGCACAGCCTCCCGACACAATTTGCCCAATCAGGACTCTAAGCCGTGATTGGCATAGTCTTGAACCTGTCTTGCACCTGACCTGTGGTCAGGTGCAAGGCTGTAGCCAATTACAAGCTTCAGGCCAGTGGAAAGTGCATTGTGGTCCATTGTGGTGCATTGTGGGCGAAGACGTGGAAATGTTCCGTAGTTCGCGAACAGGCGATGTTCGAATCAAACTCCGAACCGAACAGCTCATCCCTAGTGTCTGGCCATACATTTCAATACTATCATAAATTGACAGGCTTTCAGCAAAAACGTTAATTATTTATTGGAAAGCGTCACCTGACATTAAATAAAAGTATCGGTGAGTACCTGGCAAAAAGAATATTGGTACTCATACACAAAAAAAAATGGTACCGTATTGTGTATCTTTAGTTGTTGAAAGTAAAGCTTTGTTAGTCTGAAGCAAAAACTGTCTCCTATCTTTTGTAGCTGGCTCCTAGATTCAAAGCAAATTTGTTAAGCCCTGCTTTATGTGTTAGTGCAGTGGTTCCCAACTGCAGTCCTAAAGTATCCCCAACAGGTCAGGTTTTCCAGATATCCAAAGCACAGCACAGGTGATATGATTTGCTGCTCAGTGATCGCAGGATTCAGTCTGTATTTCCCCAAGGTGATCCTCAAAACCTGACCTGTTGGGGGTACTTGAGGAATGTGGTTGGGAATTAGTGTACCATCCGCTTTTATTTAGGCACTACTTTCCAGTGTTGTACCAACTCCTTCATCACTGGTGATGCAGCTGCCTTCATGAAACTCTTCCTCGTGATGTATTCTGTTAATGACAATATAAAGTATCACAGGAAAACATAGAGCAGGGATCTCAAACGCTGGCCCCCAAATGTTTCTGAACTGCAACTTCCATGATTCTCTGGCCATCTATTGCATTCAAAGAATTCTGGGAATTGTAGGCAACCAACATCTGGGGTTCCAGATCTCACACCAGAGTTGAAGATTAGAGGGGCTGTTCCCCATCATGACAATTTAAGTGAATTTAAATGGTCATAGCATCTTGAGTGTTCCCCTTTGCCCCCCATCTGCTGTGAAGTCCTTCAAAGCAGAGGTCTTCCCTGCTCCTTGACAGCTGCCAGTCAGCAGCAACTGGACAGCTGGCCAGAATTTTGGGTCGGTGACAAATAATTGCATCAGCATGGAATCCCATCCTTCTCGATCATGTCCCCCATCGCCTCTGATTGTGTGCACACTAGCGTTGCAGGTGCAGATAGTTAGTGGGCTGTCACCAATCTTCCTCCTACAGAGAGGTATCAGGAGCCTGAAGAGCACTGGCTGAGACTGCAACATGGGAAAACAAGATTTACTCCAGGTATAAAATGAGGATGGGGCCACTGAGCGCCTGATTGGCGGAGGTGGAACAAACACGATTATACGAACACATGATAGATTCATTAGGAGGCATATAGATCAACACAACCAAAGATTATTATTATTATTATTCTTTATTTATAAAGCGCCAGCATATTCCGCAGCGCTGTACAATAAGCGCAGTATAGACAGGGTTACAATACATTGAACAACATTTGACAAACAGTCCAGGAGGAGATGAGGGCCCTATTCCCGTAGGAACTCACAATCTGGGAGGGTTGGGGTTGGAAACAGGAGGAGAGGACTGTAAGGTGAGAGTGATTGATGGTTGCGTCAGTGAGTTGGGTGGTAGACTTCCCTAAATAGGAATGTTTTAAGGGAGCGTTTGAAGGAAGAGCAGTTAGGGGACAGTCTGACAGTACGAGGGAGAGCGTTCCAGAGAGTGGGGGCTGCGCGTGAGAAATCCTGCAGTCTATCATGGGAACATGGGAAGAGGTGATGCGGGGAGAAGCTAGGCGCAGGTCACTGTTTGACCTTAGGGAGCGGGCTGGGGTAATATTGAAATTTTGCCTGGATTTCTTAACTCTCCATAAGCCTGTGATTCATTCTGCGAGCCAGATATGGAAGGATGATTTAGGGTAAAACTCACTGTGTATGCTGTGATTTTGTGATATTGATGATGTTGAATATCCTGTTTATGCCTGTTTAGGATCTATACCGCAGACGCACTTGTCACCTCCAATCAGATGTGAAATGGTATTGCTTATGGTCCCCTCCCCCAACTTTTTTTTCATCTACACGCCCCCCCCCGTGTTCTTTAATCAATAATTCTTTCTCAAATTGTACTATGATACAACATGTCTATTAATGTTCTCCTCAGTACAAGTATGTATTTCTGAAAAATGCCCAATACACTTGAATTATCCAAAAAATTAGGGTGTGGTCACATGGGGTTAATTATAATAATACTTTTATACAGCACCAATACTTACTCCTGCAATTTACAAGATATGTGAACATGATAGGGATGCATTAGAACAGCAGACATATCTTAACAAGGATGACAAGGTACAATGAGGGGACCCTATTCCCAAGGGAACTTACACAGGGTTATCCAGAGAAAGGTGAAACTCGGGAGAACCTTTGGAGATGTGATTTGGAAAGTGAGATAAATGGGAGAATTTTTCTGGTTTGGCTATTTTGACCTAGAATTTTCACTTCTCCAAAAGTTCTCCAGAGTTTCACCTTTCTCTGAATAACCCTGACCGTCTATAAGGGATATATATTGGGAGGTAGGTACATACATATTGTTAGGTGTCTTTTGCTCGAGGACACTTGCTGGTGTGGTGTCCTGACCTAATAATTATTATAGGTCCTGTTCTATCCCCCCTCCTTCTTTTTTCATCTTAAAATTCCACATTCCTTAGACTGACATGGATTTATTGGTGCTAGAGAATTCTATCTTCTTTTGACAAACTGTAATGCATGGCATATAGGCCCTTCCTTGTCTTTTTCCAATTTCGGTCTGTGCCATACTTTTTCATGTAGGTCACTTAAAAGAGTCAAAATGTATTGCACATCTGTAAACAATTCATTGTGACGATGCAAACATTTGTGTATTATACTCCATATTTTAAACCTCTATGTTTAAATGTAGGTAAACGTAGT
Source organism: Leptobrachium leishanense (assembly GCA_009667805.1). Taxonomy (NCBI): domain Eukaryota; kingdom Metazoa; phylum Chordata; class Amphibia; order Anura; family Megophryidae; genus Leptobrachium; species Leptobrachium leishanense. Next base: position 113,061,721 of record CM019066.1, read on the forward strand.
TCCAGTGTGCAATGAGTTCATAATCCATTGGTACGCAGCCTGATGAGGTGGTCTTTGCACACTTAATCATGACTTTTTCATGCCATGGGAACTATGCTGTTTGAGGTCTGGTGTTGATAGATGAGAACCATGTTTCTTTGATATCTATACCTGTGGATTAGTTTATCTCTGATGTACCTTTGGCCGTGTGCTGTTGTGCGAACAGATGTGTCTTATTATAATCAAGTTGCGTTGATGACTGATGTTGCGGTCTCTGATCCTGGCACACAGTGTCCTGAGTGATCATTCATTGTGAGAACAGATCAGGGGAGGTATCTATGTTGAACTGACCTTATACCTAAATATATACTAATTCCAGGAAAATGAGAAGCACTCCTGGTGTAGTGTACATGGATCTTTAGTGGAGTATGGATAAAGACTAGGCAACGTTTCAGCCCTTAGGACCTTAATCATGCCATACACCATAACATATTCAGTCTAGAGCAGCGGTCCCCAACTTTTTTGGCACCAGGGACCAGTTTTGTGGAAGACAAATTTCCATGGCCCGGGTGGGGGAGTATTTTTAGGATGATTCAAACGCATTACATTTATTGTGCATTTTATTTATATTATTATTATTACATTGTTACTGAGTTTGACACAGTGCTGTTTAGGACGGGTGCACACTAGCGTTTTCTTCTACGCACAGTACGTGCGTTAAAACGCACTTACCGGCGTTCCGTCGTCCACTTGACGCCCGCCTGCCCCCCCATCAGCGCTGCAAGGCACGATCCTCCTAGTGCATCGACTATGAGGATCTCTAGGTGGACGCATGCTACGCGTGCACTAAGTGCGCACGCACAAGCATGTGACCGGCCCCGTCGCAGAAGCACAATGCTGTGACGGACGCTGGTAAGTGCATCATAACGCACGTACTGTGCGCAGAAGAAAACACCAGTGTGCACCCGGCCTTAATCTGATAGAGTGCTGCTGATTAAGTGCTGCTGAGTTTGACACAGTGCTGCTGAATGGCACTCTCTCTCCTGTGACATGCTCAGAATGGCAAAGGTGGGACTTAATGTGATGACATTCACAGGATGCCGAACTGCAGAGAAATTCTGGCGAAATGCCCTGACAGCTTTAAATAAGCGAATCCCATAGGATTCAATGCAAAACATAATGGGCTACATTACATACTTGGTGCTAACGTTAGCACTCAGGGATAAAAAAGAGGTTTGTGAGGGTCCTGAGGACGAGCAACGGCATTAGTGGCCTGCTCTACGGTGGGGCCCGCTCAGATCTCACAGGGTGTTTGCTTGATAGTGCCATTACAGGGACGAATGCTCCATATGCAAATCAGCATTACAAAGTAGTAACGTTGATTAACGTCTGACTGTGGTTAGCAAAAAGTTAACCACAGCCAGGACTTGGTGCTAACGGATTCCGCTGGTGCTGAATCCGTTAGAACCAGCCAAAACCTCCCCAAAAAAATCCAGATACTCCCCTCCTAACCGTGGCGAGGACTGCGGCTCCATCCGCCTCCTCCACCCGGCAGGAGCAGGGAGAGACTGGGGGGAAAAGTCCCCCAGTTTCCCCCTGCGGATCACTACGCCGACCTGCCGGATCTCGCGAGGTGAGATCTAGCAGGTCATGTGACCGGCGCTGTCTGCTTCAGAGGAGTCCTATGGACTCCATCGAGCAGATGCTCGCAGCAGCACTTAGCGCTGCCGTGTGAATCCAGGGGCTTAGCGCCCGATAACAATGCAGGCAACTTTTTAAGCGCCTGCATTGTAATAATATGCTAAAACGGGGGCGGAAAGGTGAAACTTGCAGGCACAGGTTTTTCTCCTTTGCGCCCCCGTTTTAGCGCGATTTGTGTAATTTACCCAATATCTTTTTTATTTATTTAGTTCCAAAACAGACCATTTATTTTTTCATTTTCAGCAAAAAAAACATATTAATTTTTTAGGACACCTTTTTTTATTTTCTTTTTAATGCAATTTTTCTTCTTTTTTTTAAAGGGCTTTTTTATTATTTAGACACATTTTAATGCAGTTTTATTGGTTTTAACACTTCGTAAGAGAATTGGAGACTTCCATTATTTTTTCCTGTTCCACTTTCAGTTCAGTGGAATTCGCCGATACCAATTTGGCGATTATCGGTGCACTTTGGTGTTTTTTGCTGCTTTGACGACTCCATTTTCAGCCAAATACAGTGACCATTCGCTAAACGGTGAATTCACTGTATTTTCGGTGCAACGGAAATGCCAAAATGCATCGAATTGGGCAAAAAAAAGGCAACAGCAACATTCTGGGGGACAGTGAGTATGACAGCCCTGGCAATGAATGCCCTATTAACAGTTCTTATAAAAAGTATAAATTTACAGTAAGGTGTCTGTGACGAAACGGCCGCTGCAATGTTTATTTTCATTTATTTTTCCTTACATTTCATTGCTCAAGAGCTTGCACTCTAACCTTTTGTCTACTTCCACCCCCAACCCACCTTTAAGTAATGGATTCTTTTGTGTGGCCATGCTTGCATCTCCCTCCCCCCCCCATCTGGCTTGAACCAGAGCTCTTATCAGTTCCCTTTGTTAGTTGTAGGGGAGGTTTTGGGAAGAGCTGGTATAGAGTAACCCAGGGGCGTGGTTTTGACTTTTGAATCTGTCTGTACCTGAAAACCCTCATTAAAGCAGTCTACATTTGGCGTTCCATCTGAAAAGACTTCTCTCACAGTTTATGTGTCGGCTATTCTGTGTGTGGATACAAATATCTCCTGTGTTCAGTGGAAAGGGGCAGGGTACCGAGATGGAGATGGAGGGTACCGAGTGTGGGGTACCCCGATCCGTAACAGTGTCACTAACTAAAGCAATGCTTTAGACGAGGGGTGCCATTAAGTTAGTAATGGGGTCCTTGTACATAACAGTTGGATTTGAATATGGTCTCAGATATCTTATAATTATCATCATCCATCACAAAGATCCATCCGTTTACCACTCTACATGTGAGTCAATACAGAGTAGGCGTTGTAATCTGTACAGGGTCTCCTCTTAGATTGTAAACTCTTGAGCAGGGTCCTCTCACCTACTGTTCTGTGTGTGCAGCTTGTACGTATATTTGTTATTCTGACTCATCCATTGTACAACTTTACGGAACTTGTTAGCGCTTTATAAATACTTGTACCTGTAAGCCAGCATTCACAGAATGAGAAGGTAGCCATTAACATCCTGAGTGAATCCTATTCATTCAACATGATTGGCGCTTCTCGTCACTAATACATCTTTTCTTTCCATTCGCTGCCTTTCCTTTCCAGCTCCAAGATGTAGATGACCAACCCTAAGAAGGCAAGCCAATAACTTACATAAAATGTGGCACCTAAAATAATGATTTTATTAATTGCACACAACACAACGCTCTGCCTACTTTTCACCTCACTATGCCCTGTACGCACACAATTTCTTGCGCTTTTGATACTGAACGGTACACGAACATACATAATGCATTTCTGTAAATGAGTGAATGTCAAGCTGGAATGAGTTTCCGAAAACCCTGAAATGCAATAGAAATAAGAATTCCTGTCAGAGAAGAAGCATATTGGACACAAATTCAGCTGGAGTCCACATGATCTATTTCATGCATGGCTACCTGCCACATGAACATATTTTCCTTCCATTTTTAACTACTGACTTGCATGTGAAACGTTTTTATATTCCCAGACGACTTGTACAAATTTACTGTGAAAACCATGAAATATGTTTTAATCCTCGTAATCTATTTTTGTTGGTTTGGATGCAGTTGATACCAAAACTGTGTCTTAATGTGGACGAGCCATAAAAACACTAAAAGGAACATGTTCAAGTAGGTGATCGGTTATCTTAGTGGATGTACTGCTGCAACTGCAGTTTTGCCCTGCTGAAACATGCATGTTAAAATGGCTTATAAACCTTTGTTCTGCAGTAAGAGAGAACAGTGTTACGACATCGGAAGCAATCTTAAAATGATGCACCATGATCACAGGATACGCATTAATAAGTTATGGTGCAATGAGTTGACATATCTGATTTTCTACTTCCAGACCTTTGTTTGCAGAGTATACTCCTCCCTGTAAAAATATAACACAGGGAAACTACCCATTCTTGTTTTCCTTAAAGCAGTGGTTCCCATCCGCAGTCCTCAAGTACCCCTAACAGGCCAGGTTTTAAGGATCACCTTGGGTAAATGCAGACTGAATCCTGCAATCACTGAGCAGCAAATCATATCACCTGTGCTGTATTTCAGATATCCTGCAAACCTGGCCTGTTAGGGGTACTTTAGGAACACGGTTGGGAACCACTGCCTTAAAGGGATACTATGGGGTGGACACAATGGATAACCCCCCTCCTGACCTCTTCTGCAGCCCACATCCTATTTCAATGAGTATTAATTTATTAACCCCCTCCTAAATTCAGCACTGGGCATCATCTGAGCTCCTCCAGACAAAATATGTTGCTGGCTTCCACTGAGCCTCAGCATAACATGTGACCTCACACAACTCTCCATGGAGTCCTCTGGACTACATCTGACAATACCAGCTCAGTGTGCTCTCGATGGAGACTACATGGTTATATTGGCTGGACACTGGCCTTTCCAATGACACCTAAAATGACGTTCTAGGACTTATGAATCCAGAGATACAGGGGTCTAAATGACCCTTGCATCTCCTGTAATGGGATTTCCCTGCCAGGCAGGGAGAATCCCTGTTTGTAATGTTATCTCGTTCAATGCAGGTGCGATGTCCCCTTCGGCTGGGGGCAGTCCCACAGCGAGAGCCGACATGCAGGATGTGCCTCTGTGGCAGAATCCCATGCTTGGATCCAGATTGACGCCAAGCAGGGACACAGACAGGGCGTGCGTGAAGTATCCTTAGTGCTTGGGAGGGAATCTCCATGACGCATCACTCATGTCCATGCACAGGGCACCCGCTGGTTGACATGAGGTTGGGGGAGGTGCACAACACCCCTTACCCCTGCAAAGCGCCGACCCTGGTTGCCAGTAACAGGGAGCTGGTAATGGGTAGAAACTTGTCACAAGAAGATATCCATTACCTGCTCCTTGTTACCATACCTATTTCCGACCCAGCTGCTGTATTAGTGGCTTGAGTTGGACTAAAAGAGAGCCACAGATAGATACCGGCAGAGACACCACTGCCAGTATCAGTTCCTGGTGTCCATAGGACTGCATGGAGCCAAGTGGAACCCTGTCACATGCTTGCTCTAGCGGGACTACGCAGGAGCTGAAGAGGAAGAACAGAAGGACACTGGGAATTATTTGTTTACAGTCTTCTGTTTCATGTTGAGAAAGAAACGTAAGATCGTGACTCCCTCTTCACTTTGGGATCTGAGTTAAGTATGGAATTTGAGGGGTGGAGTGTTTTAATTTGTTAAGTGATCTTGCAAAAGCAAAATCATTTATCACCAGGTTCTGGGAGATTTATTTAAGTAATATTGGTTCCAGAAAAAATAATGAGCTGCTTTGGAATAGCTTGTTCTTCTCATTCTGGGCATTTAAGTAGGGGCTGATAATTTGCAGGAGGGAGACCCAATGACTGAGCTGCAAGCGACTCTTGTAGCAAGGTCGGCTAGGAACTCCATTCACACACTCCTGGAGCCAGTGGCGTAGCGTGGGTTGTCAGCGCCCGGGGCCAGCCAAGAATTGTGCGCCCCCCCCAACCTGTGGACACGTTATCGATATTGCCCCAGCCAGCTCACACATGGATATTGCCCCAGCTCACACATGGATATGCCCCAGCTCATGGATATGCCCCAGCTCACACATGGATATGCCCCAGCTCATGGATATGCCCCAGCTCATGGATATGCCCCAGCTCACACATGGATATGCCCCAGCTCACACATGGATATGCCCCAGCTCACACACGGATATGCCCCAGCTCATGGATATGCCCCAGCTCATGGATATGCCCCAGCTCATGGATATGCCCCAGCTCACACATGGATATGCCCCAGCTCACACATGGATTTGCCCCAGCTCACACATGGATTTGCCCCAGCTCACAAATGGATATACTGCCCCAGCTCATGGATATACTGCCCCAGCAGCTCATGAATATACTGCCCCAGCACATGTAAATACTGCCCCAGCTCATGGATATACTGCCCCAGCTCATGGATAATGCCCCAGCTCATGGAGATACTGCCCCAGCTTAGGATATACTGCCCCAGCTCATGGATATACTGCCCCAGTTCATGGATATACTGCCCCAGCTCATGGATATATTGCCCCAGCTCATGGATACTGCCCCAGCTCATGGATATACTGCCCCAGCTCATAGATATTGCCCCAGCTCATGGATATACTGCCCCAGCTCATAGATATTGCCCCAGCTCATGGATATACTGCCCCAGCTCATGGATATACTGCCCCAGCTCATGGATATATTGTCCCAGCTCATGGATACTGCCCCAGCTCATGGATATACTGCCCCAGCTCATAGATATTGCCCCAGCTCATGGATATACTGCCCCAGCTCATAGATATTGCCCCAGCTCATGGATATACTGCCCCAGCTCATGGATATACTGCCCCAGCTCATGGATACTGCCCCAGCTCATAGATATTGCCCCAGCTCGTGGATTTTGCCCCAGTTCGTGGATATTGCCCCAGCTCATAGATATTGCCCCCCAGCTCATGGAGATACTGCCCCAGCTCATGGATATACTGCCCCAGCTCATGGATACTGCCCCAGCTCATAGATATTGCCCCAGCTCGTGGATTTTGCCCCAGCTCGTGGATTTTGCCCCAGCTCGTGGATATTGCCCCAGCTCATAGATATTGCCCCAGCTCGTGGATATTGCCCCAGCTCATAGATATTGCCCCAGGTCGTGGATATTGCCCCAGCTCGTGGATATTGCCCCAGCTCATAGATATTGCCCCAGCTCGTGGATATATTGCCCCCAAGCTCTCATGGATATGCCCCAGCTCAGACCCCAGACCAGACATGGGGCGGCTGTTCGAATGCTCTATCGGCATTCGGACAGCCGCCCCTGGAGCTCCGTCTCCGGCATACTTACCTGCCTGAGCGGCGAAGGGAAAGTTTCCCCGCTTCCGCTCGTTGAAGGACCCAAGCTGCGGTCACATGGGACTCCCACGTGACCGCGGCTTGGGTCCTTCAAAGAGCGGAAGCGAGGAAACTTTCCTTGCGCCGCTCAGGCAGGTAAGTATGCCGGAGACGGAGCTCCAGGGGCGGCTGTCCGAATGCCGATAGAGCATTCGAACAGCCGCCCAAGCCCGGGCCTCATCATTTAGGGGCGCAAATTTCTTTTGAAATTATGCGCCCCTAAGAAAACTGCGCCCGGGGCCACGGCCCCCCCAGCCCCCCCACGCTACGTCACTGCCTCCCCAGCCCCCCCCCACGCTACGCCACTGCCTGGAGCTGTTACGTATGATGACTCCCACCATTAACGGCAAGAGAGGAATAGGGCCCTAAACCTCTGTCAATCCCATAAATTTTGGGTGTGCATACATGTCACATCTCGGTCCTGGTGCCAAGCCAGTGATGTTTTCTTCTGTTGATGTCTTTGTGTCTCCTGTATCTGGCTATAAGCCAGAGCACCCAGAGACTGGCTATAAGCCAGGGTGTACAGAGTCTGGCAATGTGCCAGGGACCCTTGAATGGGGCTATAAGCCAAGGGATCCTCCATCGGTCAGTTCTCAACACAGCAGTGAGATCCTCAGGTCAAATTTGGGCAAAGCACCCTTCATGTCTGTTTCCATTGGCAATGCTAAGCCAGCCAAGCCTGTTTCTACTGGAAATGAGAAGCCAGGCCTGTCGGTTACTGGCTATATGTCACCCTTGATGCCTAAAGCTGACACTATGCCAGTGGTGTCTGGGACAAGTTGTGTCTCAGCAATGCCAGCGATGCCCACTCCTGGTACAGTGTCCAAGTCAAGCTGTATGTCAGCAGTGCCAGTCATGCCCATGTTGTGCGAGACAGCTGCGCCTATTGTATGTGAGACAGCTGCGCCTATTGTATGCGAGACAGCCGCGCCCATGGTATGCGAGACAGCTGCGCCCATGGTATGTGAGACAGCTGTGCCTATTGTATGCGAGACAGCTGCGCCTATTGTATGCGAGACAGCTGCGCCTATTGTATGCGAGACAGCCGCGCCCATGGTATGCGAGACAGCTGCGCCTATGGTATGCGAGACAGCTGCGCCTATGGTATGCGAGACAGCTGCGCCTATGATATGCGAAACAGCTGCGCCCATGGTATGTGAGACAGCTGCTCTAATAGTATGGGAGATAGCTGCGCCTATGGTATGCGAGACAGCTGCGCCTATGGTATGCGAGAGCGCTGTGGGCATGTTTTGTTATGAGGCTGAAGTGCCTGGATTGACACATGAGACCACTGTGCCCTTGCCCCACAGTGGGTCCAGTGTTCCTACCTTCATGCCAAGTGTGGGCAAAGAGCCCTTCATGCCAAGTGTGGGCAAAGAGCCCTTCATGCCAAGTGTGGGCCACGAGCCCTCCATGTCTGATTCGGGCCACGAGCCCTCCATGTCTGTTTTGGGCCACGAGCTCTCCATGTTTGTTTCTGTTGGCGAGATGCCAACTGTGCCCATTGCTCGGGAGCTGCCAGTCCTTCCACTTATGGGCAATAAGCCCTTCATGTCTGTTTATACTGGCGAGCTGCCAGTCATGTCGATGACGAGCCACGAATTAGTGGCGCCCATGTTAAGCTGCGAGGCAGCCATACCCACGGTGAGTTTCAAGGAAGCGGTGTCCAAGTTGGGACTCAAGGAAACTCGATCTATGTCCAGTCAGGAAACCACTGTGCCCATGTCTCACAGTGGCCCCAGTAAGACCAAACCCAGTTGTGGGTTCGCGAAAACTAGGTCTGCTCCCACCGTTTCCCTGTCATGTGAGGTGGTCACCAAGTCCAAGTCTCGCTCAAGGAGGAGGAGAAAAAAGGGTACCAACTCTAATCATTCCGGCTCCGAGGATGCCACGATTTGCTCTGGGTCCAAGGAGGCCAAGCTCCGATCTAGCTCAGAGGATGCCTTACTCCGCACATGTCTCGAGGAAATCCAGCAAGAAGGTGACTTGACTGGTATGTGGTTCCCAGAGACAAAGCGAGTTCCCAAGGGGTATATACGAACGCCTTCTGGCTCGTTGTTACGTGAGACGCACTGGGTAGTACTCCAGAAGTACCCTCACATATTGCGTACATATCTTGTAGTGTCTGATGGTGAAAGTATGGACGATTCTGACAGGGATCTGTTATGACGGGTGTTCATGTCAAGTTCCTTGCCTTTCCCCAGTCACGTTTTTGTTTAGGGTGCCCGTGAGGTCACCCGTAAGGGAGGGGGTTATGTCACATCTCGGTCCTGCCCCCTGCTGGTTGTAGCAGGGATTCATGTTTTTTTTGGTTTTCAGGTTCTACATCTATCTGTTGGCTGATTGGTCTGCGGTCACATGACCTTCTCAGCCCTATATATAGGCCCAGTAAGTCTTTTGCTCCCTGGGTCTGGATAGGTTACACCTATTAAATTCCTGCTCTTGTTATAGATTACTCACTGTCCTTGATTATATTGTATTCCTGATTACTCGTGTATGACTTCTGGTTCTGGCCCTTGGATTACTCTTACGTCTGTCCCCTAAAGATATTCTGTCTGGATTTCTCGTGTATGACCTGGCTTATGTTTTTGGACCATTCTCTTGTATGTGTTTAGTTTATGTGTATTTGCTCAGTAGATCTTTTGGTCACGAAATCAATAGCTACTGAGCAGTATCTAGTGTTCTCTTGTTGTTCTGATCTCCCTGGAGGGAGTGCCAGGATAAGCAGTCCTGTTCACAGCATTTTTCAGGTACCAACAAGTTCTGCCCTGCACTCTGTTGAATTCATTCAAGTCTCAGTCCGTCCTGTTGAGAATTACTGTGTGTATATTACGCTGTATCACTTGTTTTAGTGACTCAACCCCCTGCTGGTTGCTGGGTTGATCACTCGCTGTTTTGGGTTCTATCCCTTTACGTTTAGCAACCCTCCGGGGTCCTTGTTCCCAGGTTACAACTTATGTTTATGTTTTTGCTTAACACTACCACCACCATGCTTCACTGATGAGGTGGTATGCTTAGGATCATGAGCAGTTCCTTTCCTTCTCCATACTCTTCTCTTCCTATTACTCTGATACAAGTTGATACAGGTTTCATTTGTCCATAGGATCTTGTTCCAGAACTGTGAAGGCTTTGTTAGGTGTTGTTTGACAAACTCTAATCTGGCCGTCCTGTTTTTGAGGCTCACCAATGGATTACATCTTGTGGTGAACCCTCTGTATTCACTCTGGTGAAGTCTTCTCTTGATTGTTGATTTTGACACACATACACCTACCTCCTGGAGAGTATTTTTGATCTGGCCAACTGTTGTGAAGGGTGTTTTCTTCACCAGGGAAAGAATTCTTCGGTCATCCACCACAGTTGTTTTCCGTGGTCTCCCGGGTCTTTTGGTGTTGCTGAGCTCACGGTGCGTTCCTTCTTTTTGAAAATGTTCCAAACAGTTGTTTTGGCCACGCCTAATGTTCTTGCTATCTCTCTGATGGGTTTGTTTTGTTTCTTCAGCCTAATGATGGCTTGCTTCACTGATAGTGACAGCTCTTTGAATCTCATCTTGAGAATTGACAGCACCAGATTCCAAATGCAAATAGCACACTTGAAATGAACTCTGGGCCTTTTATCTGCACATTGTAATTGGGGTAATGAAGGAATATCACACACCTGGCCATGGAACAGCTGAGAAGCCAATTGTCCCATTACTTTTGGTCCCTTAACAAGTGGGAGGCACATCTGCAAACTGGTGTAAGTCTTACACCGTTCACCTGAGTTGGATGTACATACCCTCAAATTAAAGCTGACAGTCTGCAGTTAAAGCACATTGTGTTTGTTTCATTCCAACTCCGTTGTGGTGGTGTATAGAGTCAAAGATGTTAGAATTGTGTCGATGTCCCAATATTTCTGGTCCTGACTGTCATTTCTGACTGCCCTGCACCTTGAGTACTTCACGGACTGTCATTCCTCGTCTGCTGTTTTTGATTGCGTTCTAGGTAATCTGTTGGTCTCGAAACCTTTAGAATTTAGAGACAATTCAAGTTAGTCCTTGTATGTACCAAAACAATTGGTTTCTGCATTCTGTCTACTCTTGCCCTGAATCTGTATTTAGAGTGAGAAATTATACCAGCGCAGAGCTTTCTCTTGTGCCCGTCACCTGCACTATCACCTCTAGCTCTGTTTCTGTTAGTGTGTGCTGGATTAAACATTATGAAACAAACCACAAACCTGCCTCAAGGGCTCAAATATATGTGCAATGAAGGGCCTTCCCTGGCATCTGCCCGGGACCCCCGTGACAATACATCTCTGTTATATGTTGAGCATTTATGAAGAACACTAAAGGGAGCAAGAGAATTGGCTGTTCTTGGTGCAAAAACTGGCAAATCCTGAGGAATTGCAGCAAACCCTGGTATTTCAAAGATTAAACTATTATACCTTTTTTCATAATTTCTGCTTACATATTGTGTGGTCTGTCAACTGTAAGTTGGACTTTCCCTCTAGACCAGTGGTTCCCAACCACAGTCCTCAAGTACCCCTAACAGGCCAAGTTTTGAGGATTGCCTTGGGGAATTGCAGACTGAATCCTGCAATCACTGAGCAGCAAATCATATCTGGAATTGGGGTACTTGAGGACTGCGGTTGGGAACCACTGCTCTAGAACATTGTGGTAATATATTTTACTTTTCTATAATGATATTAGGATATTGTAATAGCTGTGTTCACAAATATGGAAAGATTACTCATGTGGCTTATTTTTATCTTTCTTCCAGGGACAAATCGGCTGAACAGCAAGAAAAATTAACAAAAACCCTGTCTCTGCTGAAATTTCTGCAATGCGAGCAAGTCATTGTTAAGAGTGATTTAAACGCTATGCTGACGAGCTGGATAACCCTTAAAAGTCAACTTGGCAGCCAAGTGCAAGACATCGGAAAAACACTATCAGCAGGTAGATCTATAAACTAATAGTAAATCTTTAAAAGGGTATTTCTTTTATTTCCAAGTAAGTCTTAATAAAGCCATTCTGGTGGAAAAAGGCAACTTAGAAATGTACACTTCTTGTTTACAACCTGCAAGGACTTAATCCTAATTCTTCAGAAGACTGGATACTTATTCTTTGTGTAATGTGTACTTGCTTAAGGAGGGGAAGAGGGAGACGAAGTCTTGAGTTTCCTCAAACTGAGACTTTGTTGTTGTGTGCTCTGCTGAGCTGGGGGGGGGTGTGGGGGCAAGAGGATTGAAATCCTGCGACATGGATAAAGGACGTCTGAAGGCTCTGCAATAAAACGCAAATCATCTGTGCTATTTAGCAGCTTAAAAAAGTAAAACGTTTCAAAACCGTAAGTCAATCATGATGAACTTTGGTAGCAGATAGAATTTTCTTTAGGCACAATTGGATACTGAAAGAATATACCTTTTTATGAATTATTTTTTTGGAGAAAGTATTTTACCAGGAAGGAAACATTGAGATTTCTCTCGTTTTCAAATACGTCCTGGGTGGCGAGTTTGTACCGTAAGCGTCTTGACCAAGGACACATACTGAAGAGGTGCTCTTGCCGGGATTCAAACCTGTGTCTCTGCGGTCATAGAGCAGTGATGTTACCTCTACTCCACCCAGCCGGTACATGTTTCCACCCAAAACTAACAATATATCTGGGTATTAATTTATTTTATTCAGTTGTTTAAAATCCTACAATGACCTAAAAGTGAAATAAATATATTTATTAAACATATATAATCTGTTACCAACTTTTTCTTGGATAGGCATTACGCTTGCTATTTTGTCACCAGCACAATTTGTATAGAAGTCTCCATTTTCCTCTTTTATTCCATTGTAACTCTACACAGCCCAACAACAAAAAAAAAAAATCTTGGTGCCTTGGTTCTTAGGTCTGTTCCTGGGGTTAGTTGCGCGCTGATTAAAAAAATTGCATTGGATAGACCGCATCCGCTCTATTTTCTTAGAATCGGGTCACTCCATCAGGATGAAGGAAGATACAAGGCCATCTTTTTAGTCTTGGAAAAGATAAATTACCGAGAACATTAATGGGTGATAGTAGAGCTAAACATGAACATTGGGCAGGAAAAGATTGACCTCTGAAGGAATATATGGTGGTTGGAGGACAAAATGTAAACAATGAACCTTTAGTAGCACAAGATACATTCATACTGCCACAACTACATGTAAAGCTAGAGCAAACAATCAACGGAGCGCCAGTAAAAACTGGTATATATGATTAAACACTACACATGTCCATCTGTATTTCTTCTGAGTCCTCCCAGAATCCACTCTTTTCAGTGTATAAACGTCTCTACAAAAGAGGAAAAAAACCACACATAGCGCAATATGTAGATTCAAATGTGCAGAAGGAATAGGAAACAGTTGTCCAACTCACATATTTCTGAGCCTGACCTAGGCTCTAGGATGAATTGCGTATATGGGTCTTCAGTTGTGTTCAGTTGCCCGTAATTCTCCGATATACTCATACAGGGTTATTCAGAGAGCGTGAAAAGCAGGAGAATGACTGGAGAATGATTGGATAATGAAAAATTCTAGGTCAAAATAGTCAAACCAGAAAAATTCTCCCTTTCATCTCACTTTCCAAATCGGCTATTTTGACCTAGAATTTTTCATTCTCCAGTCATTCTCCTGCTTTTCACGCTCTCTGAATAACCCTGATAGTCTTCAATCGAATTTCACCTATAGTGTATGAAAAATGATACCAAATCACTCCCCTAGTGCAACACCGTTAGAGTGTACTGGAAGTAAATATGTATAAGTGTCACACTCACATGTTAATGAGCCGCACTTGGCTCCAAGATTGCGCATAAGAATTGTAAGGCAATTCCGAAAAACCTTCTTTGAAAATATATACCGGGAAGCAGCAATATTATAAAAATAAATTTAATACATAATTGAAATAATATTACCAGAACGCGTTTCGCTCCTCAGAGCTTCTTCAGCTGGTATCACTAGTCTTATGTCTGCTGCTCCCTTATATAGTGTTTAAAATGTCCCAACAAACCATTCATGAATTAATTAACATCAGGTTAAAATCATTAAAACAATTAAAATCACATATGAAACCAGTAATTACTCCGCCATCTCGACGCATGCGCATCAACGCTGTTTTCTCCGGTAATCCACTCTTTCCTGACACAATATGCGGTAATATTAACCGTATTATTCAACGTCTCAACGCATGCGCATCAACATGGTTTTGGCTGTAATGTGCTATTTCCTGCCGTGATATTTTGTAGAGACGTTTATACACTGAAAAGAGTGGATTCTGGGAGGTCTCAGAAGAAATACAGATGGACATGTTTAGTGTTTAATCATATATACCAGTTTTTACTGGCGCTCCGTTGATTGTTTGCTCTGTATATTCTCAGGTTTTTAGAGGAACATCCATATACGACGTGTAGCGTATATGATTATCCATTACTCCTGAGGGCGCTTCACTGTTTTCTTCTCTTTACATATAAAGCTAGGCCTGGTGAAACAATTTGTAAAGGCTTTGAATAAAGACGGTTCGTGCAATGAGTATATAGCTCATAGGCAGTGGTGTATTTAGGTTTTGTGCCGCCCTAGGCCTGGCTAAACTCGTGCACCCCCTAATTTAAATTTGACACACCCCTTCCTGTCAAGGGCACACCTCTTCCTGGTTAATCCCCACCCTTCCTCTTTAAGCTCCACCTTTTCCTCTTAGAGCTCCGCCTTTTCCTCTCTTTATATTAAAAGTGGATACCAAGTGCCTACTTGTATATTTTGTATACCATTTCAAATGTACCTATTGCGATAAATAAAATTATGAAATGTTTAAATTCAAGCATTTTTACAAAAGAACAGCCACGCATGTCAAGTATACTCGATCACAGCCGCTCTAATTGGTTGAACAATAAAATCCACGGAAACCTGCACTGCATATGAGTGTAGCACAGAGCTGCACAGCAATAAAACCCACAGAAATGGGCACTGTGTATGAGCATATCAGAACTGCACAGCAATAAAACTCACAGTAATGTGCAGTGTGTATGAGTGTATCCCAGAGCTCCAGGGCAATAAAACTCAAAGTAATATGCAGTGTGTATCACAGAATCCACAGCAATAAAACTCCCAGCAATGCAATGTGCAGTGTGTATGAGTGTATCAGAATCCACAACAATAAAACTCCCCGCAATGCAATGTGCGGTATGTGTGTCAGCGTATCAAAATCCACAGCAATAAAACTCCCAGCAATGCAATGTGCGGTGTGTATGAGTGCATCAGAATCCACTGCAATAAGACTCCCAGCAAACCGAGTGAATATGAGCACACAGCAATTATTTATTCTATATTTACCGGCCTCCGTCTGCGGTAGGGCTGTGTGCAGAGTCAGCAGGGACTGTGTACGGACTCAGGAGGAGGTCCCTCCAGGCCACGTTAGGATCACGGCTGTGCCTGTGCGTGGAGCCATCTTGTCAGCAGTGGGGTGCCACTGACAGAGGGTGCACCGTGGCTTTGATTCCCTTCCGGTGGGTGTTCAGTCCAGAATAGAGTGAGAGTCCGTGTTAATGAAAGAGCGGGCAGCTGCATGCGTGTCACGTGGTTCAGACAGTCAGGTGGTACTGAGACTCAGTACCACCTGACTGGCCGGACTGCGTGACCTGCACGCACGCAGCCTCACCAGGAGCCAGGCAGCTCAATGACAAATTTCTATCACTGCAGTGCTGGTTAAGGAAAGGTCCACTTTAAACAGCAGTAAGCAGACAGGGCTTCATATTCTGCTTTATTCCCCCCTTTACCTGCCATTTACTGTCATCTTCTCTCTCTGCACACGAATCACATCCCCCTCTCCTAGAGCTGCTGCGGGGCAGGGGAGGAGCTATGGAGGGAGGAGAGGGGGATTTTTATTCTATTCGATTTTATTCCGTATGCAAACGCCCTGCTCCGCTGCTCGTTGTTTGAGAACACAGCTCAAAGCTGACACACAGTGACAGTGG
Organism: Leptobrachium leishanense; assembly: GCA_009667805.1. Classification (NCBI taxonomy): domain Eukaryota; kingdom Metazoa; phylum Chordata; class Amphibia; order Anura; family Megophryidae; genus Leptobrachium; species Leptobrachium leishanense. The sequence continues at coordinate 113,077,780 of CM019066.1, forward strand.
CACCTCCTAGTACCCCCTAATGACACTCAAATAATCACTGGTACCTGGGGCGGCCCGCCCTCCGCCACTCCCCTAAGTACACCACTGCTCTGTGATATGCTCACACACAAGTTTGGCGAACTGCCAGCAAGTACGGTGCTGTTTGAAGGCATTGCAAATCCCCATAGAGAAGGAATGGTTAATCTATTCAGAGAACACCAAACAGCAGAGAAATGGCAGTGAAATGCCCTGATGTTCGGTGGTTTCAATCAGCAGGTTTATTCAGGTGAACCCCATAGGTTTCAATGTTAAAAATATTCCCGTTTTTATGCCATATCTAATAAACCATTTATTATTTTAATCTGCAGTAAAAAGTCTTTGATTTTTTTTTTTTAGTACCTCTTAGTCATTTTTCAGCAAAATTCCCCCCCTTTTTTTTTAATAGCGTTTTTTTTTTTTCTGTAACAGAACTTTTTATTATCAATCATAGTATCTTATATGTAAATTCCAGACATTTTCGTTCAGTAGTTCTTTTGAAAACAGCAGGCCACTGGTTTGCGGTGGCAGCATTCAGCGGCCGACTCCTTGCACTTTGGGGACCCTGCGGTGAATGGTGAATTCACTGCAGGGTGGGGAAATTTTATTCCCCAAAGTACAGGGAACTACAGAACACCAAAATGTTGGCGTCATTTAGGTGCTTTGCGAGTAACCCATTTAGTGGTGAGGTTTTTTGCTGCCCCCTGGAAAGTGAAAGCCTAGGCCTTGCCTACCCAGGACATACTTGAAAATTTGTGAAATCTCAATGTATCCTTCCTGGCAAAATACTTTTTTTTTTTTTTTAGGGGTGGGGCCACCAGTGCGGGCCGCCGCCCCCTGGAAAGTGCCGCCCTAGGCCTAGGCCTTGTTGGCCTAGGCCAAAATACCCCACTGCTCATAGGTTACCTGGACTTACCATGGCAAAACTGAAGGCAGGAATTTTCGATGGTCCACAGATAAGACAAGTTCTAAAAGACCCACATTTCATAGCCTCAATGAATGAAATCGAATCATGTGCCTGGTCTTCATTTTTTCTTGTTGTGAAAAACTTTCCTGGCAACAAGAAGGCAGACAACGACACACAATTAGTAGAGGATATGCTCTGTCATTTCACCAGGCTTGGCTGTAACTTGACTGTTCAAGTCCATTATCTGCACAGTCACTTAGATCAATTTCCGGAGAACCTTGGTGACTTAAGAGAAGAGTAAGGTGAAAGATTTAATTCAAGACAACAATGGAAGCCAGATACCAAAGAAAATGGGATGCACACATGATGGCAGACTATTGTTGGAAATCTTATGCGGGATTCTCCTGGCAGATCTTTGGAAGTGTTACAAAACTGATTGAATTTTAAAACTCTTTTAGAGTTATTCATTTGTTAGGGTACCAATTTTATGTTTTGTTTTTTTTAGGCTGTACATTATCAATTAAGGGCTCTATTCCATAGTGAACACGAACATTAGCGCCTCGATATTTAAGTGTTAGCGCCAGGATAAGTGTGTTTAACACATGTCACCCATATTACGTTCCTGCCAATACCCTTGTTAGTAAACGGTTAGCGCATTGTTTTTTTGCACTAGCTTCCACGAGCTTACTGTACTTTGCACATCTATACCTAACATGGAGAATGCAAACGTACATTAGCGCTTCGATAGGTAAGGTATTACAAAGTGATACGGCTAATTACCTAAAGGGATGCAGAGAGCCAATGGTTAGCACCTACTAAAAGGTGGCGCTATATGATTCTGCATTTGCAGAATCATCAGGCCCCCCAATAAGTACAATACTCACCTCTCATCCCGCGTGAGGCCAGTGGCCCAACCTGCCTCTTCTTCAGGCTGGGAGCTGGGTGAGACTAGGAACAAATAGTTCCCAGTCTCCCTCCGCGATCACTCTGCTACGCGATCTCGCGAGAAGTGCAACACTCCATGGAGTACTATGGACTCCAGGAGGTGACACTCGGGGTGACGCAGTAGTGCTACCGCGCAAATTCCAGCGGTTAGTGCTGCATTCCACGGCAAGGAGCTGAGGTAGCGCCTACCCTGAATATCGTGGTAACATGGGGACGCTACGGGGAAACCAGCAGGTGCAGATTTTTCCCCGATATCATCCCCATGTTAGCATGAAATAGGGAATAGGACCCTAAACCTTTTATTTCTGATCAGGGCAAATATGACATTTTAAGGGACAGTGATAAGGTCTAGAGCTAATGGTGTAATTTGAATGCCATCTGTGTGTTTTTTATGCTTTTGTTGTGTTGGACATAACATAAGAGACCCAGGGGAATATGGTTTTGTGTTTAGTGTAGAAACCTAGACTTAAGTAGCTGCTTCCTTTAGTTATGAAAGGGCATTAAAGTGATACTCTCCAGCAGGAGAGTAAATATCCTGAAGTAAGGAGCTATTCTCTGGTAGCTCGTTATTCTTGGCTTGAGTTGGTATTCCCAAATTAAGGGAGGCCCTTGTGGTAAGAGATTTTGCTTTTGCAAAATCTATCAAGACCTAAAACTAAGCACTTCAAAATCCATTATAAAAAACCCATACTTCCCTCTGGTCCCAATATGCAAAGGCGATGTGATTTGCTGCCTCCCGTGGCTCTATGTATTGGAACACTGGGGGATAAATAGTTCCTAGTGTACTTTACAGAGCTAGCGGGCCTCATTTACCCAAGCTCGCACATAGGCACGCTTACCAGTGGCAGCGTGTGGAACTGCTGCTATTATGATTTACAGCTTCCTCTTCTTACAAGTCAAGCTACAACTACAGCACCTCAGACGTAACAGAGCTGGTAACAAGGAGCTGTTAAAGTGAACAGGAGCTCACAATGAGATTACCTAATTCTTTACTTGTAGGAGAGCACCAAAATGTATTGTATGATCAAGCCAGGTTTTGGTTTCCTTCTTAGTTTTTTTTTTCTTCTTATATTAAAGAAATTTAATCCTTAACAAGGTCAAAGTGCTCGTGATCATTGTGAAACCGAGCAATCACACGGTATAATAAAAATACATTATTCAGATGTTAATGATGAAACAGTTTCCCTTTGACACCTCATAGTGCTTTTCGTTTTCTCCACCTGTTACCCTTAGTTTCATTTCCCCAGAAGTGCGGCATGCAGTGTAGTTCTGGAGAAAATCTTTGCTAATAGCACTTGTATATTTTTAACATCTGCTGCAGAAGAGGATGATTAGCTCACTGATATGTTTCTCTTGCATAATAAGATAAGGAATACTGAATGTGTGATTATTTCCATGGTAATTAACTAGTAGCAATAGATGGCTTGATTAGCACTTTTTACTTAAAGCACAAGTGTAGCTCCCGACGTGTGTAGACGTTCGAGACAACTGGTGTTGTTGGATTGATTTCTTTGCTATTTATTTCTGAAAAGAGCGCAGCTGGATATACCAGATATCTGGATATGTTGTTTTTTTTAACAGTAGTTCGAAGATACTCATTGCATATCATGCTGTAATTCACAGTATATAGCTAGTCATTTCAGAATCAGAAATGCATACTATATATATATATATTTGTTTATTTATAATTATTTTCATATTCTCATAAAACATGCCTAGTAGGGATTTATAAATACAGAATAATAATAATATAATAATAATTTACGGCAGCAATCTTGTTCTTCAGGTAAGATGGATAGAAAGAATTGTTATTTAAAGTGATAGTCTAGTGCAAAAATGAGATGCACCTGCTGTATTTGTGTCAAGGAGGAAGCATAGCTGTGTACAGGAAAACTGTGTAAGAGAATAAATTGTAATGGAGCAGATAACGGAGAATATAAATACAGGTTTACCAATCCCACATTCCAGGAACGCTTATTTTTTTTTTTTTGAGAAAGTATTTTACCAGGAAGGATATGTCGCAAGTAGATAGATATATATCTATATATCTGTATATATACCAGTGACCATTTTGCACAGCTGCATTAGAAAAAAAATGAGAAGAAAAAAAAAACACCTCAGTCTAGGAAGGTAATTAAAATGTTTGTCTCTTCCCCCCCTGGAGGGATATCACATTTTGCTGCAAAATAGGCCCTCTTTTGATTTACATGATCAGGGTGGAAATTACCCATTTGGTCAAATGGAAGGTCCCTTGTCCTCTGTTCACACCTTGGAGCTCTGTTGCCAACTCCGCGGCAGCAGCTTGTAAGTGATCATGCATATCAAAGAAGCAATCCACATCCTTTGATCACTAGAGACGATCTTTGGGGATGATTGATGTATCTGGGAATGAAGAAGGGCACTGAGCGTGCCCAGGAGTGGGAATTCTGGGAAATGTAATGCACAGACTGTACCAGCTAGGAGGCTGTCCTTAGAGGAAAGGGCAGCCCAGGGGCGGACTGACCCATCAGGCACTCAGGCGCAGCCCAAGGGCCCGCGGGTCAGTAGGGGCCCGGTCTTTGAATGTGCTGGCTGGGTCTGCGGGCTAAGCGGCTGCCGGTTTCCTGCACCCTTCAGCTCTGGTGAGAGCTGTTTGCAGCCGGATGGCAGGGCCAGGCTGACCCGGCGAACTGCGTGAACGGCACGCAGTAGCTCTCAGCCTGCCTCCAGCTCCCACCCACGTGACAATTGGCACCGCCCCTCCACGTCACGTGTGCAGGAGAGGAGAGCAAAGGGTGCAAATCTGCAATCTCTGTAGAGGTCCAGGCTCCAGCCGTGCCAGCAAGCCTGCATCGGGGGTCGGAGGACAGAGAGGCCGTGAGATTTTTTTGGGGTGTAATTAAGTGAGTGGGGGTTGTGAGTGGGGGGGTGTAATAAAGTGAGTGGGAGTGTGTTTGTAATAAAGTGATTGTGTGGGGGGTGTAATAAAGTGAGTGTGTGTAATAAAGTGAGTGGGGGGGTGTGTGTGTAATAAAGTGAGTGGGGGGTGTGTGTGTAATAAAGTGAGTGGGGGGGGTGTGGATTAAAGTGAGTGGGGGATTGTGGAGCTCTGTGGTACCCTCATACACACCGCACATTACTGTGACTTTTTATTGTTGTGGAGCTCTGTGATACGCTCATACACACTGCACATTACTGTGAGTCTTATTGCTGTGGAGCTCTGTGATACGCTCATACACACCGCACATTACTGTGAGTCTTATTGCTGTGGAGCCCTGTGATACAGTAATGTGCGGTGTGTATGAGCATATCACAGAGCTCCACAGCAATAAAACTCACAGTAATGTGTGCTGTGTATGAGTGTATCGCAGAGCTCCACAGCAATAAGACTCACAGTAATGTGCGGTGTGTATGAGCGTATCACAGAGCTCCACAGCAATAAAACTCACAGTAATTTGCAGTGTGTATGAGCGTGAGTCTTATTGCTGTGGAGCTCTGTGATACGCTCATACACACCGCACATTACTGTGAGTTTTATTGCTGTGAAGCTCTGTGATACGCTCATACACACCACACATTACTGAGTTTTATTGCTGTGGAGCTCTGTGATACGCTCATACACACCGCACATTACTGTGATTTTTATTGCTGTGGAGCTGAGTAATGTTTATTATATCATAAATGTACAGTAACTTTTAGGCCAGGGTCAGACGAACGCATTTCTGACGTCCAGCGTCAAAACGTACGTTGGTGCGTGCGAACGCATTTTTTCACGGAATACGCGAAAGCGGTCAGACGATGCGCAATTCTAGACGTATTTCATGACGGAGCTGTAAAAAAAGAGAAAAAAACGATGGATCCAATTAATTGATGAATGACAAAAATAAGGGGTAGGGTTATAAAAATCCATTTTGGGTATGGTGGCGTTTTTCAAAGATGGATCCAGTACAAGTCTTTGTGTTTGCTGCAATGGGGTACCTGTACCTTAAGAGGAAGAGAAAGCGGCGAACCTTGGTTCATCAAATTAACGCTGCCAGACCCACGCATGGACACTTTGTGACGCTGTACAGGCCACTGCTAGAGAGGGACCCCGTGAAGTTTTTCAACTACATGCGGATGTCCATCCCCTCCTTTGATGAACTGTTGTCGCAGGTACGCGAGCCACTGACCAAGAGGGACAGCAACATGAGGGCCGCCATACCACCGGAGGAGATGCTGGTCATCACTTTGCGGTACGTACTGTCAAACACCTGCATACATGACATTGCTGCCAGTCACCTGACATGAGTGCATCATGTCTGTAGTCACATGCCCACTGTCACATGCATACACACACACACACAGGCATCACATCACACGTACATAATCATAAATGACTCCGACAACAATGTAGACCAAAATAATAATATAATATGAAACATTAAATAAAATAACAGTAATATATTCTCGACATATATTATACCTTGTTAACTGTAGGTCATGATATATTAAACATGAAACCAAATAACACATGGCAAACAAAACTAAAACATATTCATGACATGTATCACAGATCATGATACGATAGCCGATCTGCATCTGGCGTGAGGGCCGGTGGTGTGGCTAGAGCAGTACTCCGACTCTGTGTGTGGCCTGGCTCCAGGGGGCATGGCTGGGTGGGTGGACAGCACCTCACTGGGGAGGGAAGATCCACTGGCATTGGTGGATTGTGGCACAGCATTGTAACCGGCTGCGTGATGGGGACGCGAAAGGATGTCGTCAAATATTGCCAGAGATCTGCGCCGGTACTCCACCTTCTCAGCCTCGCTCATCTTGTTGAGGAGGATCATACAGGAATTGAAGAATGACATGTCCATGGAGTCCGCAAGCATGCAGCGTTGGTGTGGATGGTTGGTTTGAGCCTCCATGAAGGTAACCATGGCCTGCTCCAGGTCTGTAGCTGGTGCCCTTCTCCTCTGTGCAGGTCTGGTGCTGACCGTTGTTGCGGTACCTGCCACCTGTCCTGTCTCCACATCCTCCTCCAGGTGCGACTCTGCACCACCCCGGTTCACCTCCTCCTGGCAGCTGGCAGAACCTCCTGGCACCATGTGTTGGACCTGTGAGCCGGAGGTCGATGGCTGGTCGATGCTGCTGACGCTACTGCGCGGCTCCTGGGTCCTTCGGAGGAACGACAGTTGCTCTGTATAGATGTATCCACGGACCTTTTTGGAACCAGCTCCAGAGCGCGCAGCCATGGCTTGCTTCTTCTGCACCCGCGTATAATTGTCGCGTACTGTGCGCCATTTGTTCATCGCCTCTTGTGCTGCAAAACATGATGAGTGTGACATTAGCTTGTGTTCATGGTATGTGATCATATTCAAACAGTTTTGTTTTGTCTTCTAGGTATCTCGCTAGTGGATGCAGTTTGAAGGATCTGCATTATAACTTCCGCGTTGGCAGATCAACAGCTGGTGAGATCGTCCGCAAGGTGTGCCAAACCATATGGGAAACCATGAAGGACCAATGTTTGCAAAACCGACACACAAGGCATGTCTAGAAATTGCAGCAGGATTCTGGGAGAGAGCCAACTTTCCAAACTGCCTGGGAGCCGTGGATGGCAAACATGTCCGCATAGTGAAGCCACCGCACAGTGGCTCACTGTATCAGAATTATAAACATTACTTTTCCATTGGCCTACTGGCGGTGGCAGATGCCAACCATAGTTTTGTGTATGTGGATGTCGGTTCATACGGCAAGGACTCTGACTCCACACTGTTCAGGAACTCCACACTGTGGAATGAAATTGAGAGTGGGACCCTGAACATCCCCAGAGCCGCACCATTGCCTGGCAGTGACGTGGCAGTCCCCTATGCCTTCGTGGGTGATGAAGCATTCGGACTATCCACACACCTCCTAAGGCCCTACTCAGGGACACACCTGAATGTGAAGAAGCGGGTTTTTAATTATAGGCTGTCGCGGGCGAGACGGTATGTGGAGTGTAGCTTTGGCATACTGACAACAAGTGGGATTTTACATAGACCGCCGCTGGATGTACAGGTTGATTTCTGTGTGGATATAGTCAAATGCTGTTGCATCCTACATAATATGTGCGTGCCAGGGATGGTTTTAATTTTGATGATACCCTCACAGTTGTCGGTCTTGAAGATGATGTGAACGATGACATCATAGCTGTGAATAGATACAGCAACAGGTTTCGCGATGCTCTGTCTAATTATTTTACGAGTGATGCAGGTCAGGTGCCCTGGCAGCTGGGGAGCATTTGAGATTTCACCTCAATGATTACATATTTGTTTTTGTTATTATTATTGTGATTTACATGTATGGGATTATGAATAAAATAATCAAATACTCACTCTGGATATGCTGCTCTTTCTCGGACCACGTATCATAATCAGGGTACACGACACGGGACACCACGACCCATGCGCTGGCCTTCTTCCCCTTGTCTTTATACCTGTCGCAGGCCGTGTCTGTCCCATATCTCAGGATGCTCCCCCACAGCGCTGATCAGCCTCTCCACGTCGATCTCTGGTCCAGCAGACATTTTCGACAGTCGCAGGTACGCTCCAACAGAAACCTGGAAAATTTGGCTGTTTGGACGTTTTGTAGGCCGCACAATAGCAGCGTCTGACGTCTCCTAATCACGCACACACGCTGCTATGCGGCCGCAGCGCACTCTGTACGTCTGTACTAGCGGTATCACGTTGTACGAAAAATGCGTTCATTTCCGGTTGCGTGGCGTGGACGCACTTTTGTACGCCCGTACTGCGTATATTGGCCGTCATTGGCCGTCATGTGCTGCTACTACGGCCGTGATTTAGTGCGCCTGCACGCGCGTTCGCACTGCCCCAGTCTGACCCTAGCCTTAAAGTGACAGGCAGTTTCCCACATTTGCCACAGGGATTTTCTGTGCCGCGGCGCAGCCTTAGCTGCAATGAGTGGGTGGTGGCTGCTGCTGCAGCAGAGCGTTGCTTATCTGGAAATCTGAAGGGGCACAATGGATTCCCCAATTCGCTGCTAGGCCCAATTGGATTTTCTTCTCACAATTTTCAAAACCAATATTTTAATGAGTTAAATAAAGTCTTTAGCACAACAATGTACATGGGGGTGTTGCGTTGTAGGGGGTGGGGTTTTGTATGGCTTTGGCCTCATGTGGGTGCGGCACAAGGGGGCCCCATGGTCGTCTATTGCAGTGGTCCCCAACCCTGGTCCTCAGGGCCCACTAACAGGCCAGATTTTGCAGATCACCTTGGGGAAATGCAGACTGAATCCTGCAATCACTGAGCAGCAAATCATAACACCTGTGCTGTGCTTCAGATATCTGGCAAACCTGGCCTGTTAGTGGGCCCTGAGGGCCTGGATTGGGGACCACTGGTCTATTGCACGGGGGCCCCATTAGTTGTCAGTCCGCCCCTGGGGCAGCCCTATATATATTCTGAGTCAAGCATGGCTCGGTGCTATTTCTTGGAGGTAAATCGAAAATTGAAGAAATATTGCCATCTCCTATTAGAGCCTCCCTACGGCTGATCCTCCAGCATATATTGTAAGTAACTAGGATCTGCTGTTATCTCCCTTTTATTTTTGCTGCATTGTGTGTAAAGTGTTAAATTATCATATCAATTTTTCTGTAACACTAATTGCACTGTGATATATCATATTTTTGGTTTATCAAAATAAATATAAAACTTATTAAACTCTGCTTCTGCCTGATATTCGATCCACGCTAACTGAACGACTGGATTATCATAGAGATTTGCCTTTGTGTAAGTTCAAGTCTATCTACCAAACGGTGAGCTGTGGTGGGGGGCAGGCGCTGTACTGTTCTTCTATTGTGGGATGCGTAATCAGAGTCTCAGACCAGCTCTGATTCAGGTAGGCATCCTGGGAAAAAGCCCTGGTCTGTGGTGGCAGTGTGGAGAATAGTATAAGGAAAGTGGGTACAGGGATTGTAGGAAATGCAGTCGGTACTCTAGGTCGAGATTAGACGGATACTGCGTTGCAATCCTGTGACCATTTCATCACGTTTGCATGCCCGTCGCAAACGAAGGCGTTGCTGGGACAGTTAGGCAAGTGCGCGTGGGGGATTGTTGGCCACGTAGTCATTATTTTGCATCTAGGATAGACAGATAGTGATTTTCTTAACCCTACATCCTTCGTCGCGGCGCGTGTTTTTTCGTAACCGGATACATGAAGATTTCACTTGTTTTCAAGTATGTCCTGGGTGGCGGGTATGTCCCGTTAGGTGTCTTGCCCAAGGACACTTACTGGAGAGGTGCTCTTGTCGGAATTCGAACATGTGTCTCCACGATCTCCACGGTTATAGAGCAGTGATGTTACCTCTACGTATAGGTTAAATATATGAGATGCATTTATGGAAATATAAGGGAATAGCGTGATGAGAGGAGACCCCCCAGCTCCAAAACCTGGCTGTTGCAGGAAGATGACCTGTCAGTTTGTTATAAAAATGTCACCGTATGTCTGCAAACAATCTCCTTGTCTTCCTTCTCTCTTTGTAAATAGGATGCCCCATTTACTCTCTCTACCTAACACATAAAAGGGAATAAGGGTCCTTTTCAGGTATTTCATATTAGCAAAAAGTATGGGAAATCCTTCCACTGGTTCACTGTCCTTCCCGAAAACTTTTTTTAAGCAAACCCCTGTAAATTGGGAAGAAAATTCCAATATGGTCTATCCTTGGGTAACCTCAAAACAACAACAGCTATTGCTATTTTTCACCAATCAAGGGCTCTATTACCTAGTGTATGCTAACGTCAGGATAAGTGACTTAACGCCCCCCCGAATACATCCCTAATGCTAAACCCGTAAAAAATCACTTGGCGCATCGGTGAATGCACTAGCTTGCACAAGCTTACTGTTTTTTGCGCATCCTATACTCAAACATTAATTAGCGGTAGGACAAGTAAGGTATTACAAAGTCCTAGAGCTAATTACTGCAGGGATGCTCAAGCCAAAATTTTAGCTACACCTAAAAGCTGGTGCTAAATGATTCCGCTTTTGCAAAATCATTTAGCACCCCCTAAAACTCGCCCCAATAAATACAATACTCACCTCTCATCCTGCAGCGGGAGCGGTGGCCCAAACCACTGTTTCTTGTTCCGGGGAGCAGAGTGAGACTATAAACAAATAGTCCCCAGTATCCCTCCGTGATCACTCCACAGCAAGGCGAGATCTCGTGTCCCGGAAGTGAAACCCTCCATGGAGTCCTATGGATTCCAGGAGGTAATAATCCTGGCAGTGTGGAGTGGTAGTGTAGAGGCCTCCATCAGAAAAGGAGGGTGTGGGAATATGCAGCTGACTCAAGCCTGAGATACACGGAGCACGTAGCGACGCACAGCGTAGCGAAGCAAAGAGAAGCAAACATTTTCCAGGCTTGACTTTATTCCGCTCCGCCTCGCAGCCAGTCTACACTGCATTACATTTGCTTCTCTCCGCACTGGACAGGAATCCAATAACTAAATTAAAATGTACACTCCAAAACCACCTTATTTTCACAAAAGCGCCTGTCATATAAACTAAAAAGTTTCTATTGAATGAAATACATATAAATTACTGCCAATTTAATCGGAATAGTATAAAAAAAAGTAACCCTGATCATATAGCACCCCTGTGATTATTTATATATATATATATATATATATATACATACCCACAGACCTCAGACCATATATACAGTATATAAATACCCACTCAGACCAGACCATATATATATATATATATATATATACCCACACAGACCATATATATACCCAATCAGACCAGACTATATATAATGTCATCAGCAAAGATGTCAGACTATATGTACCCAAACAGACCTCAGACCAGACATGTATATAGACACACACACACACTCTGCGCTGGGACTCAGGCAGCGTTTTTTTTTCTGCAAATTTATTGAATGATGTCAGCTATTATGAGGGGGGTCCCGGCGGCACCTGGCCCGGGGTCCTGCTGCGGAGCGGCTCTCCCCGTGCTGCTGGACCGACGGAGGCGAAGACACAGAGGAAAGTGCGGACGGAGCAGTGCTAGTGGGTGGGACCTACAGGAACCGGCGCAAGTGCCGTGTGCTGCAGATCCAGCCCCTCCCCTCAGTGCGCCGCTCCACCGAGGGGAAAGTTGGATTTTTCCAACTCCCTTCACTGAGCGCCGCATCGTGACGCGGCCTGAGCGAGGGAGGTGGAAAAATCTGAACACACAGAGCGCGTCACAGCGCGCTCAGTGTATCTCAGGCTTTAGTCACTGATGCAACACTGAACAGCCTGACCCTCCTCTTGACAATACGGCTGAATCTGCATCACCCAGCAGTTATGGAGAATACTGGTGGGTTAAAGCAGGCACTTTGCTGTGAACCACTAGACTGCTGCCAGGGATTTTCTGTGTGGATATTCCGACTGAGGGAGCATAAGACGGGAAGGACTCCTGAATTGAAACGAAATGCGCCCAAATGTACCGTCTCGCACAAAAATCTGTGTGCGCGCAGTTGTTTTTGACGATTCAGCCAATCAGAATTAAGAACCACAACTATCTCACTTTAAGAAATTGCGTCTGCCACTGTCAATCCGAGCATATATGCTGCAACAATAATACATGCACACAAAACTTCATCCATTGTATTGGTTTGGTATGAGTTGAATGGGCAACTATACTTTGCTGCATTATTTTTTATGGGCTGTTTTGTTTTTGGGTTTGGCCAGGTTGTTCAGATATGCCATTAGCACCAGCTTTTGAAAATCGCAAAGATTTTCCTTTTAACGCCCATGCGGTAATTTGCGCTAAGAGATTGTGATACCACGTTAATCGTAGTGCACATTTGCGTTTGCGCTCATAATGTTAAGTATAGGACGCGTGAAGTGCAGTAAGCTCGCTCATGGTTAGCGCAGGTTTCCAGGCGGTATACGATTCCACGCGGTTTTAGCGTTGAGAATGTAATACGGAATTGACCGCAATTATTTTTAACTTAACCATGCCGGCGCTACGGTTAACAACAAGATTGTAATGTGGCCCCCTTATGTTTTATTTTAATAGTTGTATAACATATATATTTTCTTGGACTGCATGCAATGTATTGCTAGTATTACAGCGTACAGTCAGCCGTTGTGCTATACGTGCTATTTTCGTGACAGAGCAACCATAAAGATTTATTTTTAAATCCAACATAAATGTCTTTTAGTCCTTGAAATATGGGCTTGTGGCTTTAGCCCTAGAAATATGAACACTACATACTTATCTTTCATATCGGCAAGGGACAGCTTTATTTCATATATACTTTTCTGGGTCATTAGAGTTGTAACCAATGGAGAATGTGATTCAGTCCTAGCATGCCATGTATTTACACAGATGTCCTTATTAAAAGGGATATACCACACCCTCAGGCAAAACTGAGAGGTCCAGAGTGATCATGAAACTTCCTGTTTGCCATGGACATTTATAGAAAATGACATATTTATGTTCCCTCTGAGCTCTTCGTTAGTCAGAGAATATAGCTACTTCATGTCGTGTTTATGGAGCTGCCATCTTCAAATACTATTTTCGTCCAGTGCATGAGAATATTGCCAAGCCTTAACCCTTTGTGTATCTGAGAGGCGTAGAGCATAGTGTACTGCAATGCCATTTGCTCCGCAAGCGCTTAAAAAACAAACTGGATTTTCTCTGCTTTTATTTTCATTTAGAAAATGTTCAGTACAGACAGCCACACTGGCCTGACACAACACCTATTTTCAGACATAGGCTCTCTGGCTGGTTCAGTGTGCGGCTGGCCTGAAGAAGCTTCTTCATGTTTTCATGCCACCATTAAAGACCCTGCACTTATTAATTAATATCAGCATTTCTAAAGTGCCTTACACTTTTACCCAGATATCAGAACAAAATCTACAAAAATGTTTCACGTGGAGCTTTCTGTAAAATTGATAAAACACCCTCTATGAGGCTCGGTCTAATATACATTGATTCAGATACTACTACTAGACATACCCTCCACCTTTCCAACCTGGTGTTTAAGAGCTTTTCTGGGAAGCTACCACCCTACCTGAATAGACTGCTTCCTCCGGCAGTTCCCTCATCCTATAACCTCCGATCCAGGACCAGCACCTTACTTGCAATACCACAATACAAAAAGACAGTGGCTCGGTCCTCATTTTCCTACAGAGCACCGCAGTTATGGAATAACCTCCCAGACCCCATCAAATCTTCCCCCAGTCTTAAGTCACTCAAGAGCTCCCTATTAATATACCACAATACGGAATGCACCTGTAAACATGTAACATAGTGAATATATTTCCTACATATTTAGTTTCTGTATTAATCTGTATGTTTGTGTTTTTGTTTTTAATATCTTGCATTTATTACTTTGTATTTCTGTAACGACGGTAACATTTCAAAGTTCTTGAACCCAGGACGTACTTGAAAACGAGAGAAATCTCAATGTAGCCTTCCTGGTAAAATATTTTATAAGTAAATAAAAACATTTATTCACAAAAATACTTGTAATTTCTGCGGATTAGGGATGGGGAGAACATTAACTGAAAGAAGCAGAACAATGGTTAGCTATCAGGATTATTGACTAACTGCCCCAGTTTACTGTTGTTGCAACAATGATAAAGTTTGACAATCCTTAGAGTTTCAACAATGAACCTTCTCCTGCTGGTGTCTGTTGATTGTGCTGGTGTCCTGGTGGCGTGAGTTGGCCTAGGAGGTGGGTGTGCCAGTGTTGTAAACTGCATTACTGGTGATGCCCAAAAACGGCAGATTCCATCCAGAAAAGGGCTGGCACGAATGGATGGGGTATATGTGCTTGGAAAGAAGGCTACACTGTGCAACAAAAAGTTTGGTCTCTTTGGAAAGGAGCTACTGCCTTGCTGATAAAGTGAGGTAGATTGCTTTGTCCGAAAACAACAGCTTTGGATAAGACTAAGAGTGGAAATTCCCCTGTATAATTACTCCTATATTATTGCGATACTGCAGATACAGTTTTGAAAATCACAATAACAAAGGAAGGCAATATGATTTACCTTTTATAGCATTCCAAAAATAAAACCGCACTTTATTAGTAAAGGCTAGGCTCTTGCCCGTAATAAAAAGCCAGTCTCTTATTAAAGAGTCTGAGTCCCCAATTAGGCATTAATTTTAGCCGTCACGGAGCACATTAATTTGTAAAGCCGAAAAGATTTCCTCATTAAACAGCTGTTTCTAGCAAATAGTATACCATAGCGCAGCTTGAGGTAGGGTGCCTGCTCACTTCTCGCAGCCCCTAACTTCCTACAATAGAGTTAAAACATCCAAGATAGCTAATCTGTTTAAACTCAGTTATCCAAGATATACAAACGAGAAGAGGCAAATCATTTTCAGGGCTTGTAATTTCAAGGTGTGCCGTTGCCTACAATCTATTTTGTCACTCCTTTAGGTAGGCGGGTATCTGACTGCCGTATACCGCCAATTATTTTGGTTCGTTTTTCAACCTATACATCGCTCTTCTATCAAGGTGGGTTTCAAGCAAACCTTCCAACACATTAATTGCCAATATAACAGCATGAATTCACAAATGATTTACAAGCCAGTCTATTCCTTAATACAAATTCATTCCAGGTGGGGAATATAGTGAGTAGAGTGGCAGTGCTGCTCAAAATTAGAGCGATCGTACAATTGTCACAGATCTCAGCCTGCCACAGTAGTATTGATACAGCCAGACTAGTTATTCTATTTTTAATATATGCTCATTATAGCCTCCGCTCCTTAGTCTAGGCTGATTCCGGGCTACCAACAGTATTTCACCATATACCCGGTCTCATTAGTAAATAGCTTTCTTGCTCACTCATACACTATATTGCCAAACGTATTTGCTCACCCATCCATTATAATCAGAATCAGGTGTTCCAATCACTTCCATGGCCATAG
Organism: Leptobrachium leishanense; assembly: GCA_009667805.1. NCBI lineage: Eukaryota > Metazoa > Chordata > Amphibia > Anura > Megophryidae > Leptobrachium > Leptobrachium leishanense. The sequence goes on from CM019066.1 coordinate 113,093,534, forward strand.
GTACTGTATATAAAATCAAGCACCTAGGAATGCAGACTGGTTTTACAAACATTTGTGAAAGAATGGGTCGCTCTCACGAGCTCAGTGAATTCCAGCGTGGAACTGTGATAGGATGCCACCTGTGCAACAAATCCAGTCGTGAAATTTCCTCGCTCCTAAATATTCTACAGTCAACTGGGAGGCATGGTTGTGCTCCCTGTACTTCTGCATGTCATACAATTGGTGTAGGGTACTAAAAACATTGTCCTTACTAACAAAATATTCAATTTTTTTATTTATTTGATTGCGCTATCCTTACTTCTTTTGAACTTGATATTAGGGGACTTGGAAGAACCCCATTTTTACTTTGATGTGCACCCAGAATACTGTATATATAGTAAGTGTGCATGGTTTGTATAATTTCATTAGAAGATGCTCAAAACACTGCTCATGCTGCATGTAACCAACTATAAACAAACTTATTACAAGCTTATAGTTACTGGGAATTTAATCATGGTAATGGAACTTTCTTCTTTTTAAAATCTTGGCATTGAGTGTCAGTGGTAAAGAACATGTGAAAACGATTTCAAGGGAAGCTTCAAAGTGGAGAGTTCATTGAGCAGATTATGTGAGTTTTTTTAACATCTATCACCAATTGTCTCCATGGTTCTTCCCACCAGTGACTTCCACAGCTCAGCTGACCATTGGTTTTCAAGGCTCCAAAGCTCAATGGTATGCACAGCTCTGCCCAAAAGACGGCTTCGGCAACTCTGCCTGACAATGGTTTCCACAGCTCTGCCTAGAATCAATTTTCATATTTCTGACCACAAATAATTACTAAAGCTCTGTCTTAAAATACACACATGCTACTAATGGGAACCTGAAAAGGAGCAAAAATAAGATATTATACAGGCATTTTTTCAGTTGCTAAGAATATTATTAACTGAAAAGAATTATTGCATTATTGTTTAAAATATTGTATTAAAGTAAAAGCATAATTAAATATTTCATAGTGCCTTTCACAAAGTGAGCAGGAAAAAAGTGGTACAGTTGCCAAGTAGGCACTCTTTTGTGACGTGTGTAACCTAGAATACTGCTTTGTTTTGACCCTACACATAGGAAAAATAATCCACTGTGTAACTGCTCAGCTACTAGACCAGCTATAAGGTTTTGTTTGAACTACTAATGTCTGGCAATAGGGATCTAGCAATGACATTACCACTAGTGTTATTACCGAGAGGGCAAATCAACATGTCCTCCCATGGAGAGCAGTATCTTCAGAGAAAAATGTGCAAGTGTGCTTTCCACACAAAGAATGTTTTTGTTTTTTTTAAAGATTTATGGCAAGGTTTTGAATATTATACCTTCTTTTTTAGGTAATTGGGAGACCGTAATGTTGAGACATTATTTGTTATTCAGAATATTTTTTTATCATATGTTGATTATAGATAAAGAACTTCTATGTTCACGATTGGCAATATAACCGTACAAAATTATGACATTTACACCAATACTTCTATTCAATAAATTGCTGAATGCGGCATTACACCTTCGTCTCTGTTATTCCTTTATGTCTTTAGAGGTAATCAGGCTTAACAAAAACCTCGCAGAAGCTCAGGGAGAAACTCTGTCCCTCCAAAACCAGATGAAACATCTACAAACCGTATCGGATTCCTTTGTGTTAACATCACAGGAGCTTCAAACTTCACGTCAAATGGAAAACGAGTTGAAAAACAGATGTCATGACCTGCAAAAGCTAACAGTGGGTAAGCAATTCTTATTTTCGCTAAGCTTTATAAACCATTTAAAATGCACAACTGACCTGGAATCTGTTTGATCTTGGTTAAAAAGTGGAGTAGGATCTGAAATCATGTCCGTCATGACTTGCAGAATCCATGCAGTTACTGTACTTATGTGATGCTGTATTTGTTAAATGTACATCATGGATATATAATGGTATTCCATGACTTAGGGGTAGGAGTGCAACCCAACGTGTCATGTTAGCAGACATCATGGGATATTTACTATGTGAATATGTTGAGGTGCAGATGAAGAATTGCAGTGAATTGCTTATCTGAGGCCAGCGTAACTGAATGCATAAATTTTCCCAAATCTGATAGATCTTCATCTCAACTATATTGGCCAAAATTTGACTTACTTTGCAGTTCTCCACTGATTTCCTCCTTAGTGTTTGTATCACTGATTGTTGCATGCTGTTATGACCTTCGAAGGACTATTCTACACTGCCATCCCTGCATGTTGAAAATGATCTAGTCCTCGATGATGATAATGCAGAATTTAAATGTATAGTCTATGAATAAAATTGACTGGGGGAGAGGTTAAATGCTAACCTCTCCTGGCCATCTTCTCTTTCACCTCATTTTAACCTTCTGGTGTGGGCAAAACTCACCTTTAATCCAGCACCTGGCTCCTTCGTCACTGGCCCGGATGTGACAAGCACCACTTCTGCTCCAACCATGGGTGTTATATGACTGGGGGAGGCTAGACGTTCAAGTGAGCGTCTAGACCAGGGATGTCCAAACTCCGGCTCCCCAGATGTCCACAAACTACAACTCCCATGCTTCTCCATCCATCTAATGCAGTCAGAGATTTCTGGGAGTTGTAGTTCAGGAACATCTCGGAGGCCGGAGTTTGGACATCCCTGGTCTAGATAATCCAATGGCTCTCCGTACGAGTGAATTGAGAGCCATTGGTTAACTACGAATGAATAGATTTTCATTCTCGACCTTTCCCGGAAGCCAATCAGATCAGCATCACAGATCAGTACTTCCTTACCTCAGCTTTTTGGTAATTTGTCACACTCAAAGGGTTGAAGCAGCCCACTGGACCCTACGGGGGAGAAAGTGGAGAGAACACTCAGGTCACAGTGATCACTCAATTTGCACTGAATGGTTCCAGTGCCTGATGTGTCCCTTTTTTAAGTGTTCAAAAAAATCAAGCAAATTCATATCCTTTTTATGAGCTTTCTATGTGTTTCCTGTAGCTGCAACTACAAGAAAACAAGCTTTGATTGTAGAGAATTCAGTTTACAAAATGTTATGTGTATTTAATTATTCTCCTTTTTTGTTTTTTAAGTGAACCTGTTACGATCAGTTGTGCTTTGGTTTAGGGGTCCCATTGGGGAAGATATTCCAAAGGTCTTAAAGATCAGTGTGATATTGTACCCTTTGAAGATATATCGCAGCCAGAACTTACCCATTTCCAGCATTGGGCACCGCCATCTTTCCCCCTCTTTGGGCAATGCTTGCTGTGAGTTGTCACTCAGTGCTGCTCAATTGGCCGTCAGTGGTGACATTGGTGCACTGACTTGTCAGTCATTGCATGGACCGTCAATCAGGCACAGAGAATGAGCAGAGGGCTGTCCTGTAGGCCTGCTCTACACTCAAAGCTTTTACTCACCTCTGAGCTATGTTGAAAAGGAGTGACAGCAAAACTTTAATAGGGTTGTACTCAGTTTTTTTCAAATATGTATGTACAAAAAAATACTACCACATAATTGGAGTAAATTCCTAATAAATAAGCCCAACTTCAATGTCACAATGCATTCACTTTAGGCAGGGGTCAGACGAGCGCACTATGTGTGCCCATACTGACGTGCCCCCAAGCGTCCCTCGCAGTGTTGTGACGCTTCGATGGGGCCGGCCACACCCTGTAGCGCACGCACGAATTGCAGGCGCTACAGCTGGTGTGCTGCGGACATTCTGAAAGCCTCCCCTTCAAAGCACTACGACTTGCGTTCGACGGAACTGCAAAGCACGATCCTCCGTAGGAGGATCGAGCCTTGCATTGCTGAGCGCACTAACTGCGTTCAGAGAGTTGGCCAGACGGGCATCAAAGTGGAAGAAACCTCCACTCTCAAGGATGTTCGTTCTGCTCTGCAAAACGCTCGACCCTGGCCTTATTTTCAGCAAAGTGCTTTAAAATCGGCATACCCTTCAGTCATGAATCTCCTTCCAATAAGTATTTATGTGATTCCTTTCACAAAATTTCAATAATATAAAATCAAAATTATTTATTTTAACATATAAACATTGTAGTTCCATTTCTCTCGTTTCTATCAGAAACACATTTTAGTCTTTTTATGAAAGATCCTTTTTTTATCAAAAATGTCTCCATCGATAATGGAGTGAGTGCATTTTAATGTATCTATCTTCTTGTGTAATCAACACAAAGCTCCTTCGGTCACATCTGGGTGTATATCTTATCTGTAATTGTTGTCAGATACCGATCATCTTAACCGATGTATAGTATGTTCGGGTACAGTGTAGAAAAACAACCCTTTCTGTGGTTTCTCATTCTCTAACATCTCAACAGAAATTCAAAATGCAACTGACTGAGGAAATGAGATGTTCAAAATATTTTTGTGCCTTTTTTTTTAAAAAAAAGTGCTTTTCTTTGTCACGCATAATGGCTTAAACCTGCTCGTTTTCGACAGAAGTACATGCCTAATGAATCGGCTATTATTCTATTTATTCTTTGCAACTTTCCATTTCTCTAGGCTTGTCCTTTGCGCAGTGCGGTCATGCATTTGAGTGATGGCCTCCACGTGACTTTTGATAGCATAAACAGGGTTAGTGTCATGAGCCGTGTGTCATTTTGTGGCCGAACAGCTGGGGCTCTCATACCTCAAGGCAAAGTCAGAGGTAAATAGATGACTGATTACATTAATTACACATCACAGCTCTGCCCAGTAAAGCCACATCGTGCAGAAATAGCACACACTCCTCCTGTCATATTTCTCCAATTACCGGCATCTTTATGTAATATTTACCAGTATTTAAAAAAATAAAAAAAAGAGGCTGAAATCAGGGCTATAATAAGAAAATGAAGAAAAAATAAATAAAATGAAAAGCAAGAACTGCGATGAAACTTTATATAATATATTTACTTTTTGAAAGATGTCATGGTAGGTAATTCCTATAGTGGTTTGACGAGATGACTCTAAATCCTGAGATACACTGCAAGCAAAGCATAGCGAAACAAAGCAACTCAAACATTTTGCAGGCTTGACTTCACTCCGCTCCGCCTAGCAGACAGTCTACACTGGATTACGTTTGCTTCTTTCCGCACTGGACAGGGGTCCAATACTCTGCAGATCAAACTAGAGAAATGTTTCTGAAGTTCTTCTCTTTGCCAGTACACTGCCAGACTTTTCATTGTACACTGCCAGACCTTTCAATGCACACTGCCAGAACTTTCATTGTATACTGCCAGACTTTTCATTCTACACTGCCAGATCTCTGTGTATACTGCCACCCTTTTAATTTTTTCATTGTACACTGCCAGACCTCTATGTGTAAACTGCCAGACTTTTCATGGTACACTGCCAGACCTCTATGTGTATACTGCCGGACCTTTCATTGTACACTGCCAGACCTTTCAGTGTACACTGCCATACCTCTATGTGTATACTGCCAGACCTTTCATTGTACACTGCCAGACCTTTCATTGTACAGTGCCAGATCTTTCATTGTACACTGCCAGACCTTTCAGTGTACACTGCCAGACCTTTCAATGTACATTGCCAGAACTTTCATTGTATACTGCCAGACTTTTCATTGTACACTGCCAGACCTCTATGTGTATACTGCCAGACCTTTCATTGTACACTGCCAGACCTTTCAGTGTACACTGCCAGATCTTTCAGTGTACACTGCCAGATCTTTTATTGTATACTGCAAGACTTTTCATTGTACACTACCAGATCTCTATGTGTATACTGCCACCCTTTTCATTTTTTCATTGTACACTGCCAGACCTCTATGTGTAAACTGCCAGACTTTTCATTGTACACTGCCAGACCTCTATGTGTATACTGTTAAGCAGGCATGGGATAGGCATAAGGCTATCCTAATAAAAGATAAATCCAGGTAAAGTATCCATGTAATTGGGCAGACTAGATGGGCCGAAAGGTTCTTTTCTGCCGACATCTTTCTATGTTTCTATGTTTCTATGTTCATTGTACACTGCCAGACCTCTATGTGTATACTGCCAGACCATTCATTGTACATTGCCAGACTTTTCATTTTACACTGTCAGACCTCTATGTGTATACTGCCAGACCTTTCATTGTACATTGCCAGGCTTTTCATTGTACATTGTCAGGCCTTTCATTGTATACTGCCAGACCCCCCCCCCCTATCCAATGGGGCTCTCTGCAGCACCTAGCCCGGGTCCTGCTGTGGGGCGGCTCTCACCATGCTGCTGCTGCGTGGCGCATGGTGCCGCCGGCAGGGCGAGGGAGATGGAAAAAGTGTTCACACTGAGAGTGTCTCGACTCGCAGCGCGGGATAACCTCTGCCTTGACGGCTGTCAGTCAATGTCAGCGACTTGAACTTCCTGCCTTTGGGCTTGTGAGGTTTAAAAATGAATGCACGTGACATTGTCATGGCATTGGCGTTTAGCTTCTTCCAGTAGCTGGAAGGAGACCATGTTAAGGGACATGGGGTGTATTCTTGCATAGGCTAACTAGGCCTGGGCCTAAAGCAGCAGATTGGAAGGATGGCTCACTTTCCTATAGAGCACCGCAATTATGGAATAGCCTCCCAGACGCCATCAAATCTTCCCCCAGTCTAAAGTCGCTTAAGAGATCTCTATTAACATACCTCAATACAGAATGCACCTGTAAACATGCAGCATAATGAGTATATTTCCTACATATTTATTTTCTGTTAATCTGTATATTTGTGTTTTTTTAATATCTTGCATTTTATTACTTTGTATTTCTGTAACAATTCAATGTTCTTGAACCCAGGACATACTTGAAAACGAGAGAAATCTCAATGTGTCCTTCCTGGTAAAATCCTTTATAAATAAATAAACAGTGTCGTCTATTTTAGAGGTCCAATATATTTGAGGTGTGCAAGGCAATAAAAACCCCAGCGACATAATTTATTACGTTAGAAATCACTTGGCATGAATAAGATTCTAAATTACAGTTTTACTTACAGTTGTGTTCAAAATTATTCAACCCCCACTGAAATTGAGTGTTTTGGCCAGTTTGACATTGATTTTGATCATTCAGTCATCTTGCTTACAATTAAATCAAAGAGGCACGTGTAGGTCAGACAAATATAACATAACATTTATAATGAAATAACCACAAATGTCTTTTCTGTGCTCACATCATTATCAGTTTTATTCAACCCCCAAGTGACATTCAATCTTAGTACTTAGTACAACATCCTTTTACAGTTATAATAGCTTTTAAACGTGAAGCATAGCTTGACACAAGTGTCTTGCAGCGATCTACGGGTATCTTCGCCCATTCGTCATGGGCAAAAGCCTCCAGTTCAGTCACATTCTTAGGCTTGCGCACTGCAACTGCTTTCTTTAAGTCCCACCAGAGGTTCTCAATCGGATTTAAGTCAGGTGACTGCGATGGCCACTCCAAAATGTTCCAGCCTTTAATCTGCAACCATGCTCTAGTGGACTTGGAGGTATGCTTGGGATCATTGTCCTGTTGAAAGGTCCAACGTCTCCCAAGCCTCAGGTTTGTGACGGACTGCATCACATTGTCATCCAATATCTCCTGGTACTGAAGAGAATTCATGGTATCTTGCACACGCTGAAGCTTCCCTGTACCTGCAGAAGCAAAACAGCCCCAAAGCATGATTGACCCCCCGCCATGCTTCACAGTAGGCAAGGTGTTTTTTTTTCATAGGCCTTGTTCTTCCTCCTCCAAACATAGCGTTGATCCATGGGCCCAAACAGTTCTAATTTTGTTTCATCAGTCCACAGAACACTATCCCAAAACTTCTGTGGTTTGTCCACATGACTTCTGGCATACTGCAGTCGACTCTTCTTATTCTTTGGAGACAGCAAGGGGGTGCGCCTGGGAGTTCTGGCATGGAGGCCTTCATTACACAGTGTGCGCCGTATTGTCTGAGCTGAAACTTCAGTACCCACATCTGACAAATCTTTTCTCAGCTCCTCAGCAGTCACACGGGGACTTTTCTCCACTCTACACTTCAGGTAGCGCACAGCAGTCGAAGTCAGCATCTTCTTTCTGCCACGACCAAGTAGCGTTTCAACAGTGCCCTTTGCCTTGAATTTGCGAATGATGCTTCCTATGGTCTCTCTTGGTATGTTTAACATCTTTGCAATCTTCTTATAGCCATTGCCCTTCCTGTGAAGAGTAATCACCTCTTCTCTTGTCTTCCTGGACCATTCTCTTGACTTCACCATGTTTGTAACCACACCAGTAAATGTCTAGGAGGAGCGGAGTATCACAGTCATTTTAAAGCTGCCTAATTGGTGCTTATTATGCTTTATTGCTGCTCCGTGACATCCACAGGTGTTTTCAATACCTGATTAAAAACACTTGAATGAACCTCTGTTCTTCAGAGTGGTAGTCTTTAAGGGGTTGAATAATTGTGTCAATGAAGAATTCACAAAAGAAACATTTACTACTGTATTACAAAACCAATTGATGTCATTTTAGTTGCATATGGTTCTTTAAAAAGTCCTTGTAGGATTTCATTCTGAATACAATTACAAATGTACACTAAATTTCCTAAAAGCCTTTACAGCATTGGGGGTTAAATAATTTTGAACACAACTGTACATAAATAGCGTGAATATTTGTCTTAACATCATGTTCATCTTCATATTTATTTGATATTGGGGCAGTGGTTAGCAGAAATTTGAGTGTCTAGGGCAGCACCAAGCCCAAATACACCCCTGTGAATGACTAAAGGCTCTAGGCCAGTGTTGGTGAACCTTGGCACTCCAGATGTTTCAGAACCACATGTTCCATGATTCTTAAGCCTCTTGGACCATCATGGGGCATATAGTGTCAAAACATGTAGGGCCACATTACATTCTTGACGCTAACATTAACACTCACTTGCGTGAGCATTAACGTTTGCTGCGGTGTCTACCGCATATTACAATCCAAACGCAAACGGGTTAAGTAACCCGTTTGCATTTTGTGCTTTTCAGCGGAGGTTACTGTACTTTGCGCTCCCCATGTTAAGTATAGGGAGCGCAAAGTGTTAATCAGCGTTAGGATCACAAAGTCCCAGTGCTGATTACCATCCGGCTCTGGTTAGCAGAAATTAGCAGAATCTGTTAACACCAGCCTAAAAAAACAAAAAACAAGTCAGTTACTCACCTCCTGTCCCATGGCGAGGATCGCAGCTCCAACCGCCTCTTTCTTCCGGCGGGAGCAGGGAAAGACTGGGGAGAAAAAGTCCCCCCAGTCTCTCCCTGTGTATCACTACGCCGGCCGGCCGGATCTCGCTAGGCGAGATCCGGCTGGTCATGTGACCGGCAGGAGGAAACTCAATGGAGTCCTATGGACTCCATCGAGTGGATGCTCGCTGCTGTGCTCAGCGCTGCTGCAAGCATTGCTGGGCGGTAGCGCCCGCAAACAATGCAGGAAGCATTTTTTGCGCCTGCATTGTAATCCAGCATTAAAACGCGGGCGCAAGGGTTGCACCCGCATTCTAACGCTAGGATTGTAATGTGGCCCCTAGGGTGCCAAGGATCGCCATCACTGCTCTAGGCAAAAACAGAAAAAAAGGTATGTGGGTCAGCAGGGGTCAATCATTTTTCCCGACAATTCTTTCCTCGTCAAGCTGATTAAAAACAGGCCATGAATGACCATATCATGAAAGCTAGTTATTTATTTTACAGGCACAGCAGACCCATGTTTTCTCGATCATCCCACTCTCTATATTATGTTCCTTCATGAAAGTACTTCTATTCTACATCTTTGTTTCAAAGCACGACAAAAATTCTGCTCTGTGCTTTCTCGATTTCTTTTGAATCACTGATAGGGTTGCACAATGTGCTGAAAAACATATGACTTTCACACAATATCCTTTCAGCAGTCCCTTTCATGTGCAGATAGACCATCAGTTCATTTTGTCTTTCCCCACTGTAATCACTTACCCCTTAATCTCCAAGACAAAAAGAAATATGGCATGAATGAGGCTAGCAGTGGACTTTTTTATGTGTTTGACCTCACATCTGTGTGCTATTTTGTAAGATTGCTCTTTTCTTTCTTTTCTTTTATTTGTATTATAATGTATATTCCAAAATAGCTGAACGTCAGGAATGTCTGAATTAATGTTTTGGAAAAACAGATTTTTTTTTTATTTTTATGGATTTCCCACCAGAGAAACCAAGCAGTGACTTAATCCGTAATCCACCCACATTCCGCTTTTTGACTGAACAATGCCTGGAAAGATATATTGTCCCTAGAAATAAATTTCAATTCTTTCACGCACTGATAATAATTTAATTAGGACAATCGTAGAGTGCTGTATATCATTTGTTTCTTGGCAGGGTCCATATATCAGTTCCATTGAAATTCGCTTTGACTTACCGGTACCCCAAATGCAGGACACAAATGCTGTACTTGAGACACTCCAACAATGCAGTAAATGTGCTCTACTCTTTTACATTTGCCAACTCACCTGATTTACCCCTGCCATAGAGGAACTGTAAAACACACCCTTATGGAGCTTGGAGATTATTGTCCTTTATGTGATTTTTATTGACTTTTTCATGTTTGTGAACTAAGCAAGGTAATATAATGGACGGTAATAGTGTAATAAAATCATACTTATCAGTTTACAGTTATAGGTGACTTATTCCGTGGGGGCCTATTCATTAACCCTTTCTCTACCAAGTGCTTTTTCATTAAAAAAATAATGTAACATTTATTTGAAACCCGGGAATGCATAGTTAATACTTAAATATAGCGTAATAGAGCAATTTGTTTCATAAAGATTGTAATTCTGAGATTTGATAATTCTGTCATTTTTGTTAGGGAGGTTATATTTTATCCCAGTGTTTCCACTGGTCCTGTGTCATTGTGTACACCCAATCTAGCAAAGGGCTCTTTCTGCTCTCCATGGAGTCACCTATGGTCTTCAGGAAACGATACCAGTGGCGGCACTCTGGTATGTATGTGCAGGTTCCAAATATTACATATTGACCTGTTAACATACAGGGGTATTCAAACAGAGTTGAAAACCAGGAGAATGGCTGGAGAAGTGAAAATTCTAGGTCAAAATAGCTGATTTGGAAAGTGAGATGAATGGGAGAACTTTTCTGGTTTGCCTATTTTGATATAGAATTTTCACTTCTCCAGTCATTCTCCTGGTTTTCACCTCTCTCTGAATAACCCTGCTGACTTGCAACATGGTTGGTAATAGTTTATGACTCGAGCCACACTCTACCATTAGCCCAATGTCTTTTAAATCCATACAATCAACTTTTAGTTCGATTTTTGTTCACAACAACGTTATAAATATGTTTCCCATTTATTTTCTTGTGTCATGTGCTTAATAAGAATCAAAAAGAAAAGTCTGGCACATCCTGGAGAAGCTCAAAGGTTAATGTAAGGTATTTTATTATTTACTTTCACTTTCAGGAAAATACTAGACTTAAATTATTTTTTTAATTTTAGAAAGATTTTTACCAGGAAGGATACATTGAGATTTCTCTCGTTTTCAAGTATGTCCTGGGTGGCGAGACTGTACCGTTAGGTGTCTTGCCCAAGGACACTTACTGGAGAGGTGCTGTTGCCCGGATTCGCTTTTATTGGGTTCCAAACATATGTTTCCTTATTAAGTCACCAAAAATATGATATATCTTACAATTATCATTGTAATAATCTATATTTATGCTTGATGAACAATGATATTAAATTTGCATGTGGAGTGGTGGGTTATTTGTGACATGTTAATGGTTAATTGAGGAGCAAAAATCTTGAGTTCTCACACTTTTTTTTAAAGCATGACCCCTGCATACAGCATTATTAAGGTAAAAACCTGCCAAAAATGCAGATTGTGATATATCATCCTGACACATACGTGGAGGAGCACAGTATGGAACATAAGGAGAGAGTAGTGCTCGAGCTTAAAACTTAAGTATTCCCCATCTCTTCCCACCCATATTGGGCTTCTTTCCCACCCATTTTGGGCTTCTTTCCCACTGAGAGAAAAAGAGCTTTTTCCTGCCAAGATTATGTACATAAAATATAAATATGTAAACTACCAAATGAAGAACCACTAGAGTTAAATCGTAACTTCACTTCAAAGCTGTTTCAGCAAAGTTAAATATAATTTTATCTTGAGCAATTTGTGGATAATTTTTTTCCAATAATCACAGAACAGTTTTATTTTTGCTCCATAGGTTTCCGACCAGCTGTCACTACAAATTATTAGGGTCTCTTAATATAGTAGGTTTCAAGACTCCATAAATGTTGATATTGGCAACAAAGAAAACAAATAACTCCGGCAACACAAAATCCTTTCCATTGCCGGTAGAGGATGTTAAAGTAGATTTGGCTGTGGTCCTCAATCCGTAAGCCATTGTTAGCGTTGATCCAGTGTGTTTGAGTGCAGTGTTTAGATTTTGGTTTGTCCTCTTCACTCGCGTGTTTGCTCTAGACACTTGTTCGATCACCAGTTCTTTCTTTGATAGTAAATCCACAATTTACAATCTTATATTGTATCATATGTAGCCAAAACCACTGCTATCCTAAATACAACGGAAAAATTGTTTAAGAATCAAAGCCCGGTCCTAATGTTCCTGGACACAGTGTATAACACCTTTCAATTGGTTTGTTAAGCAAATGTCATTACAAAACTTTAGTTGCCATGTAACTGTTGTGGTGTGTAGAGCAGGATACTTCAATAGCGTACGCTCCCTATATATAATGATTGCTGAGATATGCCTCAATTGAGAAGAGTGGAAGTCAGTGATATGCACTAAATATTGCTTTTATAATGTTCTCATATTCAGCAATTGCTTTATACCACACACATGGGAAAAATTTACTTAAAATGTTCTTAATTGGAGTTGCATGGTGCTGGATCTGGGCATTACAGAGGTATGTGTGGGTTACTCCATTGGGCAATCTATCTACATTATCAACACATTGCAGTTCTGAGTTTGTGATGCCACAATAGTTTGTTTTTTGTTATTAGGACAAGGCTGTTCTAAAGGGTGGTCACTGAAAATCAGGCACGAAGTGCCAAATGCAACCGGTGCCAATGCGCAAAATTAAAATTACATGGAAATAGAAAAATTTAACGATCTTGCAATGGCAATCCAATTTTAAGCCTTCCTTAATGGAGCACAGATGGTGAAATATGAACAGAAAAATATATATGTGTGAGCTAAAATGTTAGCCAATATGTATTTTAATAATTTTTTAAAGTACACTTCATAATAACTTAAGACCCAGAGTGCATCCACTACCAGTTGCTATATATACATCAGTGGCGGCTGTTGACATTTCTTGTTGGTGGGACACCAGACTGGAAACATTAATGTTTTTAATAGTGATGCACAGAAATTTCAGCCCCCCCAAATGAATCAGCTGAAAATGGTGTTATCGGGTTTCGCCAAAAGGAAAAACAGCAAATAATTTCAGCCTTGTCCTGCTCAGTCGTGTTGCTGCCCGTTCCGATGGGGCAGGGGGTGCAGGTCAAGAAGGGTGAGGGACAGAGGGGAGGCCACTTGCTGAGAGCTGAGGCTTACTTTCCATGACGGCTTCCTTGCCGGTGAGTAGTGAGGTTAGACTCCCACATTGAAGCTGGAGCCAGGCATGGATGCCGCAATCACTGCCACGCACTCACTATAAGCTCCCCCGTGCCTGCTCACAGCCTCTCCCAGCTCAGAAACACCCTCAAGCTCAGCCATTCCTGAGTTTAGGAGTCCCTGGTGAGTGCGACATCTTAGTTACAGCTGCCATAGAGAGGAGGCTTTATTGTTATACAACGTGTGGTGGGCAACAAGGGAATCCTGCTTACAGGTGCCTGAGCCTTGAAAATGGTGTGTAAATACACGAGGCTGAAGTTAGTTTCTTATTCGGCCAGTTACTTATTCGTGGAAGTTGGTTTCTGATTCGGTTGAATTCCAAGTATGTAAAGTTTCAATAAAAACCTGATTTTAGATGGTAAATTGCCATTGTGCCAATGATTTTAACATGGATTTATATAGAGGTGGATGCCCTCTACCAAACAATGTCAAATTTAGCCTGGCCCAACTGCAATTTGGGCAGAAAAATCAGTGCCAACTGTGCCAAGGGTGTTGATTTTTACTGTTTTGAATAAGTAACTGATGTTTTCAAAGGGTTAATTGCCATTGGGCCACTGAATTCAACATGAATTTATATAGAGGTGGATGCCCTCTATCAAACACCATTGTCTTCAGCCTGGCCCAATGGCAAGTTTGCCACATGAACAGTGCCAACTGTGCCATGGGTGTTGATTTTTACTATTTTGAATAAGTAACTGATGATTTCAAAGGGTTAATTGCCATTGGGCCACTGAATTCAACATGGTTTTATATATAGGTGGATGCCCTCTATCGAACACAATTGTCTTCAGCCTGGCCCAATGGCAAGTTTGCCACGAAAACAGTGCCAACTGTGCCAAGGTGTTGATTTTTACTGTTTTGAATAAGTAACTGATGTTTTCAAAGGGTTAATTGCCATTGGGCCACTGAATTCAACATGGTTTTATATATAGGTGGATGCCCTCTACCAAACAATGTCAAATTTAGCCTGGCCCAACTGCAATTTGGGCAGAAAAATCAGTGCCAACTGTGCCAAGGGTGTTGATTTTTACTGTTTTGAATAAGTAACTGATGTTTTCAAAGGGTTAATTGCCATTGGGCCACTGAATTCAACATGGATTTATATAGAGGTGGATGCCCTCTATCAAACACAATTGTCTTCAGCCTGGCCCAATGGCAAGTTTGCCACGAAAACAGTGCCAACTGTGCAAGGGTGTTGATTTTTACTATTTTGAATAAGTAACTGATGTTTTCAAAGGGTTAATTGCCATTGGGCCACTGAATTCAACATGGATTTATATAGAGGTGGATGCCCTCTATCAAACACATTGTCTTCAGCCTGGCCCAATGGCAAGTTTGCCACGAAAACAGTGCCAACTGTGCCATGGTGTTGATTTTTACTGTTTTGAATAAGTAACTGATGTTTTCAAAGGGTTAATTGCCATTGGGCCACTGAATTCAACATGGTTTTATATAGGTGGATGCCCTCTATCAAACAATGTCAAATTTAGCCTCAAAAGCCTGGCCCAATGCAAGTTTGCCAGAAAAACAGTGCCAACTGTGCCAAGGGTGTTGATTTTTACTATTTTGAATAAGTAACTGATGTTTTCAAAGGGTTAATTGCCATTGGGCCACTGAATTCAACATGGATTTATATAGAGGTGGATGCCCTCTATCGAACACAATTGTCTTCAGCCTGGCCCAATGGCAAGTTTGCCACGAAAACAGTGCCAACTGTGCCAAGGGTGTTGATTTTTACTGTTTTGAATAAGTAACTGATGTTTTCAAAGGGTTAATTGCCATTGGGCCACTGAATTCAACATGGATTTATATAGAGGTGGATGCCCTCTATCAAACACAATTGTCTTCAGCCTGGCCCAATGGCAAGTTTGCCACGAAAACAGTGCCAACTGTGCCAAGGTGTTGATTTTTACTGTTTTGAATAAGTAACTGATGATTTCAAAGGGTTAATTGCCATTGGGCCACTGAATTCAACATGGATTTATATAGAGGTGGATGCCCTCTATCAAACACAATTGTCTTCAGCCTGGCCCAATGGCAAGTTTGCCACATAAACAGTGCCAACTGTGCCAAGGGTGTTGATTTTTACTATTTTGAATAAGTAACTGATGATTTCAAAGGGTTAATTGCCATTGGGCCACTGAATTCAACATGGATTTATATAGAGGTGGATGCCCTCTATCAAACACAATTGTCTTCAGCCTGGCCCAATGGCAAGTTTGCCACGAAAACAGTGCCAACTGTGCCAAGGTGTTGATTTTTACTATTTTGAATAAGTAACTGATGTTTTCAAAGGGTTAATTGCCATTGGGCCACTGAATTCAACATGGATTTATATAGAGGTGGATGCCCTCTATAAACCAGTCTTTCAGCCTGCCCAATTTTTGCTTATTTTCGTTTGATACTGGTTCCGGATGTAACATTTATATCGATATTCGGGTTCAACTGATAACGAACCCTAATGCCAATTGTCTTCAGCCTGGCCCAATGGCAAGTTTGCCACGAAAACAGTGCCAACTGTGCCAAGGGTGCTGATTTTTACTATTTTGAATAAGTAACTGATGTTTTCAAAGGGTTAATTTCCATTGGGCCACTGAATTCAACATGGATTTATCTAGAGGTGGATGTCCTCTATCAAACACCATTGTCTTCAGCCTGGCCCAATGGCAAGTTGTCCACGAAACGGTGCCAAGGGTGCTGATTTTTACTATTTTGAATAAGTACTGATGATTTCAAAGGGTTAATTGCCGTTGGGCCACTGAATTCAACATGGATTTATTAGAGGTGGATGCCTCTGTCAAACACAATTGGCTTCAGCCTGGCCCAATGGCAAGTTTGCCACGAAAACAGTGCCAACTGTGCCATGGGTGCGGATTGTTAGTGTTTTGAATAAGTAACTGATGTTTTCAAAGGGTTAATTGCCATTGGGCCACTGAATTCAACATGGATTTATATAGAGGTGGATGCCCTCTATCAAACACCATACTCTTCAGCCTGGCCCAATGGCAAATTTGCCACGAAAACAGTGCCAACTGTGCCATGGGTGCTGATTGTTAGTGTTTTGAATAAGTAACTGATGTTTTCAAAGGGTTAATTGTCATTGGGCCACTGAATTCAACATGGATTTATACTGAGATGGATGCCCTGTATCAAACACAATTGTCTTCAGCCTGGCCCAATGGCAAGTTTGACACGAGAACAGTGCCAACTGTGCCAAGGGTGCTGATTTTTACGAATTTGAATAAGTAACTGATGTTTTCAAAGGGTTAATTGCCATTGGGCCACTGAATTCAACATATATTTATATAGAGTTGGATGCCCTCTGTCAAACACAATTGTCTTCAGCCTGGCCCAATGGCAAGTTTGCCACGAAACAGTGCCAACTGTGCCAAGGGTGTTGATTTTTACTATTTTGAATAAGTAACTGATGTTTTTAATATGGTTGCGATTTTTACTATTTTGAAAATAGTAGTATCGGTATCAGTGCCGATACCGGGTACTGCAGGAGTACTTGGTTCCTGTGCAGTGCCCCCGATATTTCCCCCGATACCGGAAGCCGGCATTGAGCCAGCTTGCCGTCATCCGAGGAGCTGGGGCGGCTGTCTGAATGCTCTATTGGCATTCGGACAGGCCCTGCAGCTGCTCTCCGCGATCATAATTACCTTCCTGAGTGACGCCGGTAAAGCTGGCGATCGCGGCTGGGGGCCTTCCAACGAGCGCATGCGCAAAGACTTTGTCGGGGTTGCTCAAGAAGGTAAGTATGAACGCGGAGAGCAGCTGCAGGGCCTGCCTGAATGCCGATAGGGCGGCTGTCCGAATGCTCTATCGGCATTCGGACAGGCACCTGGAGCTCTCTGTTCATACTTACCATCCTGAGCGACGCCGGTAAAGTTTCACGTGGGTGATCGCTCCTGGGGGCCTTCCAACAAGCGCACGCGCGGAAACTTTACCGGCGTCGCTCAGGATGGTAAGTATAAACGGAGAGCTCCAGGTGCCTGTCCGAATGCCGATAGAGCATTCGGACAGCCGCCCTATGTCTGGTCTGGGGTCTGTGTGTGTGTGTATGTGTAACAGGGGTGTGGAAATTTTAAAAAAAATATCTACTTGTCCAACGGACTAAGTGGTAGTCCGATCTACTTGTCCTGTTAATAAAAATAATTTCAACAAAATAGTGTTTAGAGGTCTTTATTCGTAACAGCGTGCACATAATTTTTAATGCCCACAGATATAGACCTCAGACCAGATAATTCCCACATATATAGACCACGGATCAGATAATGCCCACAGATATAGACCTCAGAACAGATAATGCCCACAGTGAATGTGGACATGCATACAGTGAATGTGGCATGCTACACACAGTGAATGTGGACATGCTATACAGTGAATGTGGCATGCTATACAGTGAATGTGGACATGCTATACAGTGAATGTGGACATGCTATACAGTGAATGTGGACATGCCATACAGTGAATGTGGACATGCTATACAGTGAATGAGGACATGTTTTTTCCTCCTCTCCTATAATCTAGCAGGGGTATTTCCATGCTGAGTGCCCGCTGCCTCGTGGCCAGCCTTGTGTGCCAGGAAAATACTGAACCTCGTTTGACCTAGTGATTTGGGCATTTAAATGGCACAGTGGCAAGGGTTAACTCAGATCCTCTTTGGGTAAGGCATTTCCACGGCCTCCGAGCTGCTCGCTTTTATCCCTGTGCCAGCGCCGCTTTCTGTTTACTATACCCCAGGAGATCCCGCTCCTCACAATAAACGAAAGGGCTGCTTGGCATATTGCGTGGCAGAGCTGCTCACCTGGACACATGGTCTGTTTTGTATCAGGTAGCCTCTGCAGCCCCCACAAACGTCCTGCCAGACACCCCGTTCCATATTCATGCTTCTCGGCGGGTATAGAAGCGGTGCAGGATGGGGAGTGTGGATCGAGACCTTGTGTGCAAGCGCCGTAGCTCCGGCCCCTCCCTCATCACGCCGCTCAGTGAGAGAGGAAGGAACGTCCGTGAGAGTGGGCGTTCCTTCCACTCTCTGCGATCAGTGTACAAAGTGCGATCCTCCTATGGATGATCGCGCTTTGTTTCCCGACGGCGCTTGTGTGCTGGGAGCAGTCTGGCGGGCTTCTTGCCCGCCAGATTGCATCTCAAAATATTTACTTGTCCGGCACCCGGATCTTCATATAACGGGCGTCGGGCGATATAATTCTCACACCCCTGCTGTAATATATACACATACACACACTGAGCTGGGGAGCATATCCATGAGCTGGGGGAATATCTGAGAGCTGGGGGCATATCCATGAGCTGGGGGCAATATCCATGAGCTGGGGCATAATCCATGAGAGCTGGGGTATAATCCATGAGCTGGGGCAGGGGCATAATCCATGAGCAAAGAAAAAAACACACACTGAATCACTTAACTTATTAATGAAGATAGGATCTTCCCTCTGCGGGCTCCCGGTAACCCGTAAGTAGTATACAATAAGAAGAAGGTAAAGGGTAATCCTACAACGAATTAAAATCACTTAGAGGTGCATGTTAAATGAACAAATAGTATTTGAATCAATTCACGCACATCAAAAAACAAGATCGTTATCACCGTTCCATGGATGCCCGGGACCTGGGGTATGATTTCCTCCACAGCCGGTGCACTTCAGGAACAATCAGCCAAGACCAAAGTTTCTCCAGTCAAAGGATTTTATTAATAAAAATAAAGATAAGACTGCTCACGCTCGACGCGTTTCGTCAAAAGACTTCATCAGGAGCAATATGTGCAGTCATAAGTGCATGGTTAAAAAATAAAAGTGTATAGAAATCAATTCTGAACAACGACATTTTATAATCACATTCATTAACATAATTGGTCAATTAAACCTCAAACAGCACTCCCTTATTCATCACAATCACATCAGTCTCGTTCCCATGGTGTCTTCTCCCTCCACCGAAAACATGGCGCCCAGAATCCCACTTCATCCACGGTGCCTGACCGCCTATTTCCTCTGACGTATTTCTCATGCGACGCCTTTAATTTAACAGCGCATCCATGTCACGGCATTTTTCTCTAGAAGACCCGACGTGTGTTTTCTCCGTAATCTTCTTGCGCTTGCACAGGTGTCCATGTTTTCATACCAGACTGGAAAGACTGAATAGTCATCTTTTATTCCATTTTAATTCTAAAATCTCCTAATATGAATAAAATGGAATAAAAGATGACTATTCAGTCTTCCCAGTCTGGTATGAAAACATGGACACCTGTGCAAGCGCAAGAAGATTACGGAGAAAACACACGTCGGGTCTTCTAGAGAGAAAATGCCGTGACATGGATGCGCTGTTAAATTAAAGGCGTCGCATGAGAAATACGTCATCGAGGAAATAGGCGGTCAGGCACCGTGGAGGAAGTGGGATTCTGGGCGCCATGTTTTCGGTGGAGGGAGAAGACACCATGGGAACGAGGCTGATGTGATTGTGATGAATAAGGGAGGGCTGTTTGGGGTTTAATTGACCAATTATGTTAATGAATGTGATTATAAAATGGCGATGTTCAGAATTGATTTCTATACACTTTTATTTTTTAACCATGCACTTATGACTGCACATATTGCTCCTGATGAAGTCTTTTGACGAAACGCGTCGAGCGTGAGCAGTCTTATCTTTATTTTTCTTAATAAAATCCTTTGACTGGAGAAACTTTGGTCTTGGCTGATTGTTCCTGAAGTGCACCGGCTGTGGAGGAAATCATACCCCAGGTCCCGGGCATCCATGAAACGGTGATAACGATCTTGTTTTTTGATGTGCGTGAATTGATTCAAATACTATTTGTTTCATTAACATGCACCTCTAAGTGATTTTAATTCGTTGTAGGATTACCCTCTACCTTCTTCTTATTGCATAATCCATGAGAGCTGGGGGGCATAATCCATGAGCTGGGGGGCATAATCCATGAGCTGGGGGCAATATCCTTGAGCTGGGGGCAATATCCTTGAGCTGGGGGCAATATCCATGAGAGCTGGGGGCAATATCCATGAGAGCTGGGGGCAATATCCATGAGAGCTGGGGGCCATATCCATGAGAGCTGGGGGCCATATCCATTAGAGCTGGGGGATATATCCATTAGAGCTGGGGGACATATCCATTAGAGCTGGGGGACATATCCATGTGAGCTGGGGGCATTTTTATATGAGGTCTGTTCTTATTGGAAAGCGTTCACATGACATAAAATAAAAGTATCGGTACTCGGTATCGGTGAGTACTTGAAAAAAATATCGGTACTCGTACTCGGTCTTAAAAAAGTGGTATCGGTGCATCCCTAGTTTTTAAAGGGTTAAATGCCATTGGGCCACTGATTTCACCATGGATTTATAGAGAGTTGGATGCCCTCTATTAAAAACAGTTGTCATTATGTTGGCCCAATGGTCAGTTTGGCACAGAAACAGTGACAACCTGCCAGGCAAACAAATTTCATTATTTTGAATAAGTAACTGCTTTTAAAGGGTTAAATGCTGTCGGGCCACTGATTTCAACATGAATTTATATAGAATTGGATGCCTTTTATTAAAAACTGTTTTTGTTACACTGGCCCAATGGTCGGTTTGGCACAGAAATAGTGCCAACACTGCCATTGGCACCAATTGTCATAAATTTGAATAAGTAACTGATGTTTTTAAAGGGTTAAATGCCGTTGGGCCACTGATTTCACTATGTAGTTATATAGAGTTGGATGCCCTCTATTAAAAACAGTTGTCGATAGCCTGGCCCAATGGTTAGTTTGGCACAGAAACCGTGTCATCTGTGCTATGGGCACTGATTTCCATCAATTTGAATAGGTAACTGATGTTTTTAAAGGGTTAAATGCGGTTGGGCCACTGATTTTAACATAGAATTATATAGAGTTGGATGCCCTTCGTTAAAAACAGTTGTTGTTTTGCCAGGCCGAATAGTCAGATTGGCACAGAAACCGAGATCCTTTTTGGCAACGAGGCTGAGGCTCAACACTGCACGTCCACCGTGAGCTGAGAAGACATTGAACCCCCTTGGAGAAAATCACAAGCAGCTCTCATATATATGCGTCCCCTCCACCCCCACCTCTCCAAAGAGAGAAGCTCCCGGAAAAAAAACCCACCCCGACCCCCCCATGAGGAAAGAAAAACCCTAAATCCAGTTGTGTCCTTGGCACCTCCGTACAGAGAATGGAAGCAAACCCCCCCACCACCCTCAGTATAACAACACAGAACAGTGACCCCACATAATAGCATAAAGAACACATTCCCCCTCCCATCCCAAGTGTGGGGTGACCCTATGGGAGTGCTCTTATACTAAACCCCCCTCCCATCCCGTCCATCTCAACACGTAAACCACTATTAACAGTCTGAACTATACAATGTGTCACGGATCCCCCTAGATCTACGATACTGGTCCCTGTATACAGAACCCTATAAACTCCTCCGATCCTTGAATGGTTGGTAAAGCTTACTATCTGCAGGGTACAACAGCCAGCAAGGGTTAACAGGCCCCAGAGAATAACAACACGGCAGTCCCTGCCAACATAGGCCTTGGTACCAAGAATTGTTCGCAGAACAGGATGGTCAAGAATAGCAGAGTCAGTACACAAAGGGTGCTTCTCATAAATAGCCGAGTCAGTACACAAAGGGTGCTTCTCATAAATAGCCGGGTCAGCACACATGGAGGTTCTCAGAAATAACTAAAGCAATATGAATGAATGAATGAATATCACCAAAGCGCTGGGGAAGTAACTCCATGTCAGGGCAGACTGGCATTAAACTTGGCGGCGACGCGTCATCACTCTGCGCCCCGCCTCCTGGCCACCCATGTGACCGCTGCGAGCCGGTATATCAATTGGCACCCAGCCAGCGAAAAGCGAGCACGGCGCTGCCGGGTACCACCTCGGACGCCAGACGCGGCATGGGCACAACCAGGACCACTGGAAGTGACACAATGTCCATGTGGATTAAAAAGAAAAAACTGTAACCCCCCCCCCCGTCCCAATCGAGGCAGTTATCCATAGACCCAAAATCTTATAGCAGAACATAACAGTATCCCCACAGACAGAAAAGTAATACAAGCCCCCCATCCCATGTCATCCATACTGAAACCGCTATTTATAGTGCGATCCATGCGATAGTCATGTGAATAATACAAAAAGAAAGAGCGTCCACTCCCATAAAGGCTCATCCTCACCGTGCACCCTTCACCTCCCGCCACTCTGGCATCAGTAAGGCCTGGGGCTAGGGTCCATGAGAAAGTGCACAAATGTGACCATCACGGAGTACCCCGGCTGCCGGATACATGGCGTCAGGGCCCAATAGTAGCACATACAACTACTGGGCAGAGTGTGTCTTATAGCTGCAGGTTTTGCCCCAAGAACGAGGCAAGACACATTTTAGGTTGAATTGCAAACAGAATCTGTTTCTTGTGCAATACACAGGTCATACTTATATGGAGCTGTCCCTATTGTTCACCCTCCTGCCCACCCTCAGACATCCCGGAGCACCACTGCCTCCAGCCATTCCCCAGTCCCTGAATATAGTGGCCACCACAGCCTCAGCCATTGCCCAGTTTGTGGAATGTCGCCCTTGTCCAGTCTGGAGATGGTTCGAAGGCCAAAGTCGGGTCGCAGCAGGTGGCGGCTTGATGCACGTAAGCAGTGGGCAGGAAAAACAGTTTCCGAGCAAGCAGAATATTGAGGAACAGAAACACACATAGGGCATGTGAAAACAGGATGTAAAATAAGGGGCCCAATGGGGCAAAAAAGGTGCAGGGCAAAACAAAGGCAAAAAGTTTTTAAATGTGGTGGGACCCTGCAGCCTGTACCATCGCAACAATCCAGAGCAATAGGAGGGTCAGTCGACCAAGAAAACGTCCGAATCAAAAATCATGGAGGAATGAAGGTTGAGGGGTACGGGACCAGGGAGAGCACGGCAGAACGGGAAGACGAGGGCCCGGCAAATGAGGGAGCACGAAACTGGAGGAGTGGAGGGAGCTACAAGGAGCTTCAATGGTGGGGATGACAGGTGTTAAACCAGACCTGGTGTTGTGGCAAGGCCGGTACCTCCGTTCCACGGCCTCAAATAGATCTGCTGGCGTGGGGATCCCCAATGCCTCCAACAGTCGAGTGTAATCGGCCGGTGAGCGCAGGGATATGATGGCCCCATCATGGGGCAAAATGGAAACCTCCAGGGCAGCGGACTTCCTTGTGCGGAAGAAGCTCTGTAAGAGGCCATTGGGCTCTTCTCTTCTGAAGCGTAGAAGAAGCCACATCGTTGAAGAGATTCTGGGCAGCCCCCTCAATCAAGGAGGCGCCATAACGGGCTGCAAGCAGCAGGGCATCCTTGGTGGAGTAATACCAGCACTTAAGCACCACGTCCCCCGGGGGTTCATTGGGACCCAAGCGTGGGCGCAGGGCTCTATGGATCCTATCTATTCGCAACTCCACCTCCGGAGCGGCATGAACAACAGAGTGTGGAACAACTTGTCTCCAGGACATCTCCGATACAATGGTTGGAGCGGCGGGACCTGCTGTCCAGGTATTCTACTTCCTCCTGAAGCAACACGTAGTTGTCGCAGACCTCTCGTAATATAGCCTGCGCCTCGGCATGATCAGTCTCCACTTGATGCTCGAGTTTGGCTGTGCGGGTCCCCAGTGCGCCAATGTCCGTCCGTAGCCTCTCCAGGCCCGCCCTGAGGTCAGTCTGAAGGTCATCCTTCATAGTGAGCAAGAGCTTTCTTGTCACACCGAGTACAAGGCTCACCTTTCGCTGACAGAAGGACTCACGACGACGCCATCCTGACAGCTTCTGAACGCACCACCGCCGACAGCAGGGGAAAACACTGGGCAATGTCAGCTTGGCTCGATTTGAGGCTCAACTTGCTCCTGGGCATGGAAGCTAAACCCTACAGGCTACAATGAAGTCCAGGGCTGATCAGTGGAGGCTACTGTCAGTTGTGGAAGCGCCACCTGCGCAGAAGCTCAGAGATCAGGCAGCCATCTCAGAGCTCGGCCAAACCACACCACTCATTGTGCCACTGATTTTAATAGAGGACATCCAACTCTATATAAATCCATGTTGAAATCGGTGGCCCAATGGCAATTAACCCTTTGAAATCATCATTTACTTATTCAAAACAGTAAAAATCAACACCCTTGGCACCGTTGGCACTGTTTATGTGGCAAACTTGCCATTGGGCCAGGCTGAAGACAATGGTGTTTGATAGAGGGCATCCACCTCTATATAAATCCATGTTGAATTCAGTGGCCCAATGGCAATTAACCCTTTGAAAACATCAGTTACTTATTCAAAATAGTAAAAATCAGCACCCTTGGCACAGTTGGCACTGTTTTCGTGGCAAACTTGCCATTGGGCCAGGCTGAAGACAATGGTGTTTGATAGAGGGCATCCACCTCTATATAAATCCATGTTGAATTCAGTGGCCCAATGGCAATTAACCCTTTGAAATCATCAGTTACTTATTCAAAATAGTAAAAATCAGCACCTTGGCACGTTTTCGTGGCAAACTTGCCATTGGCCAGGCTGAAGACAATGGTGTTTGATAGAGGACATCCACCTCTATATAAATCCATGTTGAATTCAGTGGCCCAATGGCAATTAACCCTTTGAAAACATCAGTTACTTATTCAAAATAGTAAAAATCAGCACCCTTGGCACAGTTGGCACTGTTTTCGTGGCAAACTTGCCATTGGGCCAGGCTGAAGACAATTGTGTTTGATAGAGGGCATCCACCTCTATATAAATCCATGTTGAATTCAGTGGCCCAATGGCAATTAACCCTTTGAAAACATCAGTTACTTATTCAAAATAGTAAAAATCAGCACCCTTGGCACCGTTGGCACTGTTTTCGTGGCAAACTTGCCATTGGGCCAGACTGAAGACAATGGTGTTTGATAGAGGGCATCCACCTATATATAAAACCATGTTTAATTCAGTGGCCCAATGGCAATTAACCCTTTAAAAACATCAGTTACTTATTCAAAATAGTAAAAATCAACACCTTGGCACAGTTGGCACTGTTTTCGTGGCAAACTTGCCATTGGGCCAGGCTGAAGACAATTGTGTTTGATAGAGGGCATCCACCTCTATATAAATCCATGTTGGATTCAGTGGCCCAATGGCAATTAACCCTTTGAAATCATCAGTTACTTATTCAAATAGTAAAAATCAACACCATGGCAAGTTGGCACTCTTTTGTGGCAAACTTGCCATTGGGCCAGGCTGAAGACAATTGTGTTTGATAGAGGGCATCCACCTCTATATAAATCCATGTTGGAATTCAGTGGCCCAATGGCAATTAACCCTTTGAAATCATCAGTTACTTATTCAAAACAGTAAAAATCAACACCTTGGCACAGTTGGCACTGTTTTCGTGGCAACTTGCCATTGGGCCAGGCTGAAGACAATTGTGTTTGATAGAGGGCATCCACCTCTATATAAATCCATGTTGAATTCAGTGGCCCAATGGCAATTAACCCTTTGAAATCATCAGTTACTTATTCAAAATAGTAAAAATCAACACCTTGGCACAGTTGGCACTGTTTTCGTGGCAAACTTGCCATTGGCCAGGCTGAAGACATTGTGTTTGATAGAGGGCA
The DNA here is from genome assembly GCA_009667805.1 of Leptobrachium leishanense. Taxonomy (NCBI): domain Eukaryota; kingdom Metazoa; phylum Chordata; class Amphibia; order Anura; family Megophryidae; genus Leptobrachium; species Leptobrachium leishanense. The sequence continues at coordinate 113,119,725 of CM019066.1, forward strand.
TCCACCTCTATATAAATCCATGTTGGATTCAGTGGCCCAATGGCAATTAACCCTTTGAAAACATCAGTTACTTATTCAAAACAGTAAAAATCAACACCCTTGGCACAGTTGGCATTGATTTTTTCTGCCCAAATTGCAGTTGGGCCAGGCTAAATTTGACATTGTTTGGTAGAGGGCATCCACCTCTATATAATCCATGTTAAATTCATTGGCACAATGGCAATTAACATCTAAAATCAGGTTTTTATTGAAACTTTACATACTTGGAATTCAACCGAATCAGAAACCAACTTCCACGAATAAGTAACTGGCCGAATAAGAAACTAACTTCAGCCTCGTTGTAAATACAGTGTGTGTGAGGCGGGAGGGAATTGTGTATTCCGACATGTCTGTGAAGGTTTAAGGAAACCAGCCTCGCTCCTCAAAATCTTTTGTAGTAGTGCCGGTGGGCCAGAACATGTAGGAGTGTATTTAATGGAGAGATTGCGAGTGGAGGTAAGGATGGTTTCATAAACCGATTTCCTTTGTGCTGTCATGTGTTGAGTGGTAATGTTGTTAAGCACTTGGATGACTTGGTGCTATGCGTGTAGAATTAATGCAAGACAAAGGACATGGGGTTGGACAATTTCTACCATTATAGCACAGGCAGCTACTGCCCTCAGAAATTCCGGCATACCCTGGTACCACTGTGGGCAGCATTTTGGAATAAAAAGCTACGGGCCTGTACCCACCACCATGGTCCTGGGCCAGGACCCCTGAGAAAGTGGAGCCGTCCTCCCTGCAGTAGAGGAAGGAACGGCAGTGAGTAGTTGGGCAGGCCCAGGACTGGAGCAGAGCACAAGGAGGCTTTGAGTGTGTGATAGGCAGATTTCATGGGCTCAGTCCAGTCAATGGTATCGGGGACCACTGACTTGGTGTGTGTATCTAGAGAAAAAAGTCTGTGTGTACCATCCATGGTAAACTTGGCACTGTGAGGTTTTCAATGTTGCTTAATTAAAATTCATGTAATGAATTAAGTCCTATAGTAACGCAATTCTAAAAAAGCTATTTTAAAATAACTTAGGAAAAATGTAATTTTCGGTTTCGTTTCAGTTTTCGGCAGAACATTTTCACTTTGGGACTGAAAAGAAAACAGGGATAGGGACAGCAGCAGAAAATAACCTGGCTGGGAATACAACAAAATATACAAATATACACAAAAAGCGGTTTTGCGCACTATTAAATGACATAAAAAACAGCAGAAAAAAATTATATAGTTAAAACATTTTAATATTTCTTTATTTCATAAAAATATGGTAGGGCGCAGCCCCATGTGCCCTTATGGACCCACCACTAATGTGTGTGTGTGTGTATATATATATATTTATATACATCTAAAGTCCTGACTGACTGACTCATCAACGCCCAGCTGAAACCGTTTAACCTAGGAACGTGAAATTTTGAAGGTGCACTATTTTTATGATGTAGGCACCCACTAAGGAAGGATTTTTGGAAACTCCGCCCCTAAGGGGGTGAAAAAGGAGGTTGAATATTTTAAACAGGATACCTATAGCTCAGAAACAGAAGATGCTACAGATGTGAAAATCGGTATTTATATTCGTCTTTAAAAATAAAAAAACACGTATTTTACCGTTTTTCAAAAATTCGACTGGGGGGGCGAAAAAAGGGGGGTTAAATATTTTAAACAAGATACCTATATCTTAAAAACAGAAGATGTTACAGACGTGAAAATCGGTATTTAGATTCTTCTTGCAAAATAAAAAAACACGTATTTTACCGTTTTTCAAAACTTCAACTGGGGGGGCAAAAATAGGGGGGTTGAATATATTAAATATTTTGAACAGGATACCTATATCTTAAAAACAGAAGATGGTACAGACGTGAAAATCGGTATTTAGATTCATCTTGTCAAATAAAAAAACACGTATTTTACCATTTTCTGAAAATTCCTTGGGGGGGCAAAAAGGGGGTTGAATACTTTTTTCATAAACGCGAAAGTCCTTACTGACTGACTGGCTCATCAACACCCAGCTGAAACCGTTTAACCTAGGAACGTGAAATTTTGAAGGCGCACTGTTTTTATGATGTGGGCACCCACTAGCAAGGATTTTTGGAAACTCCACCCCTAAGGGGGTGAAAAAGGGGGTTGAATATTTTAAACACGATACCTATATCTTAAAAACAGAAGATGCTGCAGATGTGAAAATCGGTATTTAGATTCTTCTTGAAAAATAAAAAAACACGTATTTTAACGTTTTTCAAAAATTCAACTGGGGCAAAAAAAGGGGGTTGAATATCTATATCTATATATATATATATATATAAACGCGAAAGTCCTGACTGACTCATCAACGCCCAGCTGAAACCGTTAAACCTAGGAACGTGAAATTTTGAAGGTGCACTGTTTTTATGATGTAGGCACCCACTAAGGAAGGATTTTTGGAAACTCCACCCCTAAGGGGGTGAAAAAGGGGGTTGAATATTTTAAACCCGATACCTATATCTCAAAAACAGAAGATGCTGCAGATGTGAAAATTGGTATTTAGATTCTTCTTGAAAAATAAAAAAACACGTATTTTAACGTTTTTCAAAAATTCAACTGGGGCAAAAAAAGGGGGTTGAATATCTATATATATATATAAACGCGAAAGTCCTGACTGACTCATCAACGCCCAGCTGAAACCGTTAAACCTAGGAACGTGAAATTTTGAAGGTGCACTGTTTTTATGATGTAGGCATCCACTAAGGAAGGATTTTTGGAAACTCCGCCCCTAAGGGGGTGAAAAAGGAGGTTGAATATTTTAAACAGGATACCTATAGCTCAGAAACAGAAGATGCTACAGATGTGAAAATCGGTATTTATATTCGTCTTTAAAAATAAAAAAACACGTATTTTACCGTTTTTCAAAAATTCGACTGGGGGGGCGAAAAAAGGGGGGTTAAATATTTTAAACAAGATACCTATATCTTAAAAACAGAAGATGTTACAGACGTGAAAATCGGTATTTAGATTCTTCTTGCAAAATAAAAAAACACGTATTTTACCGTTTTTCAAAACTTCAACTGGGGGGGCAAAAATAGGGGGTTGAATATATTAAATATTTTGAACAGGATACCTATATCTTAAAAACAGAAGATGGTACAGACGTGAAAATCGGTATTTAGATTCATCTTGTCAAATAAAAAAACACGTATTTTACCATTTTCTGAAAATTCCTTGGGGGGGCAAAAAGGGGGGTTGAATACTTTTTTCATAAACGCGAAAGTCCTTACTGACTGACTGGCTCATCAACACCCAGCTGAAACCGTTTAACCTAGGAACGTGAAATTTTGAAGGCGCACTGTTTTTATGATGTAGGCACCCACTAAGCAAAGATTTTTGGAAACTCCACCCCTAAGGGGGTGAAAAAGGGGGTTGAATATTTTAAACACGATACCTATATCTTAAAAACAGAAGATGGTACAGACGTGAAAATCGGTATTTAGATTCATCTTGTCAAATAAAAAAACACGTATTTTACCATTTTCTGAAAATTCCTTGGGGGGGCAAAAAGGGGGGTTGAATACTTTTTTCATAAACGCGAAAGTCCTTACTGACTGACTGGCTCATCAACACCCAGCTGAAACCGTTTAACCTAGGAACGTGAAATTTTGAAGGCGCACTGTTTTTATGATGTGGGCACCCACTAGCAAGGATTTTTGGAAACTCCACCCCTAAGGGGGTGAAAAAGGGGGTTGAATATTTTAAACACGATACCTATATCTTAAAAACAGAAGATGCTGCAGATGTGAAAATCGGTATTTAGATTCTTCTTGAAAAATAAAAAAACACGTATTTTAACGTTTTTCAAAAATTCAACTGGGGCAAAAAAAGGGGGTTGAATATCTATATCTATATATATATATATATATAAACGCGAAAGTCCTGACTGACTCATCAACGCCCAGCTGAAACCGTTAAACCTAGGAACGTGAAATTTTGAAGGTGCACTGTTTTTATGATGTAGGCACCCACTAAGGAAGGATTTTTGGAAACTCCACCCCTAAGGGGGTGAAAAAGGGGGTTGAATATTTTAAACCCGATACCTATATCTCAAAAACAGAAGATGCTGCAGATGTGAAAATTGGTATTTAGATTCTTCTTGAAAAATAAAAAAACACGTATTTTAACGTTTTTCAAAAATTCAACTGGGGCAAAAAAAGGGGGTTGAATATCTATATATATATATAAACGCGAAAGTCCTGACTGACTCATCAACGCCCAGCTGAAACCGTTAAACCTAGGAACGTGAAATTTTGAAGGTGCACTGTTTTTATGATGTAGGCATCCACTAAGGAAGGATTTTTGGAAACTCCGCCCCTAAGGGGGTGAAAAAGGGGGTTGAATATTTTAAACAGGATACCTATAGCTGAAAAACAGAAGATGCTACAAATATGAAAATCGGTATTTAGATTCGCCTTGAAAAATAAAAAAACACATTTTACCGTTTTTCATAAATTGGACGGGGGGGGGGCAAAAAAAGGGGGTTGAATATTTTAAATATTTGAAACAGGATACCTATATCTTAAAAACAGACGATGTTACAGACGTGAAAATCGGTATTTAGATTCTTCTTGAAAAATAAAAAAACACGTATTTTACCATTTTCTGAAAATTTCCTTGGGGGGGCAAAAAGGGGGGTTGAATACTTTTTTCATAAACGCAAAAGTCCTGACTGACTGACTGGCTCATCAACGCCCAGCTGAAACCGTTTAACCTTGGAACATGAAATTTTGAAAGTGCACTGTTTTTATGATGTAGGCACCCACTAAGCAAAGATTTTTGGAAACTCCGCCCCTAAGGGGGTGAAAAAGGGGGTTGAATATTTTAAACACGATACCTATATCTCAAAAACAGAAGATGCTACAGATGTGAAAATCGGTATTTAGATTCTTCTTGAAAAATAAAAAAACACGTATTTTAACGTTTTTCAAAAATTCAACTGGGGGCAAAAAAAGGGGGTTGAATATTTAAAATATTTTAAACAGGATACCTATATCTTAAAAACAGAAGATGGGATAACTGCTCAATCGCGGCCGCTATCTTACACTGACGCTGGCGTGCTCGCCTTGGGTCATTTACTGACGATCCCGGGCTTCATTTGCGCCGTCCGGTGACTGGAGGGGTGCGGAAGTGAGAGGACTCGGCTCTCTTTTGCCCTGACTTGCCGCGTGTGGCGGCCATTTTGCAGCCTGGTTTGGAATTCCTCACCTCTTGCTGAGGAAGCCTTCCTACGGCTACCAATATGGGGAAGAAAACTGGACGGACAGAGGCGGCAGATCCGAGCCTCCAGGACATCCGAACGTCGTTGGGCGCACGGGTGAGGTCCGGCGTCGCAGAACGGGTGTGCAATCTGCTTCCACAGCAGAAGACGCCTTGCCTGCACCCGAGCCTAGTAGTGAACCAGGGGCGGATCCAGGGCGGGCAACGGGGCAATTGCCCCCCCCCCCAGCAGTGCAGATGCCAGGCTGACCTCCAGAACTCAAATCGCAATGTGTGCAGTGAATGCAGACATCGCGATTTTCAGAGGCACACACTGCGCAGAAGCACTGAGGATTGCCCCTCCCAGTCATGTGTCAGGGGCATGTCACATGGTGATCCTTTTCCCGGTGACCATGTGGCTGAGCCTGTGCCTTCCATGCCTGCCTGACATCCACAGGAAAGGGCTGGATCTGAGGCTGCACTGTGCAACAGGATCAGAGGAGAGAGAGGCTGGAGCCTCCATGCAGGGACATCAGGGAGGTAAGTAATGGGTCCCTGAGAGTTTGATCCTTCCTCCAGGGTGTATAAGAAAGCTAGAGCTGCACAGTAATAAACCTCTCAGATATGAGTCTGTAACTTCTCCTCTAGATTGTAAGCTCCTGTGTGCCCTCTGCTCCTCTAGATTGTAAGCTCCTGGGTGCCCTCTGCTCCTCTAGATTGTAAGCTCCTGGGTGCCCGCTGCTCCTCTAGATTGTAAAATCCTGGGTGCCCTCTGCTCCTCTAGATTGTAAAATCCTGGGTGCCCTCTGCTCCTCTAGATTGTAAACTCATGTGTGCCCTCTGCTCCTCTAGATTGTAAACTCCTGGGTGTCCTCTGCTCCTCTAGATTGTAAGCTCCTGGGTGCCCTCTGCTCCTCTAGATTGTAAACTCCTGGGTGCCCTCTGCTCCTCTAGATTGTAAACTCCTGTGAGCCGGACCTTCTGCTCCTCTAGATTGTAAACTCCTGTGAGCCGGGCCCTCTGCTCCTCTAGATTGTAAACTCCTGTGAGCCAGGCCCTCTGCTCCTCTAGATTGTAAGCTCCTGTGAGCCGGGCCCTCTGCTCCTCTAGATTGTAAACTCCTGGGTGCCCTCTGCTCCTCTAGATTGTAAACTCCTGTGAGCCGGACCTTCTGCTCCTCTAGATTGTAAGCTCCTGTGAGCCGGGCCCTCTGCTCCTCTAGATTGTAAACTCCTGTGAGCCGGGCCCTCTGCTCCTCTAGATTGTATGCTCCTGTGAGCTGGGCCCTCTGTAAATTCTCATGAGTCGGGCTCTCTGCTAAAACACCTTATTTTCTGTCAGTGCCCCTCCCAAGACTAGTCTCTGGATCCGCCCCTGTAGTGAACCAGGTGAACTACCTCCTGCGAGACCACTCACAGAGGCAGACTTACAGAAAGTCATGAAGGACTTCAGATCCCTGTGGCGTCAGGACATACGAGAGGTGCGCTCAGCCCTGGAACCCTTGCAATCTCAGCTGGCTGAGGTGCAGGTGAAGGTGTGGGAATCAGAGACACTGCAGGCTGCCACTACCTCCAGACTTGATGACCTTCAATCTCAGGTGGCCCACCTGAGCTCTGCGGTCATGACGCTGGAGGACCGCCATCGGAGACGGAACCTTCGGGTGCGGGGGATCCCCGAGGATGTGCGACCTGCTGACCTTCTGCAGTATGTAGTGGGACTTATCACTCACCTCCACCTGTCTGCTGGCGACACCTCGGAGCCCACGATCTTCTCGGTGATGCGTCTCCGCAAGGCTGCTGCTGCACCAGAGAAGGCCCCCCGGGACGTTCTCGTGACTACCCGGTCTGTGGACCTTCTCTCCCGCATTCTTACTGCTGCAGGTCCATAGTTCCAGGTTACGTACGCCTCACGATGTCTTACCCTCTTCAGAGATGTTTCCTTTATGGCATTAGCGGCCCGGCGACGTTTCCGCGAGGTCACTGCCCTGCTGCGGGCTCGAGAAATACGATATAGATGGGGGGCCTCTGGTTCCCTAATCATCTATCGTGGTGGTAAACCGTACCCCGCGACGACCCTGGAGGATGCGAGGTCCCTACTTAACACACTGGAGGACATACCTGTGTCGCTGGACTCAGTGGTACCGCTGATGGAGCCAGGCTGACTGTTTTTCTAACGGCATACTCCCATATTTTTGACAATTGAGGGTTGGTCCCCCACATTCAGACTTCTTCCACTGCCCTGGACGATGTCTTTCACCCCCCACCTCCACCACTCCCCCCTTTTCTTTTTCTTCTTTTCTCTTTTCTTTCTCTCCCAGGTTTTTTATTTTTCCACACGCCACCTCGTGCTGCAGACCCTCTTCCCCCCCCTTTTTTTTTCTTTTCCTTTGGCATTTGGGGCAAACTCGGTGTGCCATTGACATATTCAAGTTTATTCAAAATAAGGCACATTACAGAAATGCAAGGAAAACATTGAGCATCACGTTACCAGGCATATGACAAATAGCAAGCCAACAATAAAAGAGGGCCAAAGTCGCCCATTTCAAAGTAATGATACATATGATAGTTATAACTTTAAGGAGGGGTGAGACAATAATACAGGGAAAAAGAGCCATAGGGACTCAGGGTATAAACATAAACATAAAACAGAGTACCCAAGGCTGATGACACAATGCAAGAGGTGTAAAGGGTTCATGAGATTCTGCGTATATCACATAACCAGTAATACCATTTTGTAGAATACTCCGCGTAGCGATCTCGGGCACGGAAAGTGAGTTCATCTACCCCACGAATGAACTCCATTTCATCAAACCATACTGAAAGCGGGGGGGAGATATCTTGTTTCCAAAATCTGGGGATCGTGAGCCGTGCAGCATGTAACAGACATGGAATGATAGATTTTTTATAGCCTGAGATGCTGTAAGGCGTGTGGTGTAACAGATAAAATTCTGGCGTAAACGGAGGAGAGGGCTCCACCAGCTTACACACGTATTCATGTATACGTTCCCAGAATGTCTGCACTTTCGGACACGAGCACCAGATGTGTAGATGGTCCGCATGTGGCGCACTACATCTCCAGCACAGATCCCCACCCCCACCTGAGAAGTGACTTAATCTGTCCGGTGTGCGGTACCATCTATACAATATTTTATAATTGACTTCCTTTTTCCTAGTGGAGGGGGTGCAACAGTGGGCAAGGGTGTAGATCTTAGACCAGTCCTCATCCTTTAACGTTATGCGAAAGGAGGCTTCCCATTTGTCACAGAACTTAGTCGGAGGTGAAGAAAGTGATTGGAGGAGGCCATAGAAAAGTGATATACTGTGCGGGGGAGTTGTCCCTCGATGCGAGATGGATTCAAATATCGTGAGGGGTCTACAATATTTATCTAGCGGTGCCAGCGAGCCCAGATAGGATATGAGCCGATGGAGGTGGAATTTACCCAGAAATCCTAAAGGGCGGCTATATGGTAGTCGATCTTCTGCCACCTGAGCGCCAGCCGTTAAGAAATGACGCGGGAGCGGGGAGGGAGGGTCATCTGTAGGTGCCGTAGGGATGAGGTGCCTAGAGAATACCGGTAGATGTTGTAGTGGCATCAATGGGGAGGGATAGGGAGCCACCGGTAGCTTAGTCTGCAGGGAGCGCCATACGGAAAGCGTGGCCAATGTAGTTGGGAGCGCATTGTGTAGGGGGCTTGCCAAGTTCCGAGGGATCCATGGCAAGACAGCTAAGTTATCGCCCGCAAACCGTTTTTCAATTCCCACCCACAATTTAGGTGATGCGTTTTTGCCCCATTCCACCAGGCGTTGCATATGAGTCGCGCAGTAGTAATGCCAAATGTGTGGCATGGACATGCCGCCCATGGAGCGAGGTGTAGTCAACAGATTAAGCTTAACTCGAGGTGCTTTACCATTCCACACGAAAGTGCGGAACATGGAGTTTAGTCGTTTAAAAAAGAGGCGTGGTAAGCTAATAGGCAGTGTCTGAAACAGATACAATATCCTGGGCAGGACTGACATTTTTATAGTATTAATGCGACCAAACCACGATATATGCGGGAGAGCCCACCTGCGTAAATCTAGTTCAAGGGAGGCTAAAAGTGGCTGGAAATTAGCTCGGTAAAGGTCATTAGTGTCCGGGGTCAAAAAAATGCCAAGATATTTAAGTTGGCCCTGGCACCATTTAAAGGGGAACGAAGATTGCAGAGCTAGTGCTTCTCTAGGGGGAATGAGGACAGGCATGTGATGCCCCATGCCGCGGTCGGACCGCGGCCGCCATGTTGGGACGTCTGGCAGACTCACCTGAGGTCCCTCGTGGCGCGTCGCTCCCTGGTTCCGGCCTGCAGCTCGAGGGAGGAGATCCAAGATGCGTCCCACGCCGTCTCCGCGATCCATCTGAGCGGAGGTCGGGCGCGCATGCGCGATCGTCCATCCGGGAACATGAAAACTCAGGTACTCTGCTGGTCAAGTTAAGGTACTGCATTCCACCTGCACTGGAGATCCTCGCATACCACCAATTAATCTGCCAAGCACTCAGGTATCTCAATTCCACCTGCGAGTCCCAGGTGAACGGTGTTCGTATGATTCCCTGAACCCTATTTAAACCTGCCGCTTTCTCCAGCTCACTAACCAGGTTATACTGTGGTTCCACCACGTTACCCAGTGGTTCCCTTCGTGCTACGCTAAGGACATCCTGACTTCCGTTCCTGCTTCCAAGGTGCCTGTCCTGCTTTCGCCCTGCTTCCAAGGTGCCAGTCCTGCTTCCGTTCCTGCTTCCAAGGTGCCTGTCCTGCTTTCGCCCTGCTTCCAAGGTGCCAGTCCTGCTTCCGTTCCTGCTTCCAAGGTGCCAGTCCTGCTTCCATTCCTGCTTCCAAAGTGCAAGTCCTGCTTCTGTTCCGGTTGCCACGGTACCAGCTTACTTCCATTCCAAACTTGCCATCACAGTGCCCGTTCCATTCCCAGGCTTGTCTCCACGACATCAGTACCGGACCCTGTCCTCATATCCCTACGACTTTCCATTCTGGACTTTTATTTCTGCCAAAGAAACCTTGCATTACGTTTATTCTGGACTTTTATTTCTGCCAAAGAAACCTTGCATTACGTTTATTCTGGACTTTTATTTCTGCCAAAGAAACCTTGCATTACGTTTATTCTGGACTTTTATTTCTGCCAAAGAAACCTTGCATTACGTTTATTCTGGACTTTATTTCCACCAAAGAAACTTGCATTACGTTTGTTCTGGACTTATATTTTGTTTCCTTCAGTAAAGCTCTATTAGTTATATTCCTTCTGGTCTCCTCTTTCGGCTTGCTATTGGGTTCCATACACCCAACACCACACAGGGGTTCAAGCCTCTGTCCTTACAAGGCATGATTTTGGACTTATCCATATTCAATTTTAAATTACTCAGAGTTCCATAGTCGGCAAACATACGCAGCAAAGTAGGCAGGGTGACCTTAGGGGAGCGCACAAAAAACAATAAATCATCGGCATATGCAGCCAGCCGATGTTCTGTATTACCCACCCTCAATCCGGCTATATCCGGGGCGTCCCTGACTGCTTGTAAAAAGGGTTCGAGAGATAACGCGAACAGGAGAGGCGAGAGGGGACAACCCTGTCTGGTGCCATTTGAAATGGGGAATGAGTCAGACAGGACCCCATTAACATTAATGCGGGCTGAAGGGTGCGTGTACAATGCCCGGATCCAGAGAATCATATTCTCCCCCAGTCCCATATGTGACAGAGTTCGAAATAGGAAATCCCAACGAACCCGGTCGAAAGCTTTGTCACAGTCAGTGGACAGGAGCAGAAAAGGAGCAGTGGTTAAACGTGGTGAACCGTGTATTAAGTTCACTGCCCTGACAGTACTATCCTTCGCCTCCCTCCCAGGAATGAAGCCCGTCTGATCCGCATGTACCAAACCAGGGATGAATGGCTTAAGTCGGGTGGCCAGCACCTTGGCAAACAGCTTGACATCCTGGTTAAGCAGCGATATAGGTCTGTAATCACTACATTGTTCCAAGTCCTTTCCTGGTTTTGGGAGTAGGGTGACCGTGGCTGTAAGTGTGGCGGGATGGAGGCACCCACCCTGCGTGAGGGAGTTGAATGCGGATAACCATTGCGGTATCAGTGTATCTAGAAGTTTTTTGTAATACAAAAGCGACAAGCCATCAGGGCCTGGAGCCTTACCCGTAGGGGTGTCAGTGATGGCTATGCGAAGTTCCTCATCCGTAATGGGGGCTTCTATAAGTTGTCTGTTTGCTATCGACAATTTGCGTTTAACATGAGTTTGTAGATACGTCTCAATCTTATGTGTCAAAGAGAATGTAGGTGGTGTCGTCTTGTCTAGATTGTATAGTGAATGAAAATGGTAACGAAATACCCCCAGCATAGAGGAAGGCAGAGAGTGTTTCCCCCCCGACCTGTCCGTGATTTTAGAAATGTAAGCCGAACTGCGTTTTTTGCGTAGAACTCTGGCTAGCAGTCTGCCACACCTGTTGCCGTGTTCAAAAAATAGATGTTTATAGTGTGTAAAGGACCTCTGAGCTTTAATATTTAGCAGTGAGTTTAAATCCGCTCTAAGGGCCGAGAGCCGCACATAGTCCTCCTCAGAGCTTGTGGCTTTATGAGAGGCTTCCAATATGCGGATCTGGGCCATCAAATCCTCCTGTCGTGCTATGCGCTCCCTCTTAAGGCGAGCCCCTTGTTTAATGAGATATCCCCTTGCTGTGGCTTTATGGGCTTCCCACAGCAAGGGAGGGGTGACGTCAGGAACTGAGTTGTCTGTAAAGTACTGAGATACCGCTTCCTTTAGGCCGAAGAGTACCATCTGGTCAGACAATAGAGTTTCGTTCAGCCGCCAATGGGACGCCTTAGGTCTGTACAAGCATGAGTTGAGTTCTACATCTACTGGGCAATGGTCAGACCATGTCTGTGAGCCAATTGAGGCGTATCTAATAAGATGTGATTGTGCGAATGGGAGAAAGATGTGGTCAATGCGGGAGTATGATTTGTGTAAAGAGCTGTAGTGCGTATAGTCCCTGGTGGAGGGATGCAACGCCCTCCAGCAATCCGTCAGGGTGGAGTCCAGTAATGTTAGTCGTGTCGAGCGGATGACCGATAAGGGAACACAGGTAGACCCACGTGAGGTATCAAGCTTAGGATCCAGTGGAAGGTTAAAAATCACCTCCCACCACCAGGGTGCCGTCCTGGAAATCAGCGACCACAGACATGATCGTCTTAAGGGCTATGTGTTGTCTGCAGTTGGGGAGATAAATAGAAACGAAGGTGTATAGCTGTTCTCCAATAGTGCCTTGACCATGACATATCTGCCCTCATCATCCGCCTTGTGGGCCAATAATTGGAATGGTACATGCTTAGCAAATAGAATAGCCACCCCTCGAGATTTACCCTCCCTGTAATTGCTATAAAACCCCAGAGGGTATGAAGCGCTCCGGAGTGCCGGTGCCTTGTCGCACAAAAAATGTGTTTCCTGAATAAGAGCCACCGAGACTTGAGCCTTAGCAAAATCCCGTAAAGCAATATGTCTCTTAGCAGGTATGTTCAATCCTCCAGCATTAATAGAGCGTATAGGCAATGGTCTGTGCTGGTATGCGATGATATCTAACCTTTATACAAGAACCTGAGGTGGGTGTACCAAGGGGGGAAAGGGGTAGGGAAAGGAGGGGGGTGAATACAAAAAGAAAACAGTTAAACCTAAACAAAATACTGCGAGCGTGTGCCCTAAGCGGGGTGTAAATCCCAGGCGACGCTCAGAGCGAAGCGGAGAGATGCCCCGCCTAAACAACTCCTTCCGGAGTGGGCTAATACCCCAGGGAGACGAATCCTGACATGAGATTAAGATAAGTGCAACAATATCCTGTACTAAAAACAAAAGAAGAAAAAATGTACAAATTACGAAACCAGAGTCTCCAGGCGAATCTCACCCGCTGTCGAACGACCATAATTATTGTGTCTTGTTGATAACTACTATTAATGGTGCTATAAAAACCACACACCCGTTCCAGGCGAAAAATGCGGAAAAGGGAGAGCAAAGGAGCAGAAATACATTCGGCGTATGACCGGCGTATGACGTTCTCCAAAATTGCAGAGACCACAGCGCAGGTCCGCCGGGGCCGTCAGATGGCATCATCTCCGTAGCAAGACTTGTATGCAGAGTATGTGTAGAGGGGGAGCCATCCATCCCCGAAACCGCAGATAATGTTTCAATGGCAGCATGAGGTAGCGAAGGACACCACACGCAGTGTCTACATAATGTACCTTGCTCCACCAGAGCTGTACAAACAATAGCGCGGGGCATTCGAACCTGCCATTAGATGTCTTCTCCACGAATGTGCCATGTAACAGAAGGACAATGTGCAATCCTCAAGCCTCCTGTGAATCGAACTGTGCGAACCGTCCGTCAGCAACGGCTCCACGTGGTGATCTGCGCTGTCGGGGGACCCGTTGAGGCCTCTGCGTAGCGTAAGTGAGAAACCGTATTGGGTCAGGCCATTCCAAGATAGTGTCGGGCGGTAGATTCAGCGTGGAGAGAAATTCAGGCAGTTCGTCACCGCCACGCACCGTGACTGGGCCTTGAGGAGTGCGTACTTGTAATCCTGCCGGGTATATCCACCGATATTGTAATCCCGCTTGTTGTAGGGCCGATGTTAGGGGTTTAAGTGCCCTCCTAGAATGTAAAGTGAGTAAGGATACATCTTGAAAGAGTTCCACTTTCGCTCCTTCAAATCGTAAGGCCGACTTATTCCTGGCCCCAGCCATGATAGCCTCCTTGACGCTAAACCTTAAGAGACAACAAATGACGATACGAGGGGGGCTGCCTGGGGGGCCCCGGGATCTTAGGGCGCGATGCCAGCGCTCCATTTCCACTGCAGTATCCGGCGCTTTTTGCAGCAGAAAATTAAATAGGTTGGTGAGGATGCGGTGTAAATCATCCGAATCGCGTTCGTTTTCAGGCAGGCCTCGTATTCTAATATTATTACGCCTGCCCCTGTTTTCGAGGTCTTCAAGTTGTCTGGTGAGAGTTTGAAGTAAAGTGTGATGCAGGGTTAACTGTGTGGAGTGGGCCTGGATAGCGTCCGCTTGTGCCTGGTGTACCCCCTCCACCGCTACTATACGCCGGGTGAGGCCTAGGACATCCTGTCTCACCTGCTGTATTTCCCCTGAGAGGGAATGGCGCAGTTCTCTGGTGGCCGCCGTGAGATCCTCCCTGGTTGGCAGGGCCCGCATAATCTGCAGGAGATCTGGTGGTGTTTCCCAGCCGCCGCCGGGTGAAGCTGGGGAGTGTGGCGCCGTCGGTGTAGTAGCTGCCACCATCTTAGGCCCCTCATGTGCAGCCGACCCGGCCGCCATCTTGGATTCCCCCTGTGGAACCTGCGCTCCCGATTGCGGCGGAAAATAGCCGCGAATCCCGCTGTGAGGTGGGCTGTGGCGTTCCTCTGGAGTTCCAGGGGCTTGGGTGAGCCTTTTGTGCTTACCCATGTCGATTTGAAATGAAGCTGTGCTGCTGAAAAGTGAGAGTCCCTGGAGAGCCCAGCTAACAAGCGGCCATTAAGCTCAGCGGTCTGGACACGCCCCCCCTCGGGTGTGCCATTGTGGCAGCCACCATGGCTCTGTCTGCCATACCTGGCCCTCGAATGCCCCAGCCTTGTGACCTGCACTTTTCCATGGCCTCCTACGGTACCTCGGAACTTCAGGAGCGAGCCAGGAAAGTCACATTTTTGGCCTTTGCCACCCTTTCTTCACCTTCCCCCTTTTTTTCTTCTTCAGGGTCCTGGAGAGCGTTTTGGTGTGTCTCCCCCCTTTTCCCACCTTCCTACTTTGGATACCCCTTGCCACACTATGTATAGAAGTTGAATTTTTTTTGACGTGACTTTTTCGTACTTTGGCCCACGCGGCTATGCTTTCTTTGCATTTGTTGTACTGCTGATTGATTTGCAAAATAAAACATTTTGAAAATTCAAAAACAGAAGATGGTACAGATGTGAAAATTGGTATTTAGGTTCAACTTGACAAATAAAAAAACACGTATTTTACCATTTTCCAAAAATCCAGTGGAGGGGGGGGGAGGGGGATGAATACCTTTATCACTATACCTATATTTCAAAAACCAATGATGTTACAGGTGTGAAATTCGATATTTACAATCTTCGCGCAAAAAAAACATGTTTTACCATTTTCCGAAAATCCAGTTAAGGGGGGTGGGGGAAAGGGATGTGAATACTTTTATCAGTATACCTATATTTCAAAAACCAAAGATGTTACAGGTGTGAAATTTGGCACTTACATTCTTCTTGAAAAATAAAAAAACACGTGTTTTACAATTTTCCAAAAATCCCAAGTGGGGGGGAAAGGGGGGTTCTACCAATAAAACCTCAAGCTTCTTTTAAAAAATCAATTTTAACAAATCCTAAAATCCACGCGAGCGAAGCCGCGGGCAAAAGCTAGTATAATATACACACACACACAACAGTGAGAAAAGGTTGCACTCATCCTTTACAAGCAATACGACTGCTGCTTCTAAGACAAATATAACATACAGAAAAGAGCACCCTAAAGCAAAGATTACTACTTCACCTGACTTAGGGAACAACTGACCAGAATTCAGTTCACAAAATATAATATCTTCCTTAACCATTTCAAGCCGGGCAGGTGGTGCTTGGTGGGAGTGCTTTAACTTCGGCCCGCCATTGCAGTGGACTGGCGTCATTGGCTGCTGGGGATGGCCTGAACCAAGCCGCCTGCAGCAGCGAATGGCACGCCAGCTTGTGGGCAGGGCCAGAGGAGGCCCATTGAAGTCAGTGGCACGTACTATGCCGCCCTGCAGCTTCAAGGCCCACATGCTGTAGGGATGGCATAGTACGCCCTGCGACGGGAAAGGGTTAAGCCTGTCATAACGTCAATATATCCTATTTTAGCAGGTCCTAACCTCCTATTGACTGCTTTTGTGGGATTAATTCACTGGAGACACAATCCTTTCTGCAGCTCACTTCAGGGTTTTCAGTAGGAACCTGTACACACGGAATAAAAAAATAAAGTCAAAACAAATTTATATATGTATAAGAACAGCATGTTTTTTTCAACAATAATGTAACAAAATGGTTTCCACTCTTGCCCCACTCATTCCTACCTTTGAATGCTATGAGAGGCTTCACCCCGCCCCCCTATTATATTATGGGGCAGTGGATACAGCACTAGGGATGAGCTGTTCGGTTCGGACGGTTCGGAGTTCGACCAGAACTTGGCCTGTTCGATTAGATCGCGAACACCGAACATTTCCGGGTGTTCGCCGCATGTTCGACCACAATGGACCACAATGCATTTTCCCACTGGCCTGAAGCTCGTAATTGGCTACAGCCTTGCACCTGACCACAGGTCTGGTGCAAGACTGGTTCAACACTATGCCAATCACCGCTCAGAGTCCTGATTGGGCAAATTTTGCCCAATCATGGGCTCACAGAGCTAAGTCCCGCAGCACACTATATAACATTTCCACGCGCCGATTCTGCACGCATTTCAGAGGAGATTTCAAAGGAGATAGTTGTGTCTTGTTACTGCCGGTCTGCCACGCTACTGGGGGGGTCTGGGGGGTCTCATTTCAACCAAATATCAGGGAATTTAGGTGATGTGTGTCTTGTCACTGTGCCAGAAAGTTTTTTTGGGGTTTACAACTTTCTTTAAAACATTTGTGAATTGAGGTGATCTTCTGGGTCTTGTCACTGTGCCAGCAAATCTTTTTGGGGCTCACTAATTTCTTTAAAACATTTGTGAATTGAGGTGATCTGTGTCTTGTCACACATCCAGTACCACGCATTATTTTGGGGCTCACTAATTTCTTTAAAACATTTGTGAATTGAGGTGATCTGTGTCTTGTCACACATCCAGTACCACGCATTATTTTGGGGCTCACTAATTTCTTTAAAAAATTTGTGAATTGGGGTGATCTGTGTCTTGTCACACAACCAGTACCACACATTATTTTGGGGCTCACTAATTTCTTTAAAACATTTGTGAATTGAGGTGTTCTGTGTCTTGTCACACAACCAGTACCAAGCATTATTTTGGGGCTCACTAATTTCTTTAAAACATTTGTGAATTGAGGTGTTCTGTGTCTTGTCACACATCCAGTACCACGCAGTATTTTGGGGCTCACTAATTTCTTTAAAACATTTGTGAATTGAGGTGTTCTGTGTCTTGTCACACATCCAGTACCACGCAGTATTTTGGGGCTCACTAATTTCTACAAAACATTTGTGAATTGAGGTGATCTGTGTCTCGTCACACATCCAGTACCACGCAGTATTTTGGGGCTCACTAATTTCTTTAAAACATTTGTGAATTGAGGTGATCTGTGTCTCGTCACACATCCAGTACCATGCATTATTTTGGGGCTCACTAATTTCTACAAAACATTTGTGAATTGAGGTGATCTGTGTCTCGTCACACATCCAGTACCACGCATTATTTTGGGGCTCACTAATTTCTTTAAAACATTTGTGAATTGAGGTGATCTGTGTCTCATCACCCATCCAGTACCACGCAGTATTTTGGGGCTCACTAATTTCTTTAAAACATTTGTGAATTGAGGTGATTTGTGTCTTGTCACACAACCAGTACCACGCAGTATTTTGGGGCTCACTAATTTCTTTAAAACATTTGTGAATTGAGGGGATCTGTGTCTCGTCACACATCCAGTACCACGCAGTATTTTGGGGCTCACTAATTTCTTTAAAACATTTGTGAATTGAGGTGATCTGTGTCTCGTCACACATCCAGTACCACGCATTATTTTGGGGCTCACTAATTTCTACAAAACATTTGTGAATTGAGGTGATCTGTGTCTCGTCACACATCCAGTACCACGCAGTATTTTGGGGCTCACTAATTTCTTTAAAACATTTGTGAATTGATGTGATCTGTGTCTCGTCACACATCCAGTACCACACAGTATTTTGGGGCTCACTAATTTCTACAAAACATTTGTGAATTGAGGTGATCTGTGTCTCGTCACACATCCAGTACCACGCTGTATTTTGGGGCTCACTAATTTTTTTAAAACATTTGTGAATTGAGGTGATCTGTCTCTTGTCACTGGCTGCCAGCTATCAGTGTGTCTCACTGAGTTATACCAGAGTTCTTTAATTCTTTATACCAGAGTTGAATCCGAGTTCTGTATATATTAATCTATATATCACTCACCATGTCTGAAAGAACAAAAAGGACAGGCAGACGCTCCCAGACACAGATAAGAGGGCAAGCAGCCCCTGTGTCGGGAGGCTGTGCCTCTTGTCGTGGTGGACGTGGTGCATCCTCTGCAGGGGCACGCTTGTCCTTTCTAACTGCTGCTGGCCGTCTCAAGCAGCAGCAACATACAGAGGACTTGGTGGATTGGCTAACCAGGCCATCCTCATCCTCCGAGTCCTCTGCCAGCCAGACTTCTAGTGTTTATAGTCCACCTCAGCTGCCAAAGCATCTAATGCAGTCTCCATGTCCACAGCTACTCCTTCCGTAGCCTCGCTATCACGGAGGAGTCAGCTGAATTGTTTGACTACAATGAGAGTGACATGCTGCTTGAGAATGCGCAGCAAGTACAGTGCTCGGATTCAATCTCTGAGGTTGAACAAGGGAGTATAATCAACCTAGAGGAAGGGGTGCCAGTGATGACACACAAATAACTGGCACTCATGTTGCCCCAGCAGCTGCAGCATACTGCCAAGTTGGCTCCAGTGACGAGGAGATAGGGGGTGAAGATGACAATGATGATGAGGTCACTGACTCCACCTGGGTGCCAGATCGAACAGAGGAATTAAGTGAGGAAGAGGGGGAGGAGGAGGCACAGCAAACACGAGGCACAACATCCTCTGTGACCAAACGTAGCACTAGCCAGTCCAAGGCATCACATGTCAGAGCTGCTCCGGTGCAGAGTGCTGTTGTCTCAAAGAACACTTGCAGAAACTCTGTTGTCTGGGAGTTCTTTAAGAAATGTGCAGTAGAGCGCAGCGTTGCTATTTGTAATCTATGTCAGATGAGGCTTAAGCGTGGGAAAGATACCGGACACTTGGGTACCACGTGCTTGAGGCGACATATGAATAAGTGCCACACATCCCGTTGGCGCAAAACTTTGCGTAGGTCCTCCTCCTTTTCATCTGTCTCTACCCCCACTGTATGTCCTGCCATGTCATTGCCTACAACCTCCACCGACAGGGATGATGCTACAGTAATGGATGTACCAGGTCCTTCTTCACAATGTGACATCACCCCAGTAGCTGAAGATTTACGCAGTCAGATTACGATGCCACAGCTGCTGCAGCAAAAGAAAAATATAGTCCCAACCATCCCCAAGCACAGCGTCTAAATGCCAGTTTAGCAAAATTACTCGCATTGCAGCTGCTGCCTTTCCAGCTGGTGGACTCTGCTCCCTTCCGTGAATTTGCTGAATGTGCTGTACCACAGTGGCAGGTTCCAAAACGCCATTACTTTTCACGGAAGGCCATTCCAGCACTATACCAGCACGTGGAAGACAATGTTATCCAGTCATTGGGAAAGGCAGTCAGCAGCAAGGTGCATGTGACTTTAGACACGTGGTCCAGCAAGCATGGACAGGGTCGTTACATTTCCTTCACGGCACACTGGGTAACTCTGATTGCAGCTGGGAGGGATCCAAGACGGGGCTCTGTGCTGGAGCTTGTTCATCCACCACGCCTCCAGAAAACTGCTTGTATGAGGTCTGTCTGCTCCACCACCACCACCTCTTCCTCCTCCTCCTCCTTCTCTGTCTCTGGCAAAGTGGCAGTTAACCCGACGCCTGACAGGGTCTACGCAATGGCTCAAGCAAAAAGATGCCATACTGTGCTTGAGCTGGTTTGTTTAGTGGACAGGAGCCACACCGGGTCAGAAATTTTGTCAGCTCTGCAGGGGCAGGTGCAGAGATGGTTAACACCACGCCAGCTTGAGCTGGGAATGATCGTCTGCGATAATGGCAGCAACCTTCTCTCCGCCCTACGCAAGGGTAAATTGACGCATGTACCATGCCTAGCACACGTCCTAAATCTGGTGGTACAGCGTTTCCTAACCAAGTACCCAGGGCTGCCAGAGCTTCTCATCCAGGCCAGAAAAGTCTGCAGCCACTTCAGACGGTCATTCCCAGCAAGCGTTCGCCTGGCAGAAATTCAAAGAGAATTCCACCTTCCCACAAACCGTCTGATCTGTGACATGCCCACCAGGTGGAACTCGACATTAGCAATGCTGCAGCGTCTGCACAAGCAGCAGAGGGCCATCAACGAGTACCTGTGCGAGTATGGCACAAGGACAGGTTCAGGTCAACTTGTTCCCCCCCCCCCGCAGTGGCTGATGATCAACAATGCATGCACTGTACTGTCACCATTTGAGGAGGCAACGAGGATGGTGAGCAGGGACAGTGCATGCATCAGTGACACAATTCCTTTAGTGTTCCTGCTGGAGCACACTCTGCGGGGAATTATAGATGTGGCTCTAGAGGCAGAGCAGCGGGGGGAAGAGGAGGCCTTCCCTAGCTCTTAAGGCCCCAGTCAAGGCCCGCAGACAGCATTCCAGCGGGTCCTACTCAGATCAGACAGGAGGAGGATGAGGAGGAGGAGGAATATTTAATTAGTGGGGGCATTGAAGGTGGGGATTCCTCATGGGAGGGTTTTGTGTGTCCAGAAACAGAAGGGCTAGTGCGTGGCTGGGAGGAGGAAGTGCACGATACGGTCATCCTCATTGACCAGGAAGACTCGGAAGCTAATGCCACCTCCAACCTACGCTGCATGGGCTCCCTAATGATGCAAAGCCTGCTAAAGGACCCTAGGATTCGTGCTATCAAGGAGAGGGATCATTACTGGTTGGCAACCCTTCTTGATCCAGGATACAAGGGGAAAGTTGCAAAGCTCATCCTGCCCGCACAGAGGGAGCACAGGATGAAAAAACTTGAGGACGCTCTAAAGCGACACTTGTGTAACACCTTTCCAGGCACTGGTAGATTACCAAGTGCTGACACACGTGCTTCTGAGGCTGCGGGTGATCAGAGGAATAGCGGTGAAGGTCAGGGCCGCTTGACTGATGCTTTTTAAAATTTTTTTAGTCCTCGACACCCAGGGACGTCAAATGTAGGCACCCATTGCCAGCGTCTTCACCATATGGTGCAGGACTACCTAGGGGCAAGGGCAAACCTGGATACCTTTCCAGCAGATGATCCACTGGTTTACTGGGTGTTGAGATTGGATCACTGGCCAAAACTTAGCCAATATGAATTTAGCCAATTTTTTCATCCTGGTAAATGGAGTTTATTCCGCGCAAGGTCTTGTTACCAGTGGGGTACCTCAGGGGTCAGTACTTGGACCCATTCTATTTAATATTTTTATTAGTGATATTGCAGAAGGTATTAATGGAAAAGTATGTCTTTTTGCTGATGACACCAAGATTTGCAACAGGGTTGACGTTCCTGGAGGGATCAGCCAAATGACAAATGATTTAGGTAAACTAAAAAAATGGTCGGAGCTGTGGCAAATGAGTTTTAACGTGGATAAGTGCAAGATAATGCACCTGGGACGTAAAAACCCAAGGGCTGAATATAGAATATTTGATACAGTCCTAACCTCAACATCTGAGGAAAGGGATTTAGGGGTTATTATTTCAGAGGATCTAAAGGTAAGTAGTCAATGTAATAGAGCAGCAGGAAATGCTAGCAGAATGCTTGGTTGTGTAGGGAGAGGTATTAGCAGTAGGACAAGGGAAGTGCTCATGCCACTGTACAGAGCACTGGTGAGACCTCACTTGGAGTACTGTGTGCAGTACTGGAGACCGTATCTCCAGAAGGATATAGACATCTTAGAGAGAGTTCAGAGAAGGGCTACTAAAATGGTGTACGGCTTGAAGGAGAAAAGTTACCAGGAAAGGCTTAATGATCTTAACATGTACAGCTTGGAAAAAAGACGAGACAGAGGAGATATGATAGAAACATTTAAATACGTAAAGGGAATCCACAAGGTAGAGGAAGGGAGTATATTTAAAAGGAAACAAAGTAGCAAAACAAGAGGACATAGTCTTAGATTAGAGGGGCAAAGGTTTAAAAGTAACATCAGAAAGCATTATTTTACTGAGAGGGTGGTGGATACATGGAACAGTCTTCCAGTTGAAGTGGTAGAGGCTAAAACAGTAATTGAATTTAAGCAGGCATGGGATAGGCATAAGGCTATCCTAAACAAAAGATAAATCCAGGTAAAGTATCCATGTAATTGGGTAGACTAGATGGGCCGAAAGGTTCTTATCTGCCGACATCTTTCTATGTTTCTATGACATGCAGCTACTAGGTTGCCCTTCATCTAGCGTGCTTTCCGAAAGGACGTTCAGTGCCGCTGGAGATTTTGTCACAGACAAAAGAGTGCGTCTGTCCTACCGACTCTGTAGACCGGCTGACATTTATAAAAACAAATCAGTCCTGGATCAGCAGCTATCAATCCCCTGATGCTGAAGTAATGGAATAGATCGGGGATGTCCTCTTCTGCATTCACAAAACCTCCAGCACTGAACTCTTCCACAATACCACAAAAGGGTTACGGTGTGAAGGCACTTGCTGCCATGAAAGGCACAATATTTGGCTGCACTGACGCCTGTGCCAGGTTTATATCATTTTAATTTTTTGAACCGCAGGGTCCAACCCTGCACTCTTCCACAATACCACAAAAGGGTTACGGTGTGAAGGCACTTGCTGCCATGAAAGGCACAATATTTGGCTGCACTGACGCCTGTGCCAGGTTTATATCATTTAAATTTTTTGAACTGCAGGGTCCAACCCTGCACTCTTCCACAATACCACAAAAGGGTTACGGTGTGAAGGCACTTGCTGCCATGAAAGGCACAATATTTGGCTGCACTGACGCCTGTGCCAGGGATATATCATTTAAATTTTTTGAACCACAGGGTCCAACCCTGCACTCTTCCACAATACCACAGAGGGGTTACTGTATGATGATACTTGCTGGCCTGGCATTAAAGGCACAATATCTGGGTGCACTGACGCCCATTACCAGATCAAAAACTTTTCAATATAGGACCACATGGTCCACCCTTGCATTCTTCCACAATACCACAGAGGGGTTACTGTATGATGACACTTGCTGGCCTGGCATTAAAGGCACAATATCTGGGTGCACTGACGCCCATTACCAGATCAAAAACTTTTCAATATAGGACCGCAAGGTTCACCCCTGCATTCTTCCACAATACTACAGAGGGGTTACTGTATGATGATACTTGCTGGCCTGGCAGTCTTGCACCAAAGGCAGAATATCTGGGTGCACTGACGCCCATTACCAGAATCATATCTTTTCAATATAGGACCACATGGTCCACCCCTGCATTCTTCCACAATACTACAGAGGGCTTACACTTACTGTATGATGATACTTGCTGGCCTGGCATTAAAGGCACAATATCTGGGTGCACTGACGCCTTGACCAGAATCATATCTTTTCAATATAGGACCACATGGTCCACCCCTGCATTCTTCCACAATACTACAGAGGGGTTACTGTATGATGATACTTGCTGGCCTGGCATTAAAGGCACAATATCTGGGTGCACTGACGCCCATTACCAGATAAGAAACTTTTCAATATAGGACCGCAAGGTTCACCCCTGCATTCTTCCACAATACTACAGAGGAGTTACTGTATGATGATACTTGCTGGCCTGGCAGTCTTGCACCAAAGGCAGAATAGCTGGGTGCACTGACGCCTTGACCAGAATCATATCTTTTCAATATAGGACCACATGGTGCACCCCTGCATTCTTCCACAATGCCACAGAGGGGTTACTGTATGATAGTACTTGCAGGCCTGGCACCAAAAGCACAATATTTGGGTGCACTGCCACTGACGCCTGTATCAGATTCATATCCTCAGAGGGGTTACGGTGTGACGGCACTGTTGGGGACGCTAAAGGACCAATTTTAAAGCACCTATTGTTACTTTCATCCAAAGCCTGCATATATTTCACAATAATTTAGCCAAAAAAATCAGTAAACTTTTTCTGCGTGTACGAAAATGTCTCCTCTTTTCATACAGACTGCCACCCCAAGCAGTTGTTTATGGATAGATTAAAGGAAAAGCATTTACCGTCATATGAAACGTCATCTTTTTGTTTTTAAGTGTTTCTATACATCCTAGAAATCCGCCACTTCACGGGCAGGTTATGGGGACCTCCTAGGCACGATATTTGAAGGAATTTTTCGTTTTTATTTTTAACCCTTATTTCATGGAAAACTCACTGTCCCTTTAAAAACGTTTTTTTTTTTACTTTTTGTCCTTGTTTCCTGTCCCCCAGGGCACTACCCGGACCTCCATACACCTTTTATGGCAAATATCTTGCATATATGCCCTCTTGGAGGGCACTCTAAAAACCGAATTTTCAGCCCCATTGACTTGCATTGGGTTCGGGTTCGGACCCGAACAAATGGGAAGTTCGTGTTCGGGCTCGAACCGAACTCGGGGGGTGTTCGGCTCATCCCTATACAGCACTTCCTCTGGCTGCTTTTGGGAAGTTCCAGATTCAGGTCAGAGAACCCGATACCATAACTTTGTGCTCCTTGCAATGTAGCTGCAGGAGGCATCGCTCAAGGGAGAGAACTCGTGCATCAGAGGGCCCGTAGGTAACCTGTAATCTCTGAGCCCATGAATGTGTCATGAGCTGATGACAGCCCTGTGTAAAACACAACTTGCTAAACATCATACTGAGCACTGTCAATGGGTGTTGCATGATGAAAGTTAAGTGATTGGCCCCTCATTGTCATGGCTGTGAATCATACAGCTGCAAAGAGTTGCAGAACTATTTAAAATCTATGGGCAATATTCTAAAGTTGATGCTAACTTAACTAGAGCTGTTGTAAACTTAACTCCATAGACTATAATGACTCTGGTTAAGTTCGCACCAGCTATTGGATAGAGCCCTATGTTTGCTGGCTCTTTGGCTACCAAAATGTATCTCCTTCAACATCTCCCACACACCTCAACCTTTATCTGCCCTGATGCTGCCACTGACCACTTTAACACTACTTTCATCTTCATTAGATCGGCTCGCTCCTCCTCAGTTCTGTATGACCCCATGCAGCCAGCTTCATCTCTGGCTCACACTCCAGACACGCTACTTGCAAAAATGCTCGCGCACTGCAGAGCTTGCCTGGAGGAAGTCCCACTCTGAAGCTGATTTTATCCATTTCAGGTTTATTCTTTGGTCATACAACTCTGCCCTTCACTTGGCCACACAAGCCTTCTTCTCATCTCTTATGCCGCCTCTTTCCTCCAACTCTAAACAACTCTGTTCTACTTTCAACTCTCTCCTCTTCCCACTAATCTTCCTTTAGCGCTCAGGATCTGGCAGATTACTTTGTAAACAAAACTATCATTAGAAACATCCCAGCGCGAGGGGCGTGGCTACACGTGGCAGCAAGCGGTCGCATTTTGGAAGAGCTCCTCAGCAGCAGTTGTTTTTTGGCCGTTTTTGCCCATCCGCTCGACTGGCCGACCGCCCGGTTGGCACTAATAGACTCAGGAGGACTTGTGCTCCCTACCGGACCTCGACCTGCGAGCTCCGCGACGGTTTTTTGGATTCCGGAGTGGTTTGGGCCTTGCGGCGGCGGCCATTTTGGAAGCCTGAGTGCGACCTGTGCCCGTCTCGCTGGAGCCTTGCATCTCTGAGCCAGCCCATACACAACCATGCCAAACAGCCGGTCACAGAAGGGGGGATCAAGACAGCGGGACATCCGGGAATCTATGCCAGGTGGGCCTGTTCCCAGGTGCGCAGCTCTCGCCCTCTCCCATCCTCCTTGCTATGATTCCTCTGGGGACGACGACGGCTCATCCTGGCCTCGTGGGGGTATTGATGGGATGTCGTGGCTTACACCGGAGTCTCAGGTACTGGACACGCGACCCCTCTCAGCGGCTGGGAAAAAGCGAGCGCAGAAAAAACGCAAAGCAGCGCTGGCTGCGACCTCGGAGGCCTCGCTGGCCGCACCGGAAGTTTCGGACGGAGATTTGGTTGCGGGTCGCCGGCTCTCCGCCGATAGCAGCCTAGCCTCGGATCAACAGCCAGGTTGGAGGCTAGAGCCCCGAGCACTAATGGAGGGAGTTGGGACTGTCGACCCATGCATCGTCTCGGTTGGATCGGTAGGGGTACGGATCCGTGAAGAGGATGAACACCTCCCCTCCACGAAAGGCGACCTTCGCAAGATTCTAGATGAGCTGCGGGAAATACGGGAGATATGGAGACCTGAGGTGGCAGCGGTCCGAGCAGAGGTTGAAGCGGTACGTGCACAAGTGACAGAGGTACAGGAGAAGACTATCGAAGTACAGACGGAGCAAACTCACCTGACCGAAAGAGTTGCAGTCCTTAGCTCCCAAGTTGAGGTTCTGACCCGCTCCGTGGAGATATTAGAAACACGTCATCGTCGCCGCAATATTAGGGTCAGAGGAATTCCAGCTTCGATCTCGACAGCAGAGTTGTCGCCTTATGTGACTCGCATGGCCCTAAAGGTCGCTGGACTCCCCCCTGATACCCCTGATGTGGTTGGGTCAATATTCCGGGTACGTCGACCAGCGGCGACCCCCACGGGGACGTCTGGAGACGTGGTAGTGGCGTTCCGAGATGTTGCCTTCAAAGTGAAGCTTATGAATACCCCTGGCGCACGAGACCCCGTGCATTTTGAGGGCTCTACGCTGGCACTATATCATGACCTCCCGTTCCAGACCCTGCTGGCTCGCAGACGATTTCGGGACGTGACAACTGCCCTTCGCCACAAAGGGATCCGCTACAGATGGGGCTTGGCGGGCTCACTGGTTGTGACGCATGCCAATTTATCCTATACGATCACCGATCCTTCGACGGCCTGGGCCGATCTTGCGGCAACGGGACTGTCGCCGGATCTGTTGGAGTTGCAGCCGGATTGAGGACTATCATTCCCCTTTCACCGCTTTTTTCTGCTTAAAGAGCGAGTTCTTTGGACTTTCTCTGTTTATTACGGATCTTCCTTGATGGTTCTAGTTGAAGTTTGAGCATTGTTTTCTTGCCTCCCACCCCTACCCTCCCCCCCCCTGAGATTGCTATATACCGCTGCCTCCCCCCCTCTCTGGGGACGTTTGTTATTTTTCACCCTCCCCCCCCCCTTTTTTTTTTTTTTTTTTTTTTCTTACAGCGACCCCCTTACTTGGGGACGTATATAATTTGACTCACTTTCTCCCCTTGGATTGTTATGCTTCGCAGAGAACACCCTATATGAGGCCGTTCATTATCGGTCCCCCTTATACCCCATTTGCTAGAGATACTCCGCTACGAACCCCCCTTATTTGGGGACGCTTACTATTCCCCCCCCCTCTTTTCTCCCCTTTTGAATACTGTGCTCCACTGAGTCCTCTCCTCTATATGGAGACGTTTATTATTTTCCTTACGCCGTATTTACGCTGTAATTCTGAAGACAGTTTTGAGTGACCCTCATCTTGATATGTATCTGCAGACGAACCTATTTACAAAATAAAATTTTAAATATAAAAAAAAAAAAAAAAAAAAAAAAAAGAAACATCCCAGCGCAAATCAATAATCTGCCACCTCCACTCCCAGGAACTGTCACGTTTTGTCGCTCCAGCCCTGTCCCCCTGCCCTCTGTATTCATGTATATCTGTTTTGTCCCATATGTTTCTATGTTGCTTTCCCTGGGTAGCAGCCCAGGGGTTAATTGCTTTGTGTCTGTCTGTTCACCTGCTGATCGTTGTCCTGATCCCCTCCCTATTTAAAGCAATGGGCCCATATCCCATTGCTCTTTCATTGTTCCAGTTTGCCTGCATCAAGTATGCTGTGTTCTGAGCCCCCTGCTGTCATTCTAGTCCTACAGGGTTATTCAAAGAGATTCGAAAAGTCACCACACGTTCGGTGACTTTTCGTTCTCTTCAATTCGGTTCCTTTTGCCGATCCCATTTCGGTGACCCTGCGGTGTATTCAGCAAGCACCACAGGGTCCCCGAATTGCAGGGAAAAGCTGCCGCAAACCCACCGAAAACTCACCGCAAAACCCACCGAATGCATGCCGAAAACCCCCAAAAACATCTGGATTAACCTGCGAAAACCACGGAAAAAGCCCGAGCAGGAGCCGATCGCAGAAGAGGAAAAAGCCGAGACCGCAGACAGAGGGAGGTGAATAAATTAGCAAAACCGTTTGTATGAATGTGTGAAAATGAAATGCTGTTGGGAAAGAAACTACTGAGCGAAAAATGTCTGAAATGTACACAGGAGGTCCAGGGAATGATAATAAAGAGGGCTGTTACAGAAAAAATAAGTAAATTTAAAAAAAAATAAAAAATCGGACTTTTAAAAAAAAAAATTCAGAAAAATGCTTAAAGCATCCTAAAAAATCTATAAAGAGACTTTTTGCTGCAGAATTTTATAATGAACGGCTTATTAGATATTGAATTAAAACGGGAATATTTTTAACATTGAAGCCTATGGGATTCTCCTGAATTAACTTGCCGAATTAAACCACCGAATGGCAGGGCATTAGGGGAACCTTTCACTGCTGGTTTGTGTTCTCTGAATAGCCGAAGCAGTGAATTTTCAAGGGGATTTCACTGCCCTCGAACAGGCACTGAACAGGCACCGTATGTTCAGGCAATTCGCCAGGATTTGGCGAATTGCCTGCTCTCTGGATAGACGAATGGCCAGGAAAGGTAACCGAATGCTGATTTTCAGCGTTCGGTTACCTTTCTCAAGCAATTCGAATCTCTTTGGATAACCCTGCTAGTCTGTATTTTCTTGTTAAGTGTATACCTTTTGGTTTCCCCTGTCTGTCTGTTGTTTTTCCCAGTTATTATCGTGTTCCTGGTTTATGTTCTGTGTATGCTGATTACCTGGTTCTGACCCTTTTGCTTGGCTGACTTATCTTCTGGTTCTGGATCCCCTGCTTCTGTATACGGTACAAGTTCTGGTTAATGACTCCTGGCTTTTCTTGACCTTTCTTGTGGATACTAATGGTCTGTACCGTTGTTATATAAAGTACTTATGCACATTCCTGTATATATCTGTATGTCCTTAGATTCTGCACAGCGCTGCTGTATTATTTTTCTTTAGAGCAGATCCGGCTACTCTAAAGACCGGTCTTTCAGAGTAGGGCTGCTTTCTGCCGTGCAGGGTTTCTGGCCTAGATAGTATACCAGTGTTGTGCAGAGCTCTCTTGTGTATCCTGTGCTGTGCGCTCCTGCTATTGTTGCCAAGAGCGTTAGCTCTGCTTATTGGGGCTTTTACCTGATCCAGAGCCTTGCTACACCGCTGTCTGGTGTCGCCGGTGTTACAGGAACCTCCTCTTCCACCCTCCGCAACTCTCCTCCCACCTACTGAGGAGGAAGTCCATTCCTTACTGTCCTCATCAAGTCTCACTACGTGCCTGCTTGACCACATTCTCTTACACCTAATACCTCCACTCTCCTCCTCCCTCGTTCCTGCTCTCACACACTTCAACCTATCTCTTTCCACTTGCTCTTTCCCATCTGCCTTCAAACACACACAGGTTAATCCTATACTAAAGAGAAAACCTCCCTCGATCCGAACTCTTCTTATGACTACCATCCTGTAACGCTACTTCCGTTTACTTCTAAACTCTTGGAAAAAATAGTATTCAACAGTCTCTCCCTCTTGCTGTCCTCCAATTCCCTACTTGTCCCCCTGCAATCAGGCTTTTGTCCCCTAAATTCAACGGAAACTGCCCTCACCAAAGTCACCAATGACCTCTTAACCGTTAAAAGCCACGGCAGCTATTCTATACTCATCTTGTTTGACTGCTCAGCTGCTTTCGACACTGTCGACCACCCCCTCCTTCTACAGACTCTCAGCTCTCTGTAACAATGCTCTCACTTGGATTGACTCCTATCTGTCTAACAGGTCCTTCTCTGTGTAGATTGCTGGCAACGCCCCTTCAATACCTTTATCACTTGGTGTACCTAAAGATTCTGTTCTGGACCCTCTGCTTTTCTCTGTCTACACTTTCTCCCTGGGTAAAATCTTCAACAGCTTTGGCTTTAATTATCACCTCTATGCTAATGATACTCAGATCTACATCTCCACCTCGGATCTCTCTCCTACTTTCATTTCTAAAATCAACTGTTTATTTAGCATTTCGTCCTTAATGGCCTCTCACCACTTAAATATTAACATGTCAAAGACTCAGCTCCTACTAATCCCCCCTTAAATGCTTTTCGATCTCCAGACTTCTTTTTATCACTGTTGGGGGTATCACTGTCTCCCCATCAAACCAGGTTCGCTGTCTTGGAGTTACACTTGACTCCTCTGTCCTTCATCCCCCATATCCAGTCTCTCTCTCTTCCTCCTGTCACAACCAATTGCATAATATTTCCAAAATTCAGCAACTTCTTTCCGCTGACACCACCAAAACAACTCCACCATGCCCTTGTAATTTCCCTACTTGACTACTGTAATAACCTTTGTAGCGCTCACTCCCGGAGGAGTCGCTGAAATTGAACCTCGGGTCAGTCTCCCCGCACTAGGGAATAAATATACTCCAGCACCGTTGTGGATTTTATAGATTATATAGTTTACTAGAATAAAAGGCATATAATGAATAACACGGTGTTCGTATATATATTTACAGTACTTCGTAATGCGATAAACGCGTAGCGGAAAAGAAATACGATGCTTCGTAATTCGGAAAATGCGCAGCAGAAAAGAAATACGATGCTTCGTAATTCGGGAAACGCGCAGCGGAAAAGAAAATACAATGCTTCGTAATTCGGGAAACGCGCGGCGGAAAAGAAAAAGAAGGAAAATAAGTCTTTAACCCCTTTGTGATTGGGGAGTGAGTCCCGCACAGGTTATGTCCCAGAATGTAAGTGTGTGTGTGTGTGTGTTATGGTACCCGGGTACACTATTCAACTGGCCAGTGAATTGCTTAAGAGGTATCTTCGACTAGTCAAGTTGGGGCCCTGTGGGTTTTGGAAAGAAACATCAGCGTGCTTTCTTGGTTTTACAACGGCCTAGTAGGCCTCTCACCCATCCGCCAGATACTTGAGGCTCCGCTTGACCCAGGACGTCTCTCCGCTTGATCTTTACTGGGGTTCTCTTGGCTTCTGGATCCGCTGTCTGGCTTTCTGCTCCTGCCGCGACTTGTCCAGCTTACCGCCTGCTCTCCCAGTCCGATCGACCTGCGGTACTCCTAACTCGGGGTCCTCGGCTTCCTTAATAGCAGCTTGGGCAATCTTGTGGATCACTGGGTCTCCCTTTGGTAAGGCTGAATAACCCGATCTGTAACTCCGTTAGGCCGCACCTGCGCTCTGGCCTGGTCACTGTTACGTTCTGCAGCACTGTGTCTTGTCTCTCTCACTCCCTGGCGCGCTCTGCCAGCTCTCTCCACGAGGCTCAGGATGTAAGTCTCTGTGTCCCACCCACTTCCTGTGTCCGTTCCCAAAGCATGCCGGGAAATGTAGTCCCAATGTAATATTCAGTGTCTCACATTGCGCTTGTCTCCCTCCGGTGGCCAAAAATAGGTACTACCACAATAAGGAATTAAACACAGCGCTACACCTTCTAGCTGGAATATTTTGGAACTATATAAATAATAATAATAGGTTAAACACAATACCCAATTAAATGATGCAGTGTCAACAGGCACATGTGCACAGAGTTATGCTTCTGACGATTCCATCATACTGCTCCCTTATGCTGGGTAACTAGGCCATCAGATAACTATGGGGCTAGTTGCTCAGGGCAGATTTGAATAACCAGCTCTAAGCCAGGAAGTCAACAAAGCATGCATGGTAATTCAAAGCGAATCGAAAAGTCACCGCACGTTCGGTGACTTTTCGTTCGTTTTGCCGATCCCATTTCGGTGACCCTGCGGAGTATTCAGCAAGCACCACAGGGTCCCCGAATTGCAGGGAAAAGTCGCCGCAAGCCCCACGAAAATTCACCGCAAAACCCGGCGAATGCACGCTGAAAACCCGCAAAAACATCTGGATTAACCCGCCGAAAACCACGGAAAAACCCGAGCAGGAGCCGATCACCCGCAGCAAAGCCGACACCGCAGACGAGTGAAGTGAATAAATTAGGAAAACAGTTTGCTTGAATGTGTGAAAAGTGAAACGCTGTTTGCAAAGAAACTACTGAGCGAAAATGTCTGAAATTTACAAATGAGGTCCAAGGAATGATAATAAAAAGGGCTGTTACAGAAAAAATATGTAAACTAAAAAAAAAAAAAATCCAGAAAAATGCTTAAAATAACCAAAAAAAATCTATAAATAAAGAGACTCTTTACTGCAGAATTTTATAGTGCACAGTTTATTAGATATTGAATTAAAACGGGAATATTTTTAACATTGAAGCCTATGGGATTCGCCTGAATAAATCTGCCGCATGAAACCACCGAATGGCAGGGCATTTCGGGAACCTTTCACTGCTGGTTTTTGTTCTCTGAATAGCCGAAGCAGTGCTTTTCCATGGGGATTTCACTGCCCTTGAACAGGCACCGTATGTGCAGGCAATTCGCCAGGATTTGGCGAATTGCCTGCTCTCTGGATAGCCGAATGGTCAAGAAAGGTAACCGAACGCTGATTTTCAGTGTTCGGTTACCTTTCTCCAGCAATTCGGATCTCTTTGAATTACCCTGATGATGTCCTCAGGCTTTCTGTAGAGAACCTGCAAGCTTTGGATCCTGACTTAAAAGTAAGTAATGTATTGTTGAAGAACAACCAAGTACTAGTGTACACATACATAGTATAGTCAGGGCCGGATTAAGATATCTATGCTCCCCCACCCCGCACACACACTCGCAGAAATCTACATGCTGTGGACCCCCATCAATTCTCCAACCTACTTCACCACCTCCCTCATACCTCATCCTTCACCTGCCCTGATGCTGCCACTAATCACTACAACACTACGCTTATCTCTGCTCTAGACACTCTTGCTCCTCTTCGACTCTGCAAGGCCCCACGCCGCCAGCTTCAGCCCTGGCACACCCTCCAAACTCGCTACCTGCAAAGATGCTCCCGCACTGCAGAGCGTGCCTGGAGGAAATCCCACTCTGAAGCTGATTTTGTTCACTTCAAGTTTATTCTCCGGTCATACACCTCTGCCCTCCACTTGGCCAAACAATCCTTCTTCTCATCTCTTATATCTACGCTGTCCTCCAACCCTAAACGGCTCTGGTCCACCTTCAACACCCTCCTCCACCCACCTGCACCTCCCCCCTCAGCTGCCTTCAGCGCTCAAGACCTGGCAGACTACTTCCTCAATAAAACTCTAACTATCAGAAGCAACATCCCAACACAAGATAGTTATCTGCCACCTCCACTCCCACAGGTCCCCTCTGCCACCCTCTGCCGCTTCCTCCCAACCACTGAGGAGGAAGTCAATTCCTTATTGTCCTCCTCACATCTCACCACGTGCCCACTCGACCCCATTCCCTCACATCTAATTCCTCCCCTCTCCTCCTCCCTCACCCCTGCTCTCACACACATCTTCAACCTATCTCTCTCCACTGGCTCCTTTCCATCCGCCTTCAAACACGCGCTAGTTACCCCTTTACTAAAGAAACCATCCCTAGACACCAACTCTCCATCCAACTACCGCCCTGTATCCCTGCTTCCCTTCACATCAAAGCTCTTAGAAAAACTAGTCTTCAACCGCCTCTCCCTCTTCCTGTCCTCCAATTCCCTACTTGACCCCCTGCAATCTGGCTTCCGTCCGCTACACTCAACTGAAACTGCCCTCACCAAAGTCACCAACGACCTCCTAACTGCTAAAAAACACGGCCACTATTCTATTCTCATCCTGCTTGACCTCTCGGCTGCTTTTGACACTGTTGACCACCCCCTCCTTCTACAGACCCTCAACTCTCTGGGTCTCGGTGACACTGCACTTGCTTGGGTTGACTCCTATTTATCCAACAGGTCCTTCTGTGTGTCCTTTGCTGGTAACTCCTCCTCTTCATTGCCTCTATCTGTTGGTGTACCTCAAGGCTCTGTCCTTGGTCCTCTGCTCTTTTCCATCTACACCTCCTCCCTGGGCAAAATCATCAACAGCTTTGGCTTTAATTACCACCTCTACGCTGCTGACACTCAGATCTACCTCTCTACCCCTGATCTCTCTCCCCCTGTCCTTTCAAAAGTCAGTGACTGTTTATCTGGCATCTCCTCCTGGATGGCCTCCCACCACCTAAAGATCAACATGTCAAAGACTGAGCTCCTACTTATTCCTCCCTCTAATGCCTCCCCACCTCCTGACTTCTCTATCACGGTGGAGGGTATCACCATCTCCCCATCAAACCAAGTTCGCTGTCTTGGAGTTACACTGGACTCTGCTCTTTCCTTCATCCCCCACATCAAGTCTCTTTCCTCCTCCTGCCGATACCAACTGCGTAATATTTCCAGAATTCGGCCATTTCTTACCGCTGTCACCACAGAACAACTCATACACGCCCTGGTAATCTCCCGACTCGACTATTGCAATAATCTCTTATCTGGCCTCCCTCTGTCCCGCCTCTCCCCCCTACAATCCATCCTGAACGCCTCCGCCAGGCTAATTCACCTCACCCGCCGCTCTGTCTCTGCCGCTCCCCTCTGCGAGTCCCTTCACTGGCTCCCCATCCACTGCAGAATTAAGTTCAAAATCCTTAAGGACCTACAAAACCCTCACTAACTCAGCGCCCCACTACCTGTCCTCACTAATCACCAAATACACCCCAGCCCGCTCCCTAAGGTCAAACAGTGACCTGCGCCTAGCTTCTCCCCGCATCACCTCTTCCCATGATAGACTGCAGGATTTCTCACGCGCAGCCCCCACTCTCTGGAACGCTCTCCCTCGTACTGTCAGACTTTCCCCTAACTTCTCTTCCTTCAAACGCTCCCTGAAAACATTCCTATTTAGGGAAGCCTACCACCCAACTCACTGATGCAACCATCAATCACTCTCACCTTACAGTCCTCTCCTCCTGTTTCCAACCCCAACCCTCCTAGATTGTGAGTTCCTACGGGAATAGGGCCCTCATCTCCTCCTGTACTGTCTGTTTGTCAAATGTTGTTCAATGTATTGTAACCCTGTCTATACTGTGCTTATTGTACAGCGCTGCGGAATATGCTGGCGCTTTATAAATAAAGAATAATAATAAAAAATAATAATAATCTATGGGCCTGGAGCTGAAGATTTTGATGGTTTTTTTTGGAATTTAGTGAAATGAAAAAATATTTAAGTTATTTAATAGTACAGATATACAGATATGGGTATATCTTATGGATATACAGTATCTTAACCAGGCAGATACTGTGTGATTAATATTTCATTCAGATTTCATTCATTTAAAGAGTGTAAAATAATATTTTTTTTCACATTTTATCATCCAAACCTTTGTGGTTATTTATTCTATAGGGAATTCTTGTTAAAAAAAAAAAAGAGAAATGGGAACCTGTTACTGCAGAAAATATACAATTTTAACAAAAAAATTAAATATTTTCCCTGTGTTTTGGAGGATAGTCATATTATTCATAAAATACCATGTGTAAATCACTGACCTTTCTCCCAGCGTGGGAAATAAGAAGGGGAGTCAGTGGCGTAGCGTGGGGGGGCAGGGGGGGCCGTGGCCCCAGGCGCAGTTTTCTTAGGGGCGCATAATTTCAAAAGAAATTTGCGCCCCTAAAACTTGTGGCCCGGACTGACCCGCCGGGCCCTCGGGCGCCGCCCAAGGGCCCGCGGGTTGAGGGGACTCAGATGCCGGGCAGCGGGAGTGCCTGCCGGCTGCCCGGTCCTGAACAGTGAGTCTGTCCTGTTGAAGGGGAGGCGGCTGAGTGCAGGCGCAGGTCACGTGGTCCGTCTAATCAGGTGGTACTGAGTCTCTGTACCACCTGACTGGCCGGACCGTGTGACCTGCGCACGCACGCAGCCGCCTCCCCTTCAACAGGACGGACTCGCACGCTGTTCAGGACCGGGCAGCCGGCAGGCACTCCCGCTGCCCGGCATCTGGGTCCCCTCAACCGCTGCTGGATCCGGAGCTGGGGCAATATCCAGGTGAGAGCTGGGGCAAATCCATGAGCTGGGACAAATCCATGTGCTGGGGCAAATCCATGTGCTGGGACAAATCCATGTGCTGGGACAAATCCATGTGCTGGGACAAATCCATGAGCTGGGGCAAATCCATGTGCTGGGACAAATCCATGTGTGAGCTGGGGCAAATCCATGTGCTGGGGCAAATCCATGTGCTGGGGCAAATCCATGAGCTGGGACAAATCCATGAGCTGGGACAAATCCATGTGCTGGGACAAATCCATGTGCTGGGGCAAATCCATGTGTGAGCTGGGGCATTTCCATGAGCTGGGGCAAATCCATGAGCTGGGACAAATCCATGTGCTGGGACAAATCCATGTGCTGGGGCAAATCCATGTGCTGGGGCAAATTCATGTGTGAGCTGGGGCATTTCCATAAGCTGGGCAAATCCATGAGCTGGGGCATTTCCATGAGCTGGGGCAAATCCATGTGTCAGCTGGGGCATTTCCATGAGCTGGGGCAAATCCATGAGCTGGGGCAAATCCATGTGCTGGGACAAATCCATGTGTGAGCTGGGGCAAATCCATGTGCTGGGGCAAATCCATGTGCTGGGGCAAATCCATGAGCTGGGACAAATCCATGTGCTGGGACAAATCCATGTGCTGGGGCAAATCCATGTGTGAGCTGGGGCATTTCCATGAGCTGGGGCAAATCCAGGAGCTGGGACAAATCCATGTGCTGGGGCAAATCCATGTGCTGGGGCATTTCCATGAGCTGGGCAAATCCATGAGCTGGGGCATTTCCATGAGCTGGGGTAAATCCATGTGTCAGCTGGGGCATTTCCATGAGCTGGGGCAAATCCATGTGCTGGGGCAAATCCATGTGCTGGGGCAGTATCCATGAGCTGGGGCAAATCCATGAGCTGGGGCAAATCCATGTGTGAGCTGGGGCAAATCCATGTGCTGGGGAAAATCCATGTGTGAGCTGGGGCATTTCCATGAGCTGGGGCATATCCATGTGTGAGCTGGGGCATTTCCATGAGCTGGGGCATTTTCATGAGCTGGGGCATTTCCATGAGCTGGGGCAAATCCATGTGTGAGCTGGGGCAAATCCATGAGCTGGGGCAAATCCATGTGCTGGGGCAAATCCATGTGCTGGGGCAAATCCATGAGCTGGGGCAAATCCATGTGTGAGCTGGGGCAAATCCATGTGCTGGGGCAAATCCATGTGCTGGGGCAGTATCCATGAGCTGGGGCAGTATCCATAAGCTGGGGTAAATCCATGAACTGGGGCAAATCCATGTGTGAGCTGGGGCAATATCCATGTGTGAGCTGGGGCAATATCCATGTGTGAGCTGGGGCAATATCCATGTGTGAGCTGGGGCAGTATCCATGTGTGAGCTGGGGCAATATTCATGTGAGAGCTGGGGCAATATCAATAACGTGTCCACAGGTTGGGGGGGGCGCACAATTCTTGGCTGGCCCCGGGCGCTGACAACCCACGCTACGCCACTGAGGGGAGTATTAGCAGTGGTATTACTCATTTTATATGTGACAAATGGACAATACCATTGCTTTGAAACTAAAAATAAAGGTTTTTTAGGTTTATTTTCTTTTAGATTTTACATGGTCGTGTTTGGTATCCATGCAAAAGCCAGACTCTGACCTGCCCAGTGATGCCTCACTTGACTTTGTGAGGTATAAAGATTAGTGATGCAGGGGTCCAAAGTCCCCCCCCCCAGTGCTCTTCATGCAGTGCGGCAGTTTATGTTTTTGATGTAACAATTCGTAACAACGGATTGTGCTATCACCTCCACACTTGTTGGTGACATGAGAAATGAGATGGTGGGTTAGTGCAGCATTATTGTTCAGGTTATACTTGAAAAGTGAAAAATATTGCTGAGCTAGAAAGAAAAAGAAAAAAAATAAAGAAATTTTTAATATTTTAAATTTTACTGTTAAATAAAACCTGGTCATGTTTGGTATCATTGGAAAAGGTCATGCTCTGGCCTTTCCAGTGATACCTCACATGACCATGTAGCTGCTATGGATGTGGAGATACAGGGGTCCAAATGCCCATCAATGTAGGCATAATTATCCTTTCTCTGGGCCTATTCTGGGGCATGGGCCTGGAGCTGCTGCTCCATCAGCCCATATGTTAATCCGGCCCTGAGTATAGTGATGGGCATAGAAAGAACTGGAAGCATCCTTCTGCGGCATTAATGTAGACAGGTCAAGTTATTAGTTGCAAACATTATGAATTGCCGAATTTTTCTAATTTGCGGTCAAAAAGTGTTTGAGAGTGTCCTTTCATAGTAGAATTGGAGGAATTTTCGCTCAAGGGAAAAAAATAATTATTCTAAATTAATTGTATTAGTAATGCACTGCTGCAATATAAGCATAGCCAATAGTAATTATTATTATTATTATTGTCATCATTTATATAGCGCCAACAGTTTCCGCAGCGCTTAATAAAAATAAGGGATCCAGATAGTAAGTCCCTGTGTAATCCACTGGAGTCCCTGCTTCTGAATGAGCTGTTTTTAGATCAATAAATGATTCCGTCAATCATGACTTAATAATGTACTGTAATAATTTTCTCCTCAATCAATAATACCCTGTACAGCAGAGTCTTTTGTATTTAAAAGAAGGAAGAATTGTAGTTTTATTCATTGACCTCTTTCTACCATAGAAACGGCAACTCCTAGAAACCCCTGCTGTTCACAGGAAAGATGAATACAACAGGAGGAAGCAAAGCTCCCCATGTGACATATTTGAGTTGCCGACTGAGGACTGAATGCTCAGAGAATAAAACACTTCCCAATAACTCTCACCGACATTTTCTTTATTCATGGAATTATTTATTTTGCAGGCCACAGCTTCACACAAAACAAAACAATGACATTGCCTTTAGATACCTTCATTCGTTAATCTAAATCGTATAATTTAAACGACCGTGAGCCTTAAATTGCTAACTCTTAAAACCTCACCCTTTTAGAACCTTGATATTGCTAACTTTACTTGCTAAAACCCCACTCTTACTGAACAATTCCTACCCAGCACTACGCCAAACCCCTGCTGTGACAAAAAGAAAAAAAAAAAAAAAACACACTTCCCAATGCCAACCCCCCCCCCCCAAAAGAAAACTCTCTCTCAGAAAAAACCTGAAAAACATCAAACTATGATCAAGGGTGGAAGGGTGGGATGTCGCTCCCTCCACATGCCATCTGCGTGCGACATACATGTATATTGAAACAGGCAACCATGCGGCACCAACCCCACATCGTTCCCCCCTGCGTGTATCACCAATATATGAGGCCCACACCATCCCGCAGGGCTCTTACCACCGCCGGCAAGAATCCAGCCCACCGTGGACCACAAACTCCATACCATTGGAGCCGCACCACCTCTTCCAGAAAACCCAGATGTAGGCCAGTCGAACAAAGGAGAGTCTGTCTTCGTGCCCAAAACCTGAAGGAATGGCCAACAATCCACACAAGCATGGAGCGGCCTGTGGATACGAAAACATTAGCCAACAGAAAACCAAAGTCACAAACAAAAGAAAAGCATGTCATGCCAAAATTATTATCATGTCCCATGCCAAAAAGCTAGGCGCTGCTGCAAGAGGGCCCTGTGCCACAGCGTCCTGAGGATTAGCGGTGCCTTCCTTATATACCTGCGAGATGCATTCTGGGCTTTCCCACTGCCCCGCTCACAGCTATTTTGATCTATAGCTCTATCCTGGGTTCTCCAACACCTGTTACAGCCACTGGTATCACTATGGACACTAATTAGTGCTCTATTTAAGATAAACACATCCTTCTTCCAATGTTTCAGCAATGTGTGTCTTACCACTAATCTGTGTGCACCCTCCAGCTTGTCATGTGTTACTAACCTACCTATATCACCATATCCTCGCTCCCTAGTTCCAGGTCTACCATGATTGTCTCCACAGTGCCAAGCGTGTCTCCGCCGTCCCTACTCCTCTCTGTGTTCTTGCTCTCCTGCCTACAGTGCCACTGCTCAGCACTCCTGTCTCCAGATTCCATCGCATATTTATCTGTGTCCAACTCTATTCCTGTCCTGTCCATTTACCCATGTCCAGCCCTATTCCTGTACCATCCACTTAATTGTTACTGCCTCGCCCTTGTGCCCAGGCTTGCCCGTTTGCCCTGTCTCACTCATGTGCCCAGCCTCGCCTCTGTCTCGTCCCTGTGCCCAGCCCTGCCTCTATCTTGCCCCTGTGCCCAGCCTTGACTGTCTCCTTGCCCCAGCATTGCTCTTTCCCTGGTCCCTTATTATTTATTATTTGCCTTGCCTGTTCATTGTTTGCCCTTATTTTCCTAAATAAACTCCTATTTGTCAGAATTATTTCTGTCTAGTATTTTATCTTCTGAAATCTGGGCTCAACCCCCATTCACCTTGACAATTACTCCAGATGACATTACGAGTTAAAAAATTTGTTAGAGTCAAAAAATTGTTTGTTTTTTTTCTTTTCTTTTGTAGAACAAACACAAATCCACACAGACACAGGGTGTCAATGAACCTAAATAAAACCCCAAAAGTCAGAACTGTCACAACAGCGCTCCCAATATCCCCGCAATTTCTGAGGCACACCCCAGCCCCGCCAACCTCCGCCACAAAGGAAAAATGAACGCTACTGCCCATCAGAAGGACACTTCAAGGCCACTATTCCAAAAATTCTGGTTGACAATGCGACCGGTAGGCATTAGACTCCCATCTCCCCAATCTCTGGATGTCCTTCTCCCCAAGACCAAGCTGCGACATCTCAGTCACCGCCCCTATTCAAAAAAGAGTGCGATCTGAAAATGCTTGGCTCTCTACCCAAAGCCGAAAGCCCCTTCCTGAAAATACTAATGAATTGGTAGAGAGAAAGCACAGTGCCAACCTGATGGCACAAAAGGAGCGGCCCGACAGCACTTGCACTTCCAAGAACCTCTCCACATTCCTCAATGTTCAAATAGTGTCCTCCCAAATTCTGAACAAAGAGACCCTTCTACCTCTTCCGAACTGATCCATCTTAGACTGGGCAATCCAAAGGACTATCTGCTCACCCTCCACCATACATCATTAGCATGCAAGCCCCCGTCACCCTTCTTATTGCCACTAGCCAGCTCTCCCACTGTCACGGTCCTCGCCGCTGGCATAAGAAAAGCAAATCTGGCGCTAAACCGCCTTGATCTCCCTAGTGTCACGGATCCCCACCTGACAACCAGATATCGGTCCCTGTACACAGAGCCCTGTCTACCCTCCGATCCTTGAATGGTCGGTAATTCTTACTATCTTCAGGGACTCGATGTTAACATATAAAGCAAGGGTTAATAGAGCATACAGAGTGGTTCTCATACACAACCGGGTCAGTACCAGGATAGTAGCTCTCACACAAAGCCGGACCAGAAACAGGACCGTAGATGTCATATAAAGCTGAATCAGTAACAGGAGCGCAGTTCTCATACAAAGCTGAGTCAATAACAGGAGGGTGGTTCTCATACAAAGCCGAGTCAGTAACAGGAGCGTGGTTCTCATACAAAGCCGAGTCAGTAACAGGAGAGTGGTTCTCATACAAAGCCAAATTAGTAACAGGAGGGTGGTTCTCATACAAAGCCGAGTCAGTAACAGGAGTGTGGTTCTCATACAAAGCCAAATTTGTCAGGTGCTGGTTCTGGGGTGGTAGGATTGAGCCCAATATGCAATAAGGGAAACAGAGATTCAGATAAACATATACAAGAGAGGGTTTATTTGGAGTAACATAAAGGCAATAAACAAATATATATCAAGGAGCTGGATAAGAGGAGGAAGGGAAGACACTGAATATATATAATAAACAGTAACAGATTAACTGAAAGCAAGATGAGAAAAGAGTAAACAGAAGGATAGTACTAAGCTACTCTAAACTATAGAAGGAGACAATATGAGAATGAAGGCTAAGGACATCGTTAGAGAAAAATAGAAAACAAAAAGGCAGAAGAGTCTTGGCAGGCAAAGGGTCTTGGGTCTGTAGGTGTTCCTGGGAATGCAAGGTAACGGGCTGAGGGTTCTGCGAGATGCAGGGCAGTGGGTTCCGAGGGATGCAGGTACAGAAGGCAGCAGACTGAGGATTCTGCGAGATGCAGGGCAGCAGGTTGAGGATCCGGCAGCGGGCTGAAGATTCTGCAAGATGCAGGGCAGCAGGCTCCGAGGAATGCAGGTACAGAGGGCAACGGGCTGAGGATTCTGCGAGGTGCAGGGCAGCAGGTTGAGGATTCGGCAGCGGGCTGAAGATTCTGCAAGATGCAGGGCAGCAGGCTCCGAGGAATGCAGGTACAGAGGGCAATGGGCTGAGGATTCTGCGAGGTGCAGGGCAGCAGGTTGAGGATTCGGCAGCGGCTGAAGATTCTGCGAGATGCAGGGCAGCAGGCTCTGAGGATTCTGTGGAATGCAAGTACAGGAGGCAACGGGCTGGAGGAGACAAAACAGATTAATGTTCTTAGGCAGGAACAGGAGGTAGCTCCCTGTCAGCTTGGTGTTCACCAAGGTAATGCAGAAGCATTGGACCTTGGGAGTGGTTCCTTTTTGTAGAGGGGAATAAGGGTGCATTAGCCAGCACCTGGTTGCTGGCTCAGCCTGGTTTAGAAGAATTACCAGTCTCCCCACAGGGAACTGGCTTGCCTTTAGGTTTCCTGCGGTGCTGGCGTCTCGGGGCATTACAAAATTAGTAACAGGAGGGTGGTTCTCATACAAAGCCGAGTCAGTAACAGGAGTGTGGTTCTCATACAAAGCCGAGCAGGTATGTACTGGCCAATTGGAACTACAGGGAGATTCCCAGTGGGCCGATGGCTCAGTGGGCAAGTGTGGATGCTGGTTCACCGCTTCCTCACTGTCTGTAAAACAGATGCAGTCTCATATTGTACCGGCTGGATGGAGTAGAGGTAACATCACTGCTCTATAACCGTGGAGACCCAGGTTCGAATCCCGGCCAGAGCACCTCTCCAGTAAGTGTCCTTGGGCAAGACACCTATCGCCTGTGGAGTCCATTGGTAATGTCTCTACCCTTCGACCATGGAGGAGCAAGTCAAATCCTATTCAGGGCATCCCTCCAATACAACCGTGGAGAAGCAAGTCTCGACTTTACAAGAAGCGGGTTCAACCTAACCACCAGGTCTCTGACCTAACAACCTAACCACCAGGTCTACAATCATGGAAAGACGACTCATACCCACTTTGAAGATGCCACCAGTGAGTGTCTGTGCCGGAATCGTTCTCTTCCGCCTGTCCTGACTCTCCAGACACCCCTTCGTTGCGGCCAGCCCGGCTACTGGGAGCGCTGTCCTAAGCGCCTCGAGCAGCTTGACCCGTCTGCTTCTGTTTCTCTGCCCTGGAGCCGTTAGGAATTTCCAGATGGCCGCTCTGTGCCTTCTGAGGTTGTAGTGTAGCGTAGTTGAAGGAGACACCAGACGTGGCTGTATGTTCCAACATTATTCTCTCTCTCTCTGTCGTAGCTTTAATGAACAAAAACGCCACTACTTATGCTGAGATCCAACAGCCATAATTTGCATAAATGATGCACATCTTCCTACTAAAATGCTAATTACATTATGTCAGGTAGATGTTTACAATAAACATTCTTTAGCCTTTAGCGCACACAACATTTACATAATCTATTGTTCTAACACATCAGATTAAAAGACAAACACTATCCCAGACTTCTTGAATCAAACATGCAGCCAGATAGGGGGAAAAGCCCTGTTGCATAAATTACACAGCAGTAAAGCTTGTTTACTGGCTATACAAAAACACATTTACATTCAGGAGTATAAGTATATTTAAAACTAAAGCTACGCCATTTTACACTAAACTAATTTAAACTAAAACCAAACACTGTAAAATATATTTAAAATCACACGA
The DNA here is from genome assembly GCA_009667805.1 of Leptobrachium leishanense. Classification (NCBI taxonomy): domain Eukaryota; kingdom Metazoa; phylum Chordata; class Amphibia; order Anura; family Megophryidae; genus Leptobrachium; species Leptobrachium leishanense. The sequence continues at coordinate 113,163,925 of CM019066.1, forward strand.
TATAAATGAACGTAAAGTCTCTTGGGGTTTGAAGAGTGGAGCGCTACGTCAGCTCCATGACATATGTCCCCCCTTCCAGAATGGCAGGGCAAGCTTAGATCCCAAACGGATCGCTTGCCACTGACGAGACTTCTCACTTTGTCCCTTTTCTGCGCCATCCTCAAAGTTCCAGGGTGCTGGCGCACAAGCACCATCAGTGGGGTCTGATGGTCGCTGCAGGGTTGTGGGTCCATAGTCTGTGGGGAGGAGGCGAGCCCCCGGGTTTCTCCACTTGTCCTTGTGGGCTGGCCCGCTCTCCGAGGGGTGCCCTATACTCTCGGGCTCGGCGTGTCGCTGGTGTAATCCTTTGCTGGTGTCCCCTCCTGGGGAAGTGTCTCGCTGTTGGGGAGAGGTACCGCCAGTACCTTCTCCCAGGGTATCAATAACCCGGTGGGAACGTGTGCCAACTGCACATGCCCCTTGTGCTCTGGCCAGCCGTTGAGGGGAATAGGTGAGGCAAGAGGCCTCCGGCCTAACGGGTTGGGAGGATGGGCAGAGGTTGGAAATGCTCTGCCCCGTAGCCAGCGCTTCTGCTGGGGGGGTGGATGCTGGGGAAGTGCCTCCTTGCGGGAGAGTGGCGTCCTCCATTCTCAGGGGAGCCATTGGTCGGGCGGGTAGCACCCTCTGGAAAACTTGCCTGGATCCTCTGGGCACAAGTTGGGTGGTGGGCAGAGGCCAGCGGCACTCTGCCCCGTTGCCAGCTCTTCTGCTGGGGGGACGGGTGTAGTATACGAGAAACAGTTGTCCTCCAGTCGGGGTAGGGCCGTCAGCTGCGGGGCCGGCAGCCCCTGGGAGTCCTCACCGAAATCATTTGTGCGGACCGAAAAAGGTGGGCAGAGGCCAGCGGCGCTCTGCCCTGTTGCCAGCGCTTCTGCTGGAGGGGTAGATGCTGGGGACGTGTCTCCGGGCGGGAGAATGGTGTCCTCCATTCTTAGTGGGGTCATTAGTTGCTGGGCCGGCAGCCCGTGGAGATCCTTGCTCGGGTCGTCTTGGTGCAACTTGGGGAGTGGGCAGAGGCCAGCGGCACTCTGCCCTGTCACCAGCGCTACAGCTGGGGGGATAGACACTGACGAAGTGTCTTCTGGCGGGAGGATGGCGTCCTCTATCTCCGGTGGGGTCATGGGCTGCGGGAAAACCAGCCCGGGGGGTTCCTCTCCTGGATCCATTGTGACCATTAGGAAAGGTGGGCAGAGGGCATCGGCACTCTGCCCCGTCGCCAGCGCTTCAGCTGGGGGGATAAATACTGACACAGTGTCGTCTTGCGGGAGAATGGTGTCCTCCATCTCCGGGTCTGGGGATGGGCAGAGGCCAGCGGCACTCCGCCCTGTTGCCAGCGCTTCCTCCTCTGCTGTGGTCATGAGGGGGAACCAAGGGAGCGCCTCGGGCTCCAATTCTTCTGTGTCACTTTGACTGCCCTCTTCTTCCGCCGGACAGTCCCAGGTAAGGGGGCTCAGGCCTAGATGTGGAACGTCGTCGAACAGCCTTTTGTAGGCCTTTTCAAGCTCCCATTCCTGCTCAACCAGGAACTCCAGTTCCTCTGTATCACGGTCATCGTCAAGGTCTTCCAGTTCCTCATACCGGAGGTCCAGGAGTTGTTCCCGCCGCCACTCTGCATCGTCCCCAAAACCGGGGTCTTTGCCCATCCTTGTATACAGCAGCCCTGTGCCGCCGTAGTCAAAGCCTTCTGTTGGGCCGCTGTCTGCTGTGCTGGGCATTAGTTGGGCTGTAAACCACTGGAAGGCTCTGTAGCTGGTGTCCAGTATAATTTCGCTCTGGACCAGTTCGCCTAGCTCTGTCAGCCATTCCTCTCGGGGCTGTTCTCCCAAAAAGGGCACCCGTAAGTACCACTGGTGCTCGTACCTCTCCCTATAAGTGGGAAGGGCTTCTTCAAGGCAGTCCTCCTCCTGTTGGATGGCCTTGTTCCACATCTCCTGGCAGACAAAATCTTTCCACTAGTGCTTGTCCTGCCAGGCACCAGGTTCATCTGCCTGGGCCATCGCCCTCCTTACTCTTTGCTGGAACCGGTCTCTTATGGATGGGCTTTCTATCCAACTGGCCTGTATCTCCGCCATCCGCAGTTCATGCTGGCGCTCCTTTTCTCGCTCCTCTTGTTGTTGGATGTCCCTAATGGCCTGTTGTATGGCGGCTTCTGACGGGGTGGCACCGTACATAGCTATCCTCTCTCGGACTTTCTTTTGGAAGGGGTCTTCTGTGGACGGGGTCCCTGTGTCCCCGTTCCATTGACCCATTGCGACCAGTTCTCCTACCAGGGTGTCTTTAGTTTTTGAGCCAGCGGCCCCTCCTTCGATTCTCCAATATGTCTCTCAGCGTGTCCCTCTTGTAGGTGGCATAGCTGGCCATTCTCGGGGTGTATTGGTGTTGGAGAGCCTCTATCCACACCGCTTGCCACCAGTGTGACGGAACCGTTCTCTTCCGCCTGTCCTGACTCTCCAGACACCCCTTCGTTGCGGTCAGTCCAGCTACTGGGAGCGCTGTCCTCAGCGCCTCGAGCAGCTTGACCCGCCTGCTTCTGTTTCTCTGCCCTGGAGCCGTTAGGAATTTCCAGAAGGCCGCTCTGTGCCTTCTGAGATTGAGTGTGTAGTGAAGCGTAGTTGAAGGAGACACCAGACGCGGCTGTATGTTCCACCAGGATTCTCTCTCTCTCTGTCGGAGCTTTAATGAACAAAAACGCCACTACTTATGCTGAGATCCAACAGCCATAATTTGCATAAATTACGCACATCGTCCTACTAAAATGCTGATTACATTATGTCAGGTAGATATTTATGTAGCGCTGTTTTAAAACCCTGTTGCTGTAATGTTCCGTTTTGGCCACCAGAGGGAGACAAGCGCATGTAAACTATACTGGACATTGGGACTACGTTTTCCAGCATGCTCTGGGGCAGAGACAGGAAGTGGGTGGGGAAGGAGGAAAGGACATCCGCAGCCTCATGGAAGGAGAGCCAATGTGAGCCGAGGAGTGAACCAAGTGAGACGCACGTGAGACTGAGCGATTGTAACCAGGCCGGAGAGCAGGCGCTGCCTTGCCGACGCTGGGGATCGATATAGTAACTTGCCAGAGACCCAGTAATCCACCGCTGAGAGGTTTTACACAGACAAAGAGTCGCAGATTGGACCCCGAGTTAGGAGACCGCGATGATCCACTGGGAGTGCAGGCGGTAAGCTGTAAATCATGTTGTATAGACAGACAAGCGAGAGAAGCGGATCCCGTGACACAGAGTCCCAGCACAATTCAGCGGAGAGACGTCCTGATGGGCAGCAGAACAGATTGTCTGGCGGATGGGTGAGAGGCCTCCTAGGCCAAAGTTAAAGTTTAAAGACGTACGCTGCAGCACTGCTAAAATCTACAGGGCCCCAACGTGACTAGTCGAAGATTTTATTAAATACATTCACTGGCCAGTTGAAATGTAGTACCCGGGTACGTGAGCTCACACACACACACTTTTTGGGGCATAACCTGCACGGGACTTACACTCCAGAAACGAAGGGGTTAAACTTTTCTTTTACCGCTGTGCGTTTCCCGCAATACGAAATCCTGTTTCCATATACCGTGCTTATTTTATATATGCCACTTTATTGAGACCAGTAAAGTATATATGATTTATAAAATCCACAACAGTGCTGGTGTATATTTATTCCCTAGTGCGGAGAGACTAACCCGAGGTTAAATTCAGCAGCTCCTCCGGGAGTGAGCGCTACATGTGGGGGCTCGTTTCCGGGATTTAGTCTCTAGATTTAACCGCATATAAAGGGTTAAATATGGATCCAGACACTGCTGCCAAATGGTGTGAGGAGCAAAGTAGTCAGATAGAGTTATGCATATTAATGGATATTCCTACAGACACTTGGGCCGAAGATCAGATTCGCCGGGCCGTGGCCACGCTGACACCAGATCATCAGGGGTTAATCCTGGACATTAAAGCGAACCCAGATACCTCTCACATGTATGTACTTGTTGAGTGGAGAAAGGGTGTTCCAGTGTGCTTTCAAGGCGCGAGCGTGAAGCTGACCGATGAGGTGGAAGTTCAACTGATTCAGCCAAGTGCGCCACGTGACGACCCCGCGAGTGTTCCCACGCCCAGTCCGCTGGCCATGATCGGGCCTGAATTTATAGTGGCTATTGGAGATTTGCTGGCTAAATGTCAAAGAACAAGCCCTCCACACACTAACTTTGGTTACCGACGGCTGAGAAATTTTACAGGAAACGTACCAACTCCGGCGGGAGAAGAAACCTTCGAAGAATGGGTACAACAGGCGATGCAGGCTCTGGATGAGTGGGACATCCCTGAAGTGCAGAAGAAGCAAAGGATTACCAAGAGCTTAAAGGGACCTGCGTCAGAGGCTGTCAGAAACCTCAATGAACTGGAGGCAATGATGGCAGCTGAAAAAGTAGATTTAGTGGCGGTTACTGAGACATGGTTCAGTGAGAAAAATAACTGGGACATAACAATACCGGGGTACTCTTTATATAGAAAAGACAGAGAAGGTAGGAAAGGAGGAGGAGTGGCCCTGTATGTGAAAAACAACATAAAAATGAACCAAATAAAAGTGAGCGAGGTGAACATAGAGTCAGTTTGGGTTACGCTAACATTTGGCAATCATACAGTAGCTCGTGTAGGTGTGATCTATAGACCCCCTGGACAAGTAGAAGAGCTAGATAATCTGCTGGTTGAGGAAATAGCCAAAATGGCAATGAAGGGGGAAGTTATTACCATGGGGGACTTTAATCTTCCTGATGTGAACTGGAAAACCAAAATAGCTGGGTGCACCAGGAGTACAAATATTCTAAACTCCTTACTGGGATTATCTCTAACACAAGTAGTTGAGGAGCCGACCCGTAAAGAGGCCATATTGGATTTAATACTCACAAATGGAGGTTTGGTATCGGACGTTGTTGTAGGTGAAAATTTGGGATCTAGTGATCACCAGTCAGTGTGGTTTAATATAAGAACAGGGATGGAGCCGCACCACACAAAAACAAAAGTTTTAGACTTTAAAAAAACAGATTTTTCTAAAATGAGATTTTGTGTGAAGGAGTCATTATCAGACTGGAGGAGTTTAAAGGGAGTCCAGGAGAAATGGGATTATTTAAAGGAAGCATTATTGAAGGCCACAGGAAATTGCATTTGGCTTGTTAGCAAAAACAAAAAAGGGAAGAAACCATTGTGGTACTCTGCAGAAGTGGCCAAAATAGTGAAGAACAAAAAGATAGCATTCAATAATTATAAAAAAACTCAGAGTGAAGAAGATAGGCAAACCTATAAAATTAGGCAGAAAGAGGCAAAGCAATTTATAAGAGCTTCCAAAGCACACGCAGAAGAGAAAATAGCTCAGTCAGTAAAAAAGGGGGACAAAACATTTTTTAGATACATAAACGAGAAAAGAAAAGTAAAACAAGGATTAGTTAGATTAAAAACAAAGGAAGGAAGGTATGTAGAAGAGGATAAAAGTCTCGCTGACTGCCTCAATGAATATTTTTGTTCAGTCTTTGCAGAAGAAAAGGAAGGAAAGGGACCTCAGTTAGGAGAGAACACTAAAGAGACATTTACATATGAGTTTACAGAGGAGGAGGTTCTACAGCAGCTGTCTAAAGTAAAGACAAATAAGTCAATGGGGCCTGATGGGATCCACCCTAAATTATTAAAAGAGCTCAGTGATGTAGTAGCAAAACCGTTAACAGATTTATTTAACCAATCCTTGTTAATGGGAGTCGTCCCAGAAGACTGGAAATTAGCAAATGTTGTGCCCATTTACAAGAAGGGTAGTAGGGAGGAATCGGGGAACTATAGGCCAGTTAGTCTTACGTCAGTAGTGGGGAAATTAATGGAAACCATGTTAAAGGAAAGGATTGTTGAACATCTAAAAACACATAGATTACAGGATCAGAAACAACATGGGTTTACCTCAGGGAGATCATGCCAAACTAATCTTATTGATTTATTTGATTGGGTAACAAAAATAATAGACACAGGTGGTGCAGTAGACATTGCTTATTTAGATTTCAGTAAGGCTTTTGATACTGTTCCGCATAGAAGGCTTATCAATAAATTGCAATCTTTGAGCTTGGATTCCAATATTGTTGAATGGATTAGGCAGTGGCTGAGTGACAGACAACAGAGGGTTGTGGTAAATGGAGTTTATTCGGCGCAAGGTCTTGTTACCAGTGGGGTACCTCAGGGGTCAGTACTTGGACCCATTCTCTTTAATATTTTTATTAGTGATATTGCAGAAGGTATTAATGGAAAAGTATGTATTTTTGCTGATGACACAAAGATTTGCAATAGGGTTGACGTTCCTGGAGGGATCAGCCAAATGACAAATGATTTAGGTAAATTAAAAAAATGGTCGGAGCTGTGGCAATTGAGTTTTAATGTGGATAAGTGCAAGATAATGCACCTGGGACGTAAAAACCCAAGGGCTGAATATAGAATATTTGATACAGTCCTAACCTCAACATCTGAGGAAAGGGATTTAGGGGTTATTATTTCAGAGGATCTAAGGGTAAGCAGTCAATGTAATAGAGTAGCAGGAAATGCTAGCAGAATGCTACAATATGCGATAAGACCTAAAAAATAAAGTAGAATTAAGGAGGAACCTATTTATTTTTTATGTCTTATCGCATATTGTAGGACCCTCTGCTATATACCTATTTTTAGGGTTATACAGCTTTATAACCCAATATTCATGCACTACTGTCACATACATATTTCATAGAGCTGCACAGTACCTGTGCTTTATATAACCAGTAGCTCCCCTCTCCCTTTTTACCTCACTCCTTATTGTCTTACACTATCTATCCCTATGTAGCTTCGGCTACCTTTTACAAAATAGTTTCCACCTCCATTTATTTTGCCCATATTTTGGGCTATATCGCATAATAAAGTAAGCTCTTTTCTTAGAGACTATTCTCTATGTACATACTGTTTCAGTATCTACCACACACACTATATGATTATTGTCATTTTGGTCTGTTCATTCACTTCAATCCACGCACATAACTTTTTACATCAAGTTTAATCCCATTCATTACATATACGCATATGGCTATTTCTATCCATGCCGTCTTTTGTGGAGTTGGGGTAGGCTCTCCTGTATAAAATGTATTATCTGCATGTATCCTCCCTCTATATCGTACAGTATTCATTTATTCATCGGTACCTCTAACCATCCACCTTATTGCTGTTTGTGCCATCCCGCCGCCCAATGGGATTAAACTTGATGTAAAAGATCTGGGGTATCGGAACTGAGAAACTTCCCTATGACGGATATCTACAGGTGAAGTTAGAGATCGGATCTGAAGTCATCGGACTGTCTGGGGATTGTGATGCATGATTGGGAGGAACAGAGAAGGTCTGCAATCAGGAGAAGTGGCGAGTTTCTGGGCTTCAGTCAAGTTGAACGGATCACAACCGGGTCCCTATGTGGTACTGGAAACTGTTTTCAATCATGGGAGGGAAGCCGGAGTAGAAGTAATCCCTGAAATAATCTCCACAAGAGCTTTGAAACGAACACGAGGAAGAGTCTCAGTTAGTGTATGTAATGTGTCTGATTCTCCAGTGACCCTGAAAGCACGAATGCCTATCGGGCAAGTAGTGTCCGCTACGCCTCTCTCTCCTACTGATTTAGGAGGGGGAGTGAACAAAGAGATTCCAGATGAAAGGTTCTATCCTAAGGACGCTCCCATCTCACCTGAATGGAAGAAACGTCTTCAGTCCCAGATCCTAAAGTGGAGGGACTTGTTCTCAAAAGACGAGTTCGACGTAGGCCTAGCTAAGAGTACTGAGCATCGCATCCGACTACAGGAAGACAAGCCGTTTCGAGAAAGGTCAAGACGAGTTCCGCTGGGAGACTTGGATGATCTACGAGAACAGCTGAATGAACTACAAAGGACTAAGGTGATTCAAGAGTCCAGGAGCCCGTATGCATCTCCAATAGTGATGGTCCGGAAGAAGAATGGCTCCATTCGTCTATGTATAGACTATCGCACACTAAATCAGAGAACCATTCCGGATCAATATGCCACTCCTCGGATAGAAGATGCTTTACAGTGTTTGTCTGGAGCAAAATGGTTTAGTGTACTAGACCTGCGAAGTGGGTATCATCAGATACCAATGCATCCTGAAGACAAAGAAAAGACTGCGTTCATCTGCCCACTAGGGTTCTTTGAGTTCAGCAGAATGCCTCAAGGCCTTACGGGGGCTCCAGCCACGTTCCAACGGTTAATGGAGAAGACAGTCGGGGACATGAACCTGATCGAAGTGTTGGTGTATCTGGATGACATTATCGTGTTCGGGAAGACTCTGGAAGAACACGAGCAACGGTTGGAGAAGGTCTTGAAGCGGCTCCATGAAGAGGGGTTGAAACTGTCTCTAGAGAAGTGTCAATTCTGTTTACCTTCTGTTACGTATCTGGGACATGTTGTTTCAGCAGAAGGCGTTTCGACGGACCCTCGGAAGTTGGAAGCTGTAGCTTCCTGGCCTAGACCCCGAAATTTTACCGAACTTAGATCTTTCTTGGGGTTCTGCTCCTATTATCGAAGATTCGTGGGAGGATTTGTCAAGATAGCTCAACCACTGAACAAGCTCCTGCAGAAAGAAGACGCAGAAGAAGGCCACAAGGCCTCTGATCGAAATTTATCGGCTCCAGGGCCAAGGAAGGCTTGAGAATCCATCCAAGAAGAATGGACTACTCAAATGTGAAGGTGCTTTCCTGAAGCTGAAAGAGAGTCTAACTTCAAAAGTTTGAATTCGAACACGAACTCAATACAAGTCAATGGGACTCAAAGTTCGATTTTTAGAGCGCCCTCCAAGACCGCATATATGCTAGATATTTGCCATAAAAGGTGTATGGGGGTCCGGGTAGTGCCCTGGGGGACAGGAAACAAGGACAAAAAGTAAAAAAAAAAGTTTTTAAAGGGACAGTGAGTTTTCCATGAAATAAGGGTTAAAAATAATAACGAAAAATTCCTTCAAATATCGTGCCTATGAGGTCCCCATAACCTGCCCGTGAAGTGGCGGATTTTTAGGATGTATAGAAACATTTAAAAACAAAAAAATGACGTTTCAAATGACGGTAAATGCTTTTCCTTTAATCTATTCATAAACAACTGCTTGGGGCGGCAGCCTGTATGAAAAGACATTTTAGGATGCGCAGAAAAATTTTAGTGATTTTTTGGCTAAATTATGGTGAAGCTTATGCAGGCTTTGGATGAAAGTAACAATAAGCGCTTTTAAAATTGGGCCTTTAGCGTCGGCAACAGTGCCGTCACACCGTAACCCCTGTATTGTGGAAGAGTGCAGGGTTGGAGCATGCGGTCCTATATTAAAAAGATATAAATCTGGTAAAGATGTCAGTGCAGCCAAATATTGTGCCTTTGGTGCCAGGCCAGCAAGTGCCATCATACAGTAACCCCTCTGTGGTATTGTGGAAGAGTGCAGGGGTGGACCATGCGGTCCTATATTAAAAAGATGTGAATCTGGTAAAGACGTCAGTGCACCCAAATATTGTGCCTTTGGTGGCAGCAAGTGCCTTCACACCGTAACCCTTTTGTGGTATCGTGGAAGAGTGCAGGGTTGGACCCTGCGGTTCAAAAAATTAAAATGATATAAATCTGGCACAGGCGTCAGTGCAGCCAAATATTGTGCCTTTCATGGCAGCAAGTGCCTTCACACCGTAACCCTTTTGTGGTATTGTGGAAGAGTTCAGTGCTGGAGGTTTTGTGAATGCAGAAGACATCCCCGATCTATTCTGTTACGTCAGCATCAGGGGATTGATAGCTGCTGATCCAGGACTGATTCATTTTTATAAATGTCAGCCGGTCTACAGAGTCGGTGGACAGACGCACTCTTTTGTCTGTGACAGAACCTCCTGCGGCACTGAACGTCCTTTCAGAAAGCACGCTGGATGAAGGGCAACCTAGTAGCTGCATAGCATATTGTCTAAATTCTGGCCAGTGATCCAATCTCAACACCCAGTAAGCCAGTGGATCATCTGCTGGAAAGGTATCCAGGTCTGCCCTTGCCCCTAGGTAGTCCTGCACCATATGGTGAAGACGCTGGCATACATTTGACGTCCCTGGGCGTCGTGGACTAAAAAAAATTAAAAAGGCATCAGTCAAGCGGCCCCAGCCTTCACCACTATTCCTCTGATCATCCGCAGCCTCAGAAGCACCTGTGTCATCACTTGGTAACCTACCAGTGCCTGGAAAGGTGTTACACAAGTGTCGCTTTAGAGCGTCCTCAAGTTTTTTCATCCTGTGCTCCCTCTGCTCCGGCAGGATGAGCTCTGCAACTTTACCCTTGTATTGTGGGTCAAGAAGGGTTGCCAACCAGTAATGATCCCTCTCCTTGATAGCACGAATCCTGGGGTCCTTTAGCAGGCTTTGCAGGATAAGGGAGCCCATGCAGCGTAGGTTGGAGGTGGCATTAGCTTCCGAGTCTTCCTGGTCAATGAGGATGACCCCATCGTGCACTTCCTCCTCCCAGTCACGTACTAGTCCTTGTGTTTCTGGGCACACAAAACCCTCCCTTGAAGAATCCCCACCTTCAATGCCCCCACTACTTAAATATTCTTCCTCCTCATCCTCCTCCTGTCTGATCTGAGGAGGACCCGCTGGAATGCTGTCTGCAGAAAGACTGGGGCCTTCAGAGCTAGGGAAGGCCTCCTCTTCCTCCTGCTGCTCTGCCTCTAGAGTCACATCTATAATTCCCCGCAGAGTGTGCTCCAGCAGGAACACTAAAGGAATTGTGTCACTGATGCATGCACTGTCCCTGCTCAGCATCCTCGTTGCCTCCTCAAATGGTGATAGTACAGTGCATGCATCCTTGATCATCAGCCACTGCGGGAGGGGGGGAAACAAGTTGACCTGAACCTGTCCTTGTGCCATACTCACACAGGTACTCGTTGATGGCCCTCTGCTGCTTGTGCAGACGCTGCAGCATTGCTAATGTCGAGTTCCACCTGGTGGGCATGTCACAGATCAGACGGTTTGTGGGAAGGTGGAATTCTCTTTGAATTTCTGCCAGGCGAACACTTGCTGGGAATGACCGTCTGAAGTGGCTGCAGGCTTTTCTGGCCTGGCTGAGAAGCTATGCCAGCCCTGGGTACCTGTTTAGGAAACGCTGTACCAACAGATTTAGGACATGTCCTAGGCATGGTACATGTGTCAACTTACCCAGGCGTAGGGCGGAGAGAAGGTTGCTGTCATTATCACAGACGACCATTCCCAGCTGAAGCTGGCGTGGTGTTAACCATCTCTGCACCTGCTCCTGCAGAGCTGACAGAATTTCTGGCCCGGTGTGGCTCCTGTCCCCTAAACAAACCAGCTCAAGCACAGTATGGCATCTTTTTGATTGAGCCATTGCGTAGCCCCTGTCAGGCGTCGGTTTACCTGCCACTTCGCCAGAGACACAGAAGGAGGAGGAGGAGGAAGAGGGAGAGGTGGTGATGGAGCAGACGGACCTCATACAAGCAGCTTTCTGGAGGTGTGGTGGATGAACAAGCTCCAGCACAGAGCCCCGTATTGGATCCCTCCCAGCTGCAATCAGTTACCCAGTGTGCCGTGAAGGAAATGTAACGACCCTGTCCATGCTTGCTGGACCACGTGTCTAACGTCACATGCACCTTGCTGCTGACTGCCTTTCCCAATGACTCAATAACATTGTCTTCCACGTGCTGGTATAGTGCTGGAATGGCCTTCCTTGAAAAGTAATGGCATTTTGGAACATGCCACTGTGGTACAGCAGATTCAGCAAATTCACGGAAGGGAGCAGAGTCCACCAGCTGGAAAGGCAGCAGCTGCAATGCGAGTAATTTTGCTAAGCTGGGATTTAGATGCTGTGCTTGGGGATGGTTGGGACTATATTTTTTCTTATGCTGCAGCAGCTGGGGCAACGTAATCTGACTGCGTAAATCTTCAGCTGATGGGATGCTGTCACATTGTGAGGAAGGACCTGGTACATCCATTACTGTAGCATCATCCCTGTCAGTTTAGGTTGTAGGCAATGACATGGCAGGACATACAGTGGGGGTAGAGACAGATGAGGAGGAGGAGGACCTACGCAAAGTTTTGCGCCAACGGGATGCGTGGCAGGTGGTCATTTGTCGCCTCAAGCACGTGGTACCCAAGTGTCCGGTGTCTTTCCCACGCTTGAGCTCCATCTGACATAGATTACAAATGGCAACGGTGGGGTCTGCTGCACATTTCTTAACTCCCCGACAACAGAGTTCCTGGATGTGTGCTTTGAGACAACAGCACTCTGCACCTGAGCAGCTCTGACATCTGATGCCTTGGACTGGCTAGTGCTATGGTTGGTCATAGAGGATGTTGTGCCTCGTGTTTGTTGTGCCTTCTCCTCACTTGACTCCTGTGGTCGATCAGGCACCCAGGTGGAGTCAGTGACCTCATCATCATTGTCATCACCAGCTATCTCCTTGTCACTGGAGCCAACTTGGCAGTATGCTGCAGCTGCTGGGACAACATGAGTGCCAGTTATTTGTGTGTCATCACTGGCACCCCTTCTTCTAGGTTGATTATACTCCCTTCCTCAACCACAGAGATTGAATCAGAGCACTGTACTTGCTGCGCATCATCAAGCAGCATGTCACTGTCATTGTAGTCAAACAATTCAGCTGACTCCTCCGTGTGTGATAGTGAGGCTATGGCAGGAGTAGCTGTGGATATGGAGGCTGCATTAGATACTTTGGCAGCGGAGGTGGACTGTAAAGCACTACAAGCCTGGCTGGCAGAGGACTCGGAGGATGAGGATGGACTGGTTAGCCAATCCACGAAATCCTCTGTATGTTGCTGCTGCTTAAGACGGCCAGCACCAGTTAGAAAGGACAAGCGTGCCCCTGCAGAGGATGCACCACGTTCACGACGACCAGAGGCACAACCTCCAGAACACAGAGGCTGCTTGCCCTCTTATCTGTGTCTGGGAGCGTCTGCCTGTCCTTTTTGGTCTTTCTGACATGGTGAGTGATATATAGATTAAATATATACAGAACTCTGATTCAACTCTGGTATAAAGATTAAAGATTTCCAGAACTCTGGTATAACTCGGTGAGACCCCCTGATAGCTGGCAACAGTGACAAGACACAGATTACAATTCCCAGAAATCTGCTAGAAGTATGTGGGACCCCCTGATAGCTGGCAGTGAGAAGACACAGATTACAAATCCCAGAAACCTCCTATAAATCAGTGAGACCCTCTGATGGGTGGCAGTGACAAGACACAGATTAGAACAATTCCCAGATATTTTGTATAAATGACTGACCCCCCCAAAATAGTTGCTGGTGGCAGTGACAAGACACAGATTACCTCAATTCCCAAATATTTTGTAGAAATTACTGACCCCCCAAAATAGTTGCTGGTGGCAGTGACAAGACACAGATTACCTCAATTCACAAATATTTTGTAGAAATTACTGACCCCCAAAATACTGGGTGGCAGTGACAAGACACAGATTACTTCAATTCCCAAATATTTTGCAGAAATTACTGACAACCCCCCCCCCCACAATACTGGGTGGCAGCCAGTGAGGACACATGGATTATAACAATTCCCAAATATTTTGTAGAAATTACTGATCCCCAAAATAGTTGCTGGGAGTGAGAACACACAGATTAGAACAATTACCAGATATTTTGTAGAAATTACTGACCCCCAAAATACTGGGTGTCCGTGAGAACACATAGATTAGAACAATTCCCAGATATTTTGTAGAAATGAGACCCCCCAGTAGCTGGTGGCAGACTGGCAGTGAGAACACACACTAACACAAGAACAATCTCCTCTCAAATATCCTCTCAAACGCGTGCTGAAGCGCTGTGTGAAGCCTTATATAGTGTGCTGTGGGACTTAGCTCTGTGAGCCCATGATTGGGCAAAATTTGCCCAATCAGGACTCTGAGCCGTGATTGGCATAGTCTTGAACCTGTCTTGCACCTGACCTGTGGTCAGGTGCAAGGCTGTAGCCAATTACAAGCTTCAGGCCAGTGGAAAAGTGCATTGTGGTCCATTGTCGGCGAACATACGGAAATGTTCATAGTTTGCGAACAGGCGATGTTCGAATCGGACTCCGAACCGATCGAACCGAACAGCTCATCCCTAGTGCTGAAACCCTCCCCATCAAAAAGCTATGACGGACATTCAACAGACCTTCAAAGCACGAACCTCCATAGGCGGGGCACATCTCATCGCAACACATAAAATTACCGCCACATTCTACTCCGACTACTGTAAGGAGGCATCATACTTGTCATCTGTTGGATCTTACTTATCATCTGTACTTTGAATCCCATGTACCCATGCATAACAAAAACCCATCACAAGCCTTAAAGTGTATGGCTTATTTGATTAGAGCTGTTTTTCACTCAATATTTATTAAAATGCCAATTACCGGAGGTTTTGTATATTTGAATGTTAAGCATACACTAAATTTATTTAATGACTAATGTCTGTAAGTCATCAGTTATACACGTGTGCAAAGTTTATATATACAGTTGTGTTCAAAATTATTCAACCCCCAATGCTGTAAAGGGTTTTAGGGAATTTAGTGTACATTTGTAATTGTATTCAGAATGAAATCCTACAAGGACTTTTTAAAGAACCATATGCAACTAAAATGACATCAATTGGTTTTGTAATACAGTAGTAAATGTTTCTTTTGTGAATTCTTCATTGACACAATTATTCAACCCCTTAAAGACTACCACTCTGAAGAACAGAGGTTCATTCAAGTGTTTTCAATCAGGTATTGAAAACACCTGTGGATGTCACGGAGCAGCAATAAAGCATAATAAGCACCAATTAGGCAGCTTTAAAATGACTGTGATACTCAGCTCCTTCTAGACATTTACTGGTGTGGTTACAAACATGGTGAAGTCAAGAGAATGGTCCAGGAAGACAAGAGAAGAGGTGATTATTCTTCACAGGAAGGGCAATGGCTATAAGAAGATTGCAAAGATGTTAAACATACCAAGAGAGACCATAGGAAGCATCATTTGCAAATTCAAGGCAAAGGGCACTGTTGAAACGCTACCTGGTCGTGGCAGAAAGAAGATGCTGACTTCGACTGCTGTGCGCTACCTGAAGCGTAGAGTGGAGAAAAGTCCCCGTGTGACTGCTGAGGAACTGAGAAAAGATTTGTCAGATGTGGGTACTGAAGTTTCAGCTCAGACAATACGGCGCACACTGCGTAATGAAGGCCTCCATGCCAGAACTCCCAGGCGCACCCCCTTGCTGTCTCCAAAGAATAAGAAGAGTCGACTGCAGTATGCCAAAAGTCATGTGGACAAACCACGGAAGTTTTGGGATAGTGTTCTGTGGACTGATGAAACAAAATTAGAACTGTTTGGGCCCATGGATCAACGCTATGTTTGGAGGAGAAAGAACAAGGCCTATGAAGAAAAGAACACCTTGCCTACTGTGAAGCATGGCGGGGGGTCAATCATGCTTTGGGGCTATTTTGCTTCTGCAGGTACAGGGAAGCTTCAGCGTGTGCAAGGTACCATGAATTCTCTTCAGTACCAGGAGATATTGGATGACAATGTGATGCAGTCTGTCACAAACCTGAGGCTTGGGAGACGTTGGACCTTTCAACAGGACAATGATCCCAAGCATACCTCCAAGTCCACTAGAGCATGGTTTCAGATTAAAGGCTGGAACATTTTGGAGTGGCCATCGCAGTCACCTGACTTAAATCTGATTGAGAACCTCTGGTGGGACTTAAAGAAAGCAGTTGCAGTGCGCAAGCCTAAGAATGTGACTGAACTGGAGGCTTTTGCCCATGACGAATGGGCGAAGATACCCGTAGATCGCTGCAAGACACTTGTGTCAAGCTATGCTTCACGTTTAAAAGCTGTTATAACTGTAAAAGGATGTTGTACTAAGTACTAAGATTGAATGTCACTTGGGGGTTGAATAAAACTGATAATGATGTGAGCACAGAAAAAACATTTGTGGTTATTTCATTATAAATGTTATGTTATATTTGTCTGACCTACACGTGCCTCTTTGATTTAATTGTAAGCAAGATGACTGAATGATCAAAATCAATGTCAAACTGGCCAAAACACTCAATTTCAGTGGGGGTTGAATAATTTTGAACACAACTGTATATATATCAGTCTATGTTGAGCTTTGCTTTCAGTCAGCATTGTAAATATTCAGAGTATGGAATGTATGCTCATAGAGATACACACAATCTTTCATGTATACATTGCTTCCTGTCCTTGCCATATCATATCAACCCATTTCCCTAGCTTGTCGTTTCTTATAAAATTCTAGAATTTGGTGTCTATCAGTTTCTCCCTTAGTCTCCTCTCATACCCATTAGTTTTTCTCTGTATATTATACCATAAGATGTCTTTTCGTATAATAACCTAACGTCTTTCATTCTTTACCTTGCTGATAGCACATTCCCATTTATCATTTTAGTCTTCAACATGATTTTCAAACATATTCTCATCTAACAATGTGCCGTCTCTCAGAATTCTTCTCATTAGTAGATTTTTATGCACAGACTCAGGACTTGACACTTTTTCTCCCCACCTATAAGGCTAGGGTCAGACTAACGCATTTTTCGCGTTGTCCGTGAAAAAGTGCGTTCGAACGAATGGACGTATTTTTTCACAGAATACGCGATAGCGGTCATATGATGCGCATTTTTGTCCGTGATTTTGTACGAATCATCAATAAAACACTTTTTGCGTCTGGACGTGATGTTGGCCGGACATTAGCAGCGTCTGACATCTCCTAATCACGCACACACGCCGCTAGTGGACACAGCGCACTCTGTACGTCAGCACTAGCGGTATCACGTTCTCGAAAAAATGCGTTCGTTTGCCACTTGCGTTGCGCAGGCGCACTTTTGTGCTTCCGTTCTTCGGATGCTGCCCGGCATTGGACGTCAATTGCTGCTAGCACGGCCGTGATTTAGTGCTCCTAAACGCACGTTGATACTGCGTTAGTCTGACCCTAGCCTTAAGGTGAAAATTTGTCCCCCGAAGCATTGGCTGGCGAAAGACATGAATGTCTGACATCACTGGGAGTTACGGCGCTAAAAATATGGCTACTGGTACATAGAGATTTATTGAAGTACTTTTTCCTATAACGTTGACTCCAAAGCTATCTCTGAAATTATACAGATGCTACTTAGACCGTTACTTTACATGTTCAGAAACCTGGGTAAATTTGAGAATCTTTTTTTGAATTTACAGATACCTATATCATCATATGAGACCCTTTGCAGAATTTCACCCCTACCTGTGACCTAATCAGAGGGGCCACCTTGAAGTCTGCAGGGCCACAGCTCCACAGTAATGTGCAGTGTTTATGAGTGAGTCACAGAGATCCACAGTAATGTGCAGTGTTTATGAGGGAGTCACAGAGCTCCACAGTAATGTGCAGTGTTTATGAGGGTGTCACAGATCTTCACAGTAATGTGCGGTGTGCTGAGGGTGCCACAGAGCTCTCCACTGTAATGTGTGGTGTGCATGAGGGTGGCACATAGACTCATACACTTTGCACATTACTGTGGAGCTATCGCAGAGCTCCACAATCATGTGCAGTGTGCCTGAGGGTATCACAGAGCTCCACAGTACTGTGCGGTGTGTATGAGCATATCACAGAGCTCCATAGCCATAAAACTCACAGTAATGTGCGCTGTGTAGAAAAAAAAGCGCAATGCTCAGTCCAAAATGCCTGGGCCTATTTTTCCCAGTGAAAAACTGTTTTTCTCTGCACTCAGATCAAAAGACGAGGCAGAATCTGTTGCCTTAGTTGAGTTAGTTACAGTTACAAGTATTTATAAAATGTCAACAGGTTCCATAGCGCTGTACAATGGGAGAAACAGAATAACAAATATACATACACGTTACACACACAGGACAGAAGGAAGGAGGACCCTGCTTGAGAGCTTACAGTCTAAGAGGCGAGGGGTGATACATTAGGTGTGTGGGAGAATGGAGTAAGAAATTAACAATGGGGGATCATGGGGTGAGCCGATAGGCTTCTCTAAAGTAATGTGTTTTTTTTTTTTTTTTTGTATTTAAGATTTTTATTTTGTAGAGAAGGCAGCATACAATCAAACGTATTAATGCAAGGGCCACGCAGGGCCTACCACAGCATAAGTACTACTACTTGTGAAAAATAACAAACATCCCCCGAAAAAGGGGGGGGGTCTCAGCTTAAAAGAAATAAGGGGGGAGATGTCTCAGGGGAACACATAGTAATAACAACTATCAAGGGATGGGGGAATCTCGGCTTCAAATTAACAATATGTCGTAGTAGGGGGGAAGGAGTGGGGGGGGAAGTAAAAATGAGGGGGGGGGACAACAACAACGAAAGTCTGCAGGTGCTTCTGAGAAAGAATAAAACCCACATTTACTCCTAAAAATAACAAGATCATCTTAGGTGTTTCAAGGTAAAAGTAAGTGGGAAAGAAAAGAAAAGCCAACTGTCGAAATACTCTAACCGAAAGCAATAAAAATGTCAGCATATTAATAGGTAGAATCAAAAGGGTTATAGCAAAGGTCATCTGAAATACTACAGAGAAAGAGAAAAAAAATAAAGAAGAGGGGACAAAACGAAAATAAAATAAAAAACAAAAAAGTCTCAAAACGGTCTCAGAAATTGTCCATTTCGTCATAAAAGGCGCAGAGGGGAATAGCTGGGGAGAAGTTCCCGAAAACAAGGAGACTCAAAAATTTAGGTTAGAAATCTCTTCAGCCTGCGTCCACAAACGGCAAGGGACATGGCACAGGCAGCGTGTCACCCACCAGGCCGGATCCTCTGGCCTCCACTCTCTCGTAGCCACGAGGAAGGTCTTCGGGTTCCAGCAAGGCTCCAAACGCACCGCATGCTCCATTACCATAAGCCCTCGGCAGGATCGGGCCAGATCTCGGCGTGAGCGTCAGAACCATCCAGGCCGTTGGTCGGGGAGCGCCACCCCTCTCCGGTCGGCGAGGAAAAGCCTTCAGTCCTCGACTCGTCAAAACGGCCATCTCCTTGGGCTCGCAAGTCTCATCAATTCCACGAGCACTTGGAGCTAGGGACCGCAGGGATGGTTGGAGCGCCCGGGACAGTACCACCTCATAGACACCGTCTTCGGTGCCCTCTTCCACTGGGTCAGCGGCAGGTAAGCAAATCTCAATGGTCGTATCAGCCCCGATCACCTCCCTCTTCGGGATCCCTTCCTCCTGGCAGCCTCGCAACGCAGCCATCATCTTGCGCCAAAATCCTGCAGTAAGTGGGCCTTCCTCGTCCTCTCCCGCCAGCATCAGTAAGCAGGCGTCCAAGCCGGAAAGAAAAACCCCCTCACCTTCAGCGGGGGGAGGGGGTCCATCCCGCCGCCATTCCGTGGGTCCGTCTGCCACCTCCATGAAACTTCCGCTCAAAGCAGCCGGGCAACGTGGGCCCTCCGTCCCCTCAGACTGCGATCGGCACTCGGTTTGGAGGAAGGCGAGGACAGAGTCCTGAGTCGGCAGGAGCCCAATACTAGGCCTCAAGATGGCCACCGGCGCCACGTGTCGGTTACCAAATAGCAGCTGCCAGGGTTGTCTCTCGTCCGGAGCGGGGGACTCAACGGGCTCCGGACATTCCAGAACCGATGGCCAGCCTCCTAGGATTCAGCATCATCAAAAATATTGTGGGTAAAATCATCTATATGTCCCTAGGAAGAGAGGACATGCGGAGCTCCATGAAAACACGTCCTCTCCAGTAGACAGCCGGCCACGCCCCCCCAAGTAATGTGTTTTCAGAGACTTGTTGAAGGACTGGAGAGTCTAATGTTGTGGGGGAGGGACTTCCATAGAAAGGGGGCAGCTCGAGAGAAGTCCTGAAGGTGAGAGTTGGGGGTGAGGGTACGAGGAACTCATAGCATCAGATCATTGGCTGAGCGAAGTGGGCGGGACAGGATGTACCTCCTAATAAGGGAGATGTAGGTGACGGCACAGTTATGGAGAGGTTTATACGTGAGCACCAGTATAATTAATTGGATTCTAAAGGAAACAGGAAGCCAATGTAGAGATTGACAAACGGGTGAGGTGTATGAACCTGCATAGGTGTTCATTACAGACTGCAGAGGCAGAATTTGGGACCTCTTAAGGCCAGAGAGAAGGAGGTTACTGTATTCAAGGTGGGAGATAACAAGAGCTTGGATGAGCATTTTAGCAGAGTCCTGATTAAGACAGGACGGATGTGTGCAATGATTTTAGGTGGAAGTAGCAAGATTTGGTTAGTGACTGAATGTAAAGAGTAAAGGATAGATCAGAGTCCAAGAGGACCCCGAGGCAGGGAGCCTGAGAGGTAGAAGTAATGGTGGCACCAATCGCCTGAAGGGAAATGGGTGCAGGAATGGAGGTTCTAGAGGGAGGGAAGACGGAAAGTTCAGTTTTAGAGAGGCTGAGCTTTAGGAAACGTGAAGTCATCCAGTCGGAGACAGCTGATAGGAGGAAAGAGATCGGGTAAAGAAAGGTAGATTTGGGTGTCGTCAGCATAGAGATGATATCGGAGTCCATAGGAAGAGATGAGGTTGCCCAGAGAGGCGGTATAGATTGAGAAGAGTAGGGTACCCAGAACAGAGCCTTGAGGTACCCCAACTGAAAGAGGAAAGAGCAAAGGATACAATGAAGGAATGAAGAGGGATATAGGAAGAGATCCAGGAGCGAATGGTGTCACTGATGCCAAGTTGACACAGCGTGAGGAGCAGGAGAGGGTGGTCAACAGTCTCAAATGCAGCGGAAAGGTCAAGAAGAATAATGAGGGAGAAGTGACCTTTGGTTTCAGCGGCAGCTAAATCATTAGTCACCTTGGTCAGAGCAGTCTCGGTAGATTGTTGGGAGTGAAAGCCGGACTGGTGCAGATTGAGTAGAGAGTTAGCAGCGAGAAAACCGGTGAGCTGGTTATAGATCAGGCGTTCTAGGATTTTGGAGGCAAAGAGGAGCAGAGAGATGGGACGGTAGTTTGAGAGGGAGGTGGGGTCAAGAGATGGCTTCTTTAGAATGAGGGTGATCAGATCATGTTTAAAGGCAGAAGGGAAGACTCCAGAGGTGAGGGAGAGGTTAAAAATATGAGTCAATGCAGGGTCAATTACTGGTAGGACAGACTGAATAAGGTGTGAGGGGATGGGGTCAACTGGATAGGTGGTTGGGCAGGAGGATATGAGAACTGTGGAGACATCCTCCTCCGAGACCAGAGAAAAGGAAGACATAGTAGAAGAGGGGGCAGGGAGTGAGGGAGTCAGTGGGGTAGAATGGTTAAAGGAGGAGGGCAGACTCTGACCTTTCCAAAGCCACCTCACTTAACCTTGTGCGATGTACAATTCGGAGATGCAGGGTTGCAAAGTCCCCCTGTGTCTGCTCACTGCAGTGCCACGGTCTAGGTTGTGAATGAACCAATGTGATGCATCACCAGATACACACTTGCTGGTAGTGTGGAAAATGAGAAGGTAAGGTAGTGCAGCATCACTGTGCACTTTATAATTGTAAACTGAATAATTGTGCTGTGTTAGGAAAAAAAAAGCGAGAAAAAATATTTTAATAGATATTTAAATTTTATATAACTCTACCTATATTTGGTATCACTGGAAAGGCTGTAAGCAGGCCTTTCTAATGCTACCTCATATGTCAATCTAGCCCATAGGGCTCCAGAGATACAGTGGTCTAAATTATTGCAAATTGTAAAAACAAATAACCTTTTTTTTACACACACATAGAGCAAGGCGCCCACTTGTAACAGGCGCCTGTAGGCACATGCCTACTCTGCCTAATTATAAATCCAGCCCTGTGCGTTCGGCGGTTCATTGAATGTGTTTGGTGGTGTAAGGATCGATTCAGTGGTTTTTGGATTTGTTCAGTGGTTTTTCGTCGGCGTTCGGTGCATCGATTTGGCGCACTTCGGGGACCCTGCAGTGAATGCTGAATTCACTGCAGGGCCAACAAATTAACGGTGCAGAAGTGCACTGAAGGAGAGCAGGTGCTCTCCCTTACACGTTGTCATCTGCTATTGCTGCTGGAGTGCAACCCATCTATTTTATCACCCCCAATATATTTAGGAGGATATTCAGTAAGTACCAGTGTTGCAACATCAACAAACACCAGAATTTCACAAAGGTAAAATTCAAAGAGAGATAGGAGGAGCTTCATTGCGCAGCTTCTTTTGTCACTCTTTGGATTTTAATTTTGTGAATTGTCAAAGTTTGTTGCATTCGTGAGCATTTGCATCTTTTACAAGCATCACAGCTCTTCAAATAGCTCCCTTAGAGTTAAAAACTTCTGTTTATCAACCTCTCATGTGTAGGTTATATTTATACAGTGTAATGGATCTCGTCATGTTGTTCCGAAGTGGATTTTCCATATGTTCATTTACTTCTGGTCTAAAAGTGATTAGTGTGATTTATTATTCCGCTTTAGTGATTTAACACAGCAGTTTCCTCTCACGCTGTGCCACTGACATCAACACAGCAGAACAATTGCCATCCTTGTGACTGTTCCCTAGTTAATACTGAAGCGCCATTTCTCCATTTTGTGTGTCCAAAGAGCAGTGACGTGCGGTGACAACAGTGGCTGGTGAGGCACTGACTAGTATCAGAGCCAGATATACAAAGGGTTACGCAGTCACAATTTATGCATTTGATTATCGTTCTATAGGAGAATAGAGTTTCACTATTTATACTCATGGTTACCAATTAAAATATATATTGCATGGTCTCACTGAGATATTTACAAATGCTGTCCCTCAGGGGTCAAGTACTGGGAAAAAAAGTGAGGGAACTCACCCAAGAATTCCACAACCCCCATTACCTGAATATATATATATATATATATATTATATATTCACGAGTATAGCAGTATGGAGTGATACCTTTTTTATTCGACTAACGTTCCATGTAAAAGACAAGCTTTCGAGAGTGTAACGCTCTTCTTCAAGTCTGGAAGCTTACTGATCAGTGAAAGGTATCACTACGTACTGCTATACTCATGATTTTGTCAACTGGACTAAAACAGCCTATTGAATTTTTATTTATATATATAATATATATATATATATATATATATATATATATATATATATATATATACCCAGGCACAGATCCTCCCAGTATTAAATATATATCCAGGCATCAGACCCCCCAGCATTATATGCCCAGGCACAGATACCCCCCTGTATTATATATATCCAGGCACATGACCCCCAGTATTATATACACAGGCCTCCCAGAATTATACACCCAGGCACAGGACCCCCCCCCCCAAAATGATATACACAGGCACTGGACCCCCAAGAATAATATGCACAGGCACGGGACCCCCCAGAATAATATTCACAGGTACTCAACCCCCAGAATAATATACACAAGCACTGGACCCCCAATATACACAGGACTCCCAATATACACCGGCACTGGACCATCAGAATTATATACCCAAGCACTGGACCCCCCCAAGAATAATATGCACAGGCATTGGACCCCCAGAATAATATACACAGGCACTGGACCCCAATATACACAGGACCCCCAATATACACAAGCACTGGACCCCAGTATACACAGGCACCGGACCCCCAATATACACAGACACTGGACCCCCGAGATTGTATATATATCCAGCCAGCAGCACACTCATTCAGACCTTTAGATTCAGATGGGGACCCGCTTGCACCAGCGTGCTTTTGCTCCTCCACGCGGTCGCCGGTTACTGAAGGCTGTGATGAGCTCTCGCAAGATCTCGCCTGTAGGTAGTGTCTCATCCTTCAGAGGATGGCGGCCGCGCGAGGCAGCACGCTGTGCGGCCGGCTTAACTGTGTTGGGCTCGGGCAGGGCTGGGACAAAAAATTGGCCCTGGACTTCATCCATGAGAGTGGCCCAATCCAATTATGCAAACACGCAGGGTCGCATTAAGAACTCTATGGGCCGGAGCAAAAGATTTTGTTTGGATTTTTTGACATTTAATGAAAATATATATTTTTTATTATTTTATATTGTGTGCAATTTAGGTGCTTTGCGTTTCCCTGCATTTCAGCGCTCTTTGGATGATTCCATTTCGCCAAAAATACAGCGAATTCATTATTGAAAATTCATTGTGTTTTGCCGAAAATGGAGTCACTGAAACAGTTTGCCCCCTCAATTCATATTAATAGCCCCTCTATCGCCCCAATTCATATTAATAGCCCAATTCATATTCTATCGCCCCAATTCATATTAATAGCCCTCTCTATCGCCCCAATTCATATTAATAGCCCTCTCTATCGCCCCAATTCATATTAATAGCCCCTCTATCGCCCCAATTCATATTAATAGCCCCTCTATCGCCCCAATTCATATTAATAGCCCTCTCTATCGCCCCAATTCATATTAATAGCCCTCTCTATCGCCCCAATTCATATTAATAGCCCAATTCATATTCTATCGCCCCAATTCATATTAATAGCCCCTCTATCGCCCCAATTCATATTAAAAGCCCCTCTATTGCCCCAATTCATATAAATAGCCCTCTCTATCGCCCCAATTCATATTAATAGCCCAATTCATATTCTATCGCCCCAATTCATGTTAATAGCCCCTCACACTAAACACTCACACACTGTTATACTGTGCACACAGGTATATAAAATAAATCTTAAATTTTATGCACTGAGCAAAGCATAACACACACACACACACGCTGTAAACTAATCCCTGGGTGGACTAAGCAGATCACAGGAGGTAAATGATGCCAGGCAGACCTCCATGTGCTGGCTGCTTTACAGATTGGGCACAGAAAGTAACAGAGGCATAATAAGTCATCGTGCATGGACAGGCAGGAGATCTGGCTTAATCCTGCATGTCTCCCCTTCGACCATCCCCCCATCCTCCTACCTGCCGTGAGGGTCAGAGGCTGAGCTGCCTGTCACAGCTGCAGAAAGGGAGGCCTAGGTGAACATCTCACACAGCAGCCAGACTTCCCTGTCCCTCTAGATCCAATGTGTGTGTGTGTGGGGGTGCAGCCAGCGAGGAGCAAGGTGGTCTGAAGCGCAGGTGAGAGGAGTGGGGGGGAGGGGGAGACTGGTGCTGACAGTGTGAGTTGGGACAGGCTGCCTTACTTACCCGATCACCCCAGGCAGCCGTTGCGGGGGGGGGGTAAGTGCAGCCTCAATTGTCTCACGCACTATAATATAACCCTCCTCCTCCTCACAAAACATGCACAATATATACTCACCTACAGCCGGAATATACCACTGGTAACCCCCCGGAATATTCCACAGGTACACCCCCTCCCTCTCTTCCTCCACAGCCCGGGTACTCACCGCAGCACACTGAGCGCATGTGCGCGCAAAGATAAACACACACACACACACACAGTATGTGTGTGTTTATCGCACACACATGCGCTCAGCACTTTCTGGAGGGGGTTTGTCACAGTAACACTTCTATGATCTGCCTGCCCGCCCCCCACGATTGACGAGGACAGTCACATGACTGTCCTGCGTCAATCAAACCATGGGAGCACTGCCTCCCATGGTGGGCTTTTTAAAAAAAAAAAAAAAAAAACTTGCTTGAGACAATGGAGCTTTCCCATTGGCTCAAGCTTCATTTGCTGTCATTGCCTGGAGGCAATGACGAGCTTGCCTGCCACCAGCTTGAGCTCCGCAATTAGTGTAGCGTTGGGCTGCGTAAATTGCGTAGCCTAGGCTGGCTCAGTGCTGCCCCTGCTGTCTGTGTAGTGTATTACACACACACACACAGCAGCCGGCAAACTGTGAAAGTGAAAGTGAAAGCGCAGGAGAAAAAAAAGCGGACAGAGAGAAGAAGCAAGCACAGCGAGGGAGCGAGGAGAGGGGAGTATGAGTATAAATAACAATTTATTTACAGTTTAAATGTACATACACACACATCACATGTCATTACACACAATGAGCTCATTAATTTACTGGCATGGCAGGGGAGGCCCTGCCTCCCCTGCCACCCCTGACTGCATGTCCCTGCCAAAGAGTCTTCTACAAGATTCTGAGTTGTCATGCCATTGCTCCTCGTAACAGCATTGAGATTACCCATACTGCACATGTTCCTTTTTAAGTCACGTGCTACCATTAAGATTAATACTTTTTTGAGCCCTAGATTACAGATGCACCATTATGATACATGATTATTTTACTTAAGGAATGTCATTTAGAATTTACACAATTTGAAACCAAATTAGTGTACCGAACAAAGAGAATTTATGTAATAGAAGCAGTGTATGTAAACTGGAGATGGAATGAATTATTTTCTTTAAACCGAAGCAATATAAATCAGTGACTGATGAGTGGAAACAGACAACAGGTCACCCTGAAAATAGCACCAGCACATGAGCCTAGCACGTGGGTAAAACTAATACTACACAAATGGCTGCCATTTGTACAAACACCCCGGGACACCCCGGGGTCCACAAAACATACATACAATCTCTTAATGCAATAACAATTATAGCCTACAGTTATAAGGAAACACATTTAAATTCCTTCAATTCGTTCTTAAAGATCCTAAAAAGCATGAAAAATAAATATATCAAATTGTAAATCTGAGAAAATGGACCAGAGAGACTGGCAAATACTTTATATAACACAGCACTTCCCAAACCTGTCCTCAGGACCTGCTAACGAGCCAGGTTTGCCAGATATCTGAAGCTCAGCACAGGTGATAGGATTTGCTGCTCAGTGATTGCAATATTTAGTCTACATTTCCCCAAGGTGATCCTTAAAATCTGGCCTGTTAGTGAGTTCCTGAGGACCAGGTTTGCGAAACACGGATATAACATATATTGGACTTATTCCTGGTCAAATCAATCAGAAACCAATGGCTGTACAGGTGCTGCTTATTTTTGCATAATGTGACCATGTCAATATGAACACTTATGGCTTAACTGTGCATGTGATCCCTGTCCTGGCTTCTAATTAAAGGCGTTTAATTGTTTTTCCATTATTTACCATAATAACAGACTCCACCCTGTCTAATTATAACTCTTTTCTTTTATATAGATATACAGCAGCAGTTGCAGAAAGCAGAACTGGATTTCCAGAAAGCAATAACGGAAACGGAGCACTACAAGGAAATTTCCATGTAAGCTGAGAGCGTATTGTTATTATTTGAGACATGGTGTTTTCTAGTTATGCGTTACCCCATCAATATATGGATTATATAACTGTCTGGGAAGGGGCTGCAGGCTCTGTCACTTTCTCGTATTGTACTGTTGTGGCAATTGTCAAAGGCGCAGTGCTCAGAAAATATTGTGTGTGTGGGGGGGGGTTTCCAATATGGAGGAAAATTCATCTCTCTACTGGCCAACGACAAATTGGAGGAGTTGGAGTCTTATACCAAACGAGATGTTATTCTAACGGCTCCAGCCGCTATTCCATTGCAGGACGATACTGTGAATTAGAGCTGTTAACTTGTGGCGAGCTGTTGAAGAAGGAGCTAATCCAAAAAGGATTTGAAAAGTGAAACGCTGTTTGCAAACAAACTACTGAGCGAAAATGTCTGAAATTTACATATGAGGTCCAATGAATGATAATAAAAAGGGCTGTTACAGAAAAAAATAAGTAAAGTTCAAAAAAAAATTTTAACCACTTGGCTGCTAAGCTGAGCGCATCCTAGCACAGGAGGCAGCAATCAGCCGGAATTCCGGCTGATTGCTGGCTCCCCCCCGGTGCGGCTGACATCTGCATGTCAGCCCGGCACTCCGGGACCCCGGGGGGAAGATAGATGTCATTGCGGCGGCGCAATGACATCTATTTCAGGCCCCCCCCCCCGCGATTGCGAAGGAGGTGCCTGAAAGGTGAAAGGGAGGGGGGGAGGTCCTTCGGACCTCTCTCCCTCCCGATTGCCGGGGTCAAGCAGCTAAAGGCAGGCACGGTTTGGAAGGGCACAGCCTACCCTTCCAAACCGTGCCTGCCTTTAACCCCTTGGGTGCCGGATCACGATTCGGCGCCGAAAAGCGCCGAATCGTGAACCTCTCCCGGAGCTGGCCGACATCTTGGATGTTGGCCAAGCTTCCAGGAATGCCCCCTGACGACTGGCGTCATCGTACATAGCGCGATGACGTCAGTCCTGGAGTTAACCCCTAATTGCCACCGATGGTGGAGATAGGGGGTTCATTGGAACCCCCTATCTCCCGATCCGTGGCAGCTAGGGGTTAATGTTAATCTTAAGAGCATGGCCTTTCCAACGATACCAAACATGACCATGTAAAGGTTAATTAAAAATATATATATATTTATTTTTAAAAAATTATAAAAAAAAAATAAACAAGTTTTTTTTTTGCTTTGTTTTGTTAATGCAGCAATATTGTTCCCATTTCAATTATAATGAGAACAATGATGCTGCACTAACAATTTTTGTATGGGGTGCATTTGTTAAAAATTGCGTAATTTTCCCCCAAAAAAAATGTAACGAGACCCCATTTCTAATTTTTTTAACAAGCGCAACCCATAGAAAATATAACCGCAAATGCTTGTATGTTAAAATATGAAAAAAAACACTTTACACATTGTAAATTTTTGAAAATTCTAATTTTATTGCATTTTTTGTTACTGTACTCCAGGGGTTACAATTGTAATTCTACTACCCTGCAGTTTCTATGTAGTAACCAGCAGATGGCGACCTTCTGTTTGCTCTGAGATTCAAGACTGTGTGGCTCTATGGTTTTGTGTGTGGAGGCAGGGCTGCAAGAGAGGAAGCAAGAGAGAGGAAGCTGGAAGATGATGGTGGCTGAGATTTGTGGTATTGTGTCCAGTGCTGAAGCATCCTGCATAAAGGCTCCCAGCAGACTCTGTATCCAGATCAAAGCACAGAACTGTTCCTGGCAGTGATTGTTCTGCAGAAAGAAGGAATCCCAGTGGAGCAGCTTCTCCCCTTCCTGGACAAAATCTGATTGCAGACTGTGGAGTGGTAAGCTGAGACCTCTCCAATTGGTTTTACAACAAGGCATTCTGACACTGGTTACTAAAGCAGCAGTCTATGACTTCTCTGATCCCTGGAACATCCCAGCATATTACTAAGAAAGTGGATTACAATTATTCTGGGCCCCAACAATGTACACCACCTACCTATGGTACCATTAGGGAAAAGACTAGGGTGGGCCGCAGTATTGTTTGTGGGTAAACTCATACTGACTCTTGCGTTATTTACTTATTCCACTGCATTATGTTTATTTAGACCATTACATTTATTTTTGCATAGAGTTTTGCTGTGCAATACAAAGTTCTATAAAAGACAGCTCTGTGTTGATTTATTGCTTGTTTAAATATGTTCCCAACTGGATCTCACACCCAAAGCCTGGATGTCCAGTTGGGTGGAGGCACTGCCGCAGTCATGTACCCCAACTCCCAGGCAGCAGAGGCTCAGGATCGGCTTGCAGAGTGCTTGAAGGTAACTGAGGTAAAGGACCACAGGGGTATTTGTGGGACTACGCAAAAACCCGTTACAAATGGAGGCACTGCTGAGATGAATTGGGGTACAACCAACAAGGATATATTAATCCCACGGCCCACGTTCTTATTTGCGACAGAATGGGCCCAGCAACAGAAGATACCGTTACACCATGCAGTGATGATATGTCAAGTACCTCCCTACAGCGAGCTGAAGCATGTCACCAAGTGTTTGGAGATTTTACTGGGAATAGAGATTGTTACCATCAGGGATATCTTGCAGAATTTAAATGGTCAAATTTATATGTTAATATATGCCCATACAGATTTGAGAGGCCGCCAGAGGGCCACAAGCCTACACCTTCTTGGAGCAGCACCCGAAGGATGCCCCTTAGTGTACGCTCTTTTGGACAAAGAGGAGGGGCATACTCCACAGCAACCCCTCAGTATAAACCTGAGGGATTTTGATGTATCAAGCCATTCCCAGCCTCGGACCCCTATGTTAGAGAAAACTACCTGGAAATTACCGGTTACACCATTCGAAGTTGGAGCCATTCCAAAACAGACTGTACAATTTTCCAAAGAGCAAGGGGAAATCAACCCTAAGACCACAGGTCTTGTAGTGGTCTCATCTACAATATCGCCACAGCCAGACAGCCCCTTCTTGAGTACCACCAATTCAGGGGAAAGTAACATGGCCGAAATACTACAAAAACTCTCAGAGGCCATAGTAATGGCTACACACACGCACAGCTACCGCAAGCTGAAGGTGTTTTCTGGTAACCAGCCTGTGCCTGTAGGAGAAGAAACCTTTGAAGCCTGGAAGGATAATGCTTTACAATTACTGGAAGAATGGTCTTGTACTGATATTATAAAGAAACAACGGTTAATGGAGAGTCTCCGATCCCCAGCTACAGAAATAATAAGGCTTTACAAGGGAGTGAATGCACAAACTACCGCACAGGATTACATTCAAGCTTTGCAAGATGCTTATGAAAAATCGGAGGACTCTGATGATCTGTTAGTCAAGTTCCTAGCCACTAAGCAGAAGGAGCATGAAAACTCTTCTGACTATATTAATCGATTAAAACTGCTACTAGGAAAACTATTTCAAAAAGGAGCAATCACGGCATCTGAGTTGGATACACGACTATCCAAGCAAATTCAGAGGGGAGGCCTTACCAATGACCCAGTAATGATTATGTTAAGAGTTAAGCTGTATGATCAAGTTTTGTCCTATTCCACACTGATCAACAAAGCAAAAAGATTGGAGGATCAAATGTCCTCATCTCCTTTACGCAAAGGGAATACATTTAAAGCAGCAGAGAAAGAGGATATGGATCTGGCAATTCTTAAAAAGAAGATAGCTGAACTAGAATTATTGTCCAAGCCAGCAGCAAAAAGGACAGATTCTTCTCCTTGTAGACAACTCCACAGGGGGACAATGAGAAGATTGTTACCGGAGGATTCATCCCCCCAAAGCAGCTGTTTTAAATGTGGAAAATTAGGGCACTTTAAGCGGGAGTGTCCCACCAATTCATCAGAGACAGATGTCGAAGTGCTAGCTATTGGACTAGAGAAGGCCTCCGCTTCCAGTGTTTCTAAGAAAAGTAAGAAAGATCATATATCTGTGAGAGCCAAGATCGGGCCCAAATCAATCATACACCTGCAAATAGAGGGTATTTACGCATCCGCCTTGCTAGATACTGGATCTCATGTCACCATCATTTATAGAGACTTCTATGATCATCATTTAAGCCATATTCCTCTGGAGCCTGCGGGAGAGTTGCAGTTGTGGGGAGTGGGATCTCAGGCCCAATCTGTACAGGGATGCATAAGGGTTACTGTAACCATCCCACAATTAAACACAGGAATGATCTGTCCTGTGGAATTGGAAGCTCTTATATGCCCAGTGGAAAGAAAGCCATGTGCTCCAATTATTCTGGGTACCAATGCAAGAATTGTGCAGGACATGTTCAGGACCTATCTTTCTGAAGTGGGAGATGTATCTCTAGCACGACTAATGGAGGTCAGCCCTGTTTTAGGGAAGGAGTGTCGTCGACTAGCCCTACAAGCTAAACATGGGTCATGCTATTACTCAGGAAAAGAGTCTGTATTTCTGAAGCCTGGAGAAACCAAGACTCTACGAGCCATAGCTTCTATGCATCATGAAATATCAGGAGGCATCAGGCAATATCTAGTTGAGTCCTTGACTGAGGAGGATACGAAAAATGGATGGACCCTCATACCTGAAGTGAAAGATTGGCGGAATCACTGGTGTAAAGATTTCCCCATAGTGATAAAGAATTTCACACCTACTGAGGCCAGAATTGATCGTCACCAGAAGATTGGCGTAATTCACTTGATAGAGCAGGTATCTTAAGTAATCAGTAACCTTGAAGGATGTATAGATTTTGATCTGGAAGATTCTCCTTTACCACAAGAATGGAAAGATAGACTCCGATCCAAACTAATTACAAGAGAGGAAGTCTTCTCCAGGGAAGAATTGGATGTGGGATGCGCAAGAAGTGCCACACATGCTATTAGACTTTCTAACTCAACTCCTTTCAGGGAGAGATCAAGGAGAATACCCCCGCGAGATGTAGAGGATGTCTGTGATATATTACAACAGATGGAAGAATCTGGTATTATTAAAGAGTCCAGAAGCCCATATGCCTCACCCATAGTGATAGTTAGGAAAAAGAATGGCACAGTTCGGCTCTGCATAGACTATCGCACTCTGAATAAGAGAACAGTGCCAGATCAGTACACACTACCATGGATAGAAGATCTGTTAAATACCCTTTCTGGAAGCCAGTGGTTTAGTGTTCTTGACTTGAGATCTGGGTATTATCAAGTTCCACTGAATGAGGAGGATCAGGAAAAGACAGCCTTCATTTGCCCTTTGGGGTTCTATGAGTTTACTAGGATGCCTCAAGGAATCACAGGAGCTCCTGCCACATTCCAAAGGCTAATGGAAAAGACTGTGGGGGATATGAATCCCAAGGAGTGCCTAGTGTATCTGGATGATCTCATAGTGTTTGGAAGGACCCCGGAAGAACACGAACAGCGATTACTGAAAGTGCTGGATCGACTCCAAGCAGAGGGTCTGAAATTATCATTAGACAAATGTCGATTTGCACGGGACTCTGTCACATATATAGGTCATATCGTTTCTGCAGAAGGAGTAGCAACGGACCCGGCCAAAATTGAAGCAGTGGTGAATTGGCCTAGGCCAGATACCATCAGTGAGCTACGTTCATTCCTAGGGTTCTATGGTTATTACCAAAGGTTCGTGAAGGACTACTCGAAGATTGCTCGAGAGTTACATAATTTGTTAAAGGTTACCTCTGATATAGAAGGTGCTAAGGTACCCAGTCCTAAAGACTCCTTCGGAAACAAATGGACTTCAGGATGTGAAGAAGCCTTTTTAACCTTGAAAGAAAGACTTACAGAAGCCCCAGTCTTGGCGTATGCAGACCCCGAGAAGCAGTATGTGCTCCATGTCGATGCCAGTATGGAGGCCCTAGGGGGTGTATTACATCAAAGCTACCCAGAAGGGTTAAGACCCGTGGCATACATAAGCAGAAGTCTAACTGGTGCAGAGAAAAACTATCCAGTCCACAAGCTAGAATTCTTGGCTCTTAAGTGGGCAATTGTAGACAAATTGCATGACTATTTATATGGTACAACATTTGAAGTAAGGACAGATAATAATCCACTTACATATATTCAAACTACGGCTAAGCTAGATGCCACAGGACACAGGTGGCTGGCAGCATTGTCAAGCTATAATTTTAGCCTTAAATACAAGCCAGGCCCCAAGAATGTCAGTGCAGATGCTCTGTCTCGCAGACCTGGACTGCTTCCTCATGAAGAAAAGGAAGAATGGGAAGAAATTCCTGGGCCAGGGGTAGGGGCTTTTTGCCACACCTATGTAGTGGCCGAGAAACAGGAGGAGTTCTCTGACCTTAGAGGAATAGATTCCATCAGTTACTCCTCAGAAGCAGTACCAGAGATATTTTGTGCTCCAGTCATCCTTCAACATTGGTCTCAAATAACCAATGAAGAAAAAAAAGAAAGCCCAATCACAGGATTGGTATATAGGGACAGTCCTCAAGGCGATGAGAGTTAAGAATCCTAAATTGCTGAGCTCCCTTCCAATAGGACAAAGAGACGTGTACCGGAGAGAGTGGAGTAAACTACATCTGGAAGATGGGATCCTTTATAGGATTTTGAAATACCAGGACCTCCCAGGTCGAAAGCACCTGGTACTACCTCATAGATACCGGGGAATAGTCATGAGAGCTCTACATGATCAACCTGGTCATCTTGGAGTTGACAAAACCTACGGACTGATACAAGACCGGTTCTATTGGCCTCGTATGAGAGAATGTGTTGAACATTATGTGAAAACCTGCAGAAGATGTATTCAGAGAAAGACCCTACCTGTGAGAGCTGCCCCTATGGGCCACCTTAAAAGCACAGGGCCCCTGAATCTTGTGTGCATGGACTATCTATGTATTGAGAATGATACTACTGGAATCGGGAATCTCAAGCCACTGGTGACCTCCCCAAGTACAGGGCAGGAGTCGAAGCTTCCCAGGCACGGTCAGAAAGTGCTCTTCCCCAGCGACTTCCAAGACACAGCACCAGGGTACGGCAGCCTCCTACAGCCTTGGTTTATGATCATATAGGAGAACCTAGCTATGCTCCAGTGACACAGGCATCATGTAAAATGACCTCCTTTCTCCAAGCGCTAGCTGAAATCGTAAATGAAAATCATTCTCTGTTTTAGCGTAGTTGGCCAGCTAGGATGTCATTGTATTAGCTAGCACTGTTATTGTAGGCTTTTATAAATGTTTTATACGGTTTGGTTTTTGATCGCTTCCTGTCCAGGACTTGCCAGTGGAAGGTAAGTTATTTTCAAAGGGGAACATGTAACCCCTGGAGTACAGTAATTCTACTACCCTGCAGTTTCTATGTAGTAACCAGCAGATGGCGACCTTCTGTTGCTTTGAGATTCAAGACTGTGTGGCTCTATGGTTTTGTGTGTGGAGGCAGGGCTGCAAGAGAGGAAGCAAGAGAGAGGAAGCTGGAAGATGATGGTGGCTGAGATTTGTG
This sequence comes from Leptobrachium leishanense, assembly GCA_009667805.1. Lineage (NCBI taxonomy): Eukaryota > Metazoa > Chordata > Amphibia > Anura > Megophryidae > Leptobrachium > Leptobrachium leishanense. The sequence continues at coordinate 113,198,495 of CM019066.1, forward strand.
GTATTGTGTCCAGTGCTGAAGCATCCTGCATAAAGGCTCCCAGCAAACTCTGTATCCAGATCAAAGCACAGAACTGTTCCTGGCAGTGGTTGTTCTGCAGAAAGAAGGAATCCCAGTGGAGCAGCTTCTCCCCTTCCTGGACAAAATCTGATTGCAGACTGTGGAGTGGTAAGCTGAGACCTCTCCAATTGGTTTTACAACAAGGCATTCTGACACTGGTTACTAAAGCAGCAGTCTATGACTTCTCTGATCCCTGGAACATCCCAGCATATTACTAAGAAAGTGGATTACAATTATTCTGGGCCCCAACAATGTGCACCACCTACCTATGGTACCATTAGGGAAAAGACTAGGGTGGGCCGCAGTATTGTTTGTGGGTAAACTCATACTGACTCTAGCGTTATTTACTTATTCCACTGCATTATGTTTATTTAGACCGTTACATTTATTTTTGCATAGAGTTTTGCTGTGCAATACAAAGTTCTATAAAAGACAGCTCTGTGTTGATTTATTGCTTGTTTAAATATGTTCCCAACTGGATCTCACACCCAAAGCCTGGATGTCCAGTTGGGTGGAGGCACTGCCGCAGTCATGTACCCCAACTCCCAGGCAGCAGAGGCTCAGGATCGGCTTGCAGTGCGCTTGAAGGTAACTGAGGTAAAGGACCACAGGGGTATTTGTGGGACTACGCAAAAACTCGTTACACAATATACATACAGGACATGACGTATACATATAATAATGATATGTTATGAATCTGCCGCGTCTGCCGGAAGGAACGATATATAATATGTCTGGGTCATATAATAAAATAAGGCTTCAAAACGTGGTTAAACGTGATGAGCGAAACCAGTAAAAATTAGCTCAGCACAGAGGCGTGAAATGCCTCAGCAGCGAAAGTGTTAAAAGATCAGAATTTAAAAGAGAAGAAAAAAAAAACCCCGAAAAATGCTTAAAATATCCTAAGAAATCTATAAATAAAGAGACTCTTTACTGCAGAATATTATAATCAACGGTTTATTAGATATTGAATTAAAACGGGAATATTTTTAACATTGAAGCCTATGGGATTCGCCTGAATAAACCTGCCGAATAAAACCACCGAATTGCAGGGCATTTCGGGAACCTTTCACTGCTGGTTTTTGTTCTCTGAATAGACGAAGCATTGCTTCTCTATGGGGATTTCACTGCCCTTGAATAGGCACCGTATGTGCAGGCAATTCGCCAAAATTTGGCGAATTGCCTGCTCTCTGGGTAGCCGAATGGCCAGGAAAGGTAACCGTACGCTGAATTTCAGCATTCGGTTACCTTTCTCCAGAAATTCCGATCTCTTTGAATAGCCCTGACAGTGAGTGTATTTTCTAGATATTTATTTTCTGTTAATCTGTATATTTGTGTTTAGTTTTTAACATCTTGCATTTATTACTTTGTATTTCTGCACCTACTGTAATAATTCAATGCTCTTGAACCCAGGACATATTTGAAAATGAGAGAGATCTCAATGTATCATTCCTGGTAAAATACTTTATAAATAAATAAAGAAATAAATAAATCCCTTACAACCTTAATCCTGTAGTGCGGGCCAGCACAGTGCACTGGTTCCTTTATCTGCAGACAGTGCAAGATTGGGATAAAGTAGTTCCCTGTGATCTTCTACCAACCTTGCATGACCCCACGTATGCGAGCTCATGGCAAATTCATGCTGGCTTCATAGAGTTCTATGGAATGAAGGAACCAATAACAGTGGCAGTGTGCAGAGCTTCTATTGCTATCCACCAGTGGCTCACAAATATTCCATCTCAAGCTGCTGCTACGGTGGCTCAGTTGGAAAAGGGCTCTTAATAGTGAGCTACAAATGAAAAACAGCTCTGACAGGATTTTCCCATTTTCAATGGCTCAGTTGAAATGGGGCCTTTGGTTGTTACAAAATAAATATATAAATAAAATAAAACATCCTATTTCATATAAAGCTTTTATCTAAATTGTTTTTGTAAAAGGAAAAATTAGACAACATATTCCAAGAAACCGTTACTTCTACAAAGCAGATTAATAAAAGCATGTGTTTTATGTACATTTTTGCACAAAAAAGAACAGGTTATAGGTCTCTCCAGTATGAAAGCAACAGCAGTTGCACTAAGGGTTGACAAACTGCAGGCCCGATCACAACCTGGACGTTGAAGGCAAGACACAAATGCAAAAGTTATGCATTTGCCTTTTTCTATTTGCGGCCTCGCCTCTTAATGTCCGTATTACGACCCAGCTGCTTTGTAGCACCTCGAGTTGTAATACTGGTGTTATCTGCCCCAGGAGTCCATAGAACTCCATGGAGATGGAGAAATTTTGAGGGCGCTTTGCAAGATCTGGCCAGAATGGCAGAGGAATACGCGGAGGAATACTGGGAACTATTTGTTCCTAGTATAGCTTTGCCCGCGGAGCAAAGAAGCATCGAATCGCGCTGCTATCTCCACCGAGGGATCTGAGGGGAGTATATGATTTTTGGGTGAGTTTAGATTTGCATGTTATGTGAGTGTGCTGAAGCGCAATCCGTTAACACCAGGGTTTGAAAGGTGTTATTTTTCTCAGAATACGTCAGATGCACATAGGGAACAAGCTGGCTGGAATAGCTCATTCTCCCATACAAAGTATAGGAGACATTAATTTACAGTAACCTGGCGTAACATGTAAGCTGAGCTTGCGTCTCGCATGTAATTTTGCTGTTAAAAAAACCAAGCACAGCTCTCGAGCCGTTCTGCTGTACGCCTCGAGCACTGTGCTAAACGGGTATAGGGCCCCAGATGTTTCTGAAAAGAATAATGCCAGAACTCTGATTCCTTTGAATAATTCTCCTAATTTACATGTGTGCAAATTTTATGTGATCCTTTGTGTCGATATTGTGTACTGGCCCACAGATATATCCAGCGGACAGCTGATCTGCACATTGTTAGATGTACGTAGAGCAGAGCTGTTATGCACAGATAACCCTCCTGACTTCCTTCTTTTTATGGTGAAAAGCAGAGAGGAGTTACAAAGCTGTACGACACAGTCTTCTAAATGGACAGAAAACCGGAATAATGTGACTAGATGTTATTCTAGCAGGTCTGCAGAGCTGTACAGTGCATTAGGCTTGTGCACCGATTTTTTTTTTCGGTTCGATTCGGTTCGATTTTTCGGATTTTTAAACTTTTCGATTCGGCTCGTTTCGACCGATTTCTGTTTCGATTCGGTTCGGCTCGATTCGTTTTTCGCGTACATTTTTTTTTGGAATATCGACTATTTTTCGTATTTTCGTGTCACTTAGCTCGTTTTTTGTATCGACTTTTCGTGATTTCGGAAATTTTCGTTTTTCGGAATTGTACATGTATTCGGAATATCGACCATTTTTCGTATTTTCGTGTCACTTTCCTCGTTTTTTGTATCGACTTTTCGTAATTTCGTAAATTTTCGTTTTTTCGGAACGTCTGTTCTCCTCGTTTCAAAGCAATAAATTTCGATTTGACACATTTCAAGTCCATTCGAAAATTCCGAAAATATTTCGTTTCGGCTCGGAAAACTTTTCGGATCTGCCATTTTCGGATCTAAAAATTTTCGGAAATTCGGCCGCATCCGAAAACACGAATCGGGAAATTTCGTGGAAATTCCGAAACCCGAAACGCACATCCCTACAGTGCATAATATGTAGTGTGGTGCCATTCATCAGTCCTATGTAGCTGTACAGTGTGTAATCTATTGGAGGCAGCTGGTCAGCAGAATTGTACAATGTAAAATGTATAGTGAAGCATCATGCAGCTGGTATGCAGATCATTACGGTACATTATGTGGTGATGTGACTGACTTGCCTATTTAAAAATCTGAGAATCGGACTGGCGAGCACATATAGCACTTAGAGTTAAACTTACATCTTAATTTTCTTTCTTCGTCTGTTCTGCATTTGACAAGCATGGCTTTGTTTATTTCAAGAACAAAAGCCACAGACATTGATTTGCTATTGTTTCCAGTCCAAGAGATATAATCCACCATATTCTTCTCTCCAGCCGTGTTTATTTCCCTGATGACTATAACATCGTTCTCTGTAGATCACCCAGTGACTCCTCATTGAAATTCATGATTTGAGAAATTGAATGCCTAACAACTTGCAAATGTTTAGAGCACATAGCAACAATTTATTTGTAATGGTGATATAATTACAATCGCCGTCGGATCTGCCTTTAAGCACTTTGCCAAATTTGAATATTCATTGTGTGAGAGAAAGGGACGCCAGCACGAATTTGAACAAGTCTGCCAACTGCTGGTGGACTTTAAAACCCATTACTCTAGTGCAGGGATCTCAAATTCTGACCCCCCCCAAATGTTTCTGAACTACAACTCCCATGATGCTCTGGCCATCTATTGCATTCGAATAATCCTAGGAATTGTAGGCTTTCAACATTTGGGGGGGGCGGAGTTTGAGCTCCCTGCTCTAATTTCCACGACCTGGTCAAAACTCTTGCTAGGAGATTACCTAGTAATCAAAATGCATTTTTTAAATTTACTGGTGTTTCCAAGACTGGGTTGAGCGCGATATTCACTTTTTTTCTCTTTTTGCGCTATTTTCAGGAATTCGAAAAGAGGAAGTTTTCTTATTTTATGAAATCCTTCACAAACAAAGAAACATATCCACAGCATTTATTTAATGATTTGTCTGATTGTGTAACAGAATAGGGCACTCCGTGACCTTGTATATGGGGGACATTTCTCCCTTCTGTAAGCTTATCACACCAAACCTATAGGTGAGATAGGATTTGGATGTATGTGATCGAACAAGGGGCCTAGGAGAACCTTGGAGAAGTTTGTACCAGCCGCCAGGGATGTGACATGCTTCATTTGTGACTTCCAAAAAAGCTGGACCCACCCAACAATGGGCGTGCCAGTCATTGGTATTGAATGAAAGGGATGGGTCTTCCCAGAGAGGGAGGTTGGGTCTCCATGCCTCTCAGAGAAAGCTGTGCAAATTGTTTCTTTGGTAAGCCAATGTCTTCCCAGAGAGGGGGGTTGGGTCTCCATGCCTCTCAGAGAAAGCTGTGCAAATTGTTTCTTTGGTAAGCCAATGTCTTCCCAGAGAGGGAGGTTGGGTCTCCATGCCTCTCAGAGAAAGCTGTGCAAATTGTTTCTTTGGTAAACCAATGTCATGTGGTGCCAGGGGTGTACCAGGTGAGCTCAGTATGCAGTGACCCAGAGACCAAAGTAGTGTTGAAAAACAAGGGATTTATTGGAATTTAAAACAATAATAGGGACTCAGCATAAACAAATACAAGTGGATAAGGCTGGTTACTGTGGACAGGTTGGACGGGGTAGGAATAGGACTGGACAGTGGACAAAGGATACAGAGAACAATGGTAGAAAGGATATGCAGGTAACAAAGACGCAGGGACACCTCCATAAAGGAGGTGGACGTCTACATCTGTGACCGTAGCAGGTGCAGGAGGTGTGTGATAAAATCCTGGAATGGAGCACCAGGCCAGAAGGCTGCGAACTGGATATACTGAAGGAATGGACTGGATCTCCAGCGCAAGGCTGCAGAGGGTTGCCAGTTTCAGATGACTATAGAATCAAGGATTATGCAGAAGAAGAATCCATAAAGCACATCCAACAGTGCAGTAATCAGTGAAATTAGCAAACGAGGGCTGTAAATTTGCTGTGTGCCAACAATAAAGTATTTGTAGTAATCAATGTATCTGATAATAATACACGGTGGTAAGAATAAAGCAATGGTCCTCCTAGACCTAGAATTTTTTTTCCCCCATTCTGCATATTTGCACACTATTTGATGGACATTTAAGACTGACTGATGAAGGTTTTGGTAGCCGAAACACGTCTCAGCGAACTATATGTACAACCTTTTATTCTTTATTAATAAATTCACATTTTAACCCTTTACTTGCCGTCTGTGCTTCCACTCCCTGCACATTGCACTTTGCTTCTACCCAGGAACCGAGGATTGGCGATCCAAGGGGTCAGAATATTCACTACAGATGAACCTGATGCCCTTAAAGATACAGAGCTCCTATAATTGGTGAATGTTGCTCCTACTGTCTCCACCCTGTGATATACAGTGTTATACTATGGGAGCGCCGTCTCCGTGTTCCTTTTATCTCTCCTAAGTGACCTACACCGAAAAAGAAGGGCAGCGCCACTCTTTATTGGGCCAGAGGCCCATAATCCCAGAGCCAGGACCAAGTGTGGCTCTATTAAATATGTCGAGGGACGTGACCGCAAGCACTTTCTGCCCTCAGGAGGATCCCCCAATTTATGAGTATCCCCAGACAACTCTACCACTTTTTTTCCCCCATTTGCATTATGCACTTTCAATAAACTGTGGGGTTTGTTTTTTTTTTCATTTTTTTTCACGCATTAATAGCATCACGGTCACCTTATTGACTATTTCTGGCACAGGCTATTTTATTGCCATTGTTTGACACTGCCACTTTTTATGTGTTTGATGTTCTTAAATTGCCTCTATGAGGACCATTGTTATATTCTCACCACCGTGTATTATTATCAGATACATTGATTCTGTCACTAGTTTATTATTGGCACACGTCAAATTTACAGCCCTCATTTGCTAATTTCACTGATTACTGCACTGTTGGATTCGCTTTATAGATTCTTCTTCTGCCTAATCCCTGTATGGCACATATTTTGGTTGTTTTATTTGTGCTTTTACCTTTGTCATTATATCCATTTTAGGCAGCATCACATCTACTCATTTATTTATTTTCTGCATGTTTGCATTGCTGTTTGATTATACCACTTAATTTAATAGGAATTTACCATATCGCACTATTGCATCCCCTTTTTATAGATTATAGAATCAATGCTGGTATGGGTCCTTCTTGCCGTTTTGTCAAGTCTGTGGTGATGGGTGTGACCGCCAGATGGATAGTGCCCTCAGTTCAAGATTGTGCTGTATAAAGTAGGATAGTTTGGGGCTATTAAGAAGGTTTACTCACTGTACTAGATATGTGGGAGATGGAATATTTTATAACGCAAAGTTTATTGAAGAATCAATAAAAGACACTGTATAAAAAAATAAACAGTAAGCCAAAACATATACAAAAGGAAACGTAGTTCGTCATATAGCAATAGTCCAAGAACAGTATGTATCACATTTTATGTTCTCAAAGCGTGTAAAGAAAAGCAATATAACTTTCATCCACAGGTCCCCAGAGACCAAGCTGCAGTCAAAAAGAAAATCACCAAGCCTAATTCAGCCCCGGCTCTCCCAACCTCTGCACAAAGGGAGGGAAAAGCCTGTGGCATCAGGGATCAATCCTCAGGAACACACCAGAGCTGGAACTATCAACAGACAATAGGTGTAGGATGAGGAGCAAAAAACTAAAGGAAAGAAAGGAAAATAAACAAAAAAAGAGAGGAGGCAAGGAAAAAAAAAGAGGGGGGGGGTAGAAAGGGGAGAACTGCAAACTGAACCATCTCAAGATCCAGCCCTCCCAGCAATCTCCAGCCCTCCACACATATACAGAGTAATCCCTTCTCCTCCAGAGAGCATGATTCCAAGAGAAGGTCCCAAACTCAAAGACCAGGAGCCGAGGTTCACATCCCAGACATTCCACCAGTTGCATCCCATCAGGAAGCGTTAGTGTCTGAATATCTTTCCCAATAAAACCAAACTCAGCCATTTCAACTCAGGAGGCAGCCAGCAGGCCCTCAATAGCACAGAGTTCCTCCATTTTCAATATCTACTCCTTCCTAGAAGGGACAGTTGTCTTCCTCCAATTTAAAGGAATCCACTCCCTAGCCGCCAAAATAAGATGAACCATGACCGACCGTTTAATAGATTTAAGTGGCAGTGGAAGCTGAAGTAATAGAAAAGAAGCTGGGGCAAAAGCGACCTCCAGGTTCGTGATTTCTCGAACTGCCTCACACACCATGCGCCAAAAAGGGACAAGCAAGGAGCATTCCCACCAAATGTGCAAGTATGTGCCTGTTTCAGCTTCGCAACACCAGCATTCCGATGAAACATGTGGAAACATCCGGGATACAGTCGAGGGACTCCCAATACCAGAAGGAGTGCATTTTATAAGAGGTCTCCTGAGCCTTTGTGTCCCTCGTCGCTTTGTGGGTCAGTATGAGCGTATTAGCCCATTGGTCAGGGCAGAAGTTATTATTAGTTGCCGTCTTCCACCTACTCTGGTAGAGTAGCTTTGGAAGACTGTAGTACTAGTAGGGCATATAAGGTAGAGATAGCATGTGAAAAGGCAAGGCCTAACGTACAGAATTTCTCACACAGTAAGCGCGAACTCCCCAGACTATAGCCGCTATTCAAGGACCTGAGGTAGGACTTTATCTAAGATTGAATATTTTAGGCAGTTACAGTTTAGGTGTAAAGTGCAGAACGTAGAGAAACCCAAACATGCAGAACCCAAACCCCAATACTTGCTAGTTGTGTATATCAGTCCTTATAATGACTAGGTTAAATACAAAAGTCGATAATAATTCAATAGCAGAGACAAGTCGATTTTGGGAGTGAAGAAATATAGAGATCTGAAACGTTTCATTGCTCCAATAAACGAGCACCATTTTTATTGTGATGGTGTAACCGGCTTTCCTTTAAAAAACAAATTTGCACAGTCTGTAGGCTGGCAGCCCAGAGTATCAGCTGGAACCTATCGTAAGCTATGCCACCAACGTGTGCATTATCAAATTTTATTACAAACAAGGAGGTTCAGTGGCAGGCTGGGTCAGTAAAGAATATGATATTGGAATGAAAACCACAACAGGGCTGAGTGCCGGACTCAGGAGTAGGTTTAAATAGTCACCTAAGCTCGGATCCATGTTGATGTTATCGTCATGCACCAAAACGTCAGTCTTTGATGATGCCATACTCCCTCACCATAGCGAGTACCATTTCTGTGACGCTTGTTTGAACCAGCATGAAAAGGTGCAACTGAAAAGTGTTTTACAACAAAACAGTTGAGGGGAGGGAGATGACTCATGAATGGGTCGAAACGTTGGCAAGACAGGAGGATGTCACAAAATGGCACTGTTGTATTGAGAATGATGCAAGGGCAGGTAAGCCTTACTATAAGTAATTTAGATTACAATTAAAATCGTTGTAGAAACCAGATAATTTTTCCAACTCGGCTACTAAAATTTGCAATTTTCTACAACTCCTAGTTTGGTGTGTAAAGTCACCGCTCTGTGCTGTAACTAATTGCTATGCACACAGAAGCCCACGTGGGACTAGATATGGCACTTGCTATATCACATCACTTTAATTCTTCATTTGACAATGTTTGTTCTCTCGTTTTTCATGAGCTCACTTTTCTCCCGCTGCTTCCTATCACATCTCACCTTTGTTAATTGAGGAGTCCTGCTTTTTATTCTAAGGCATTTAATGTTCGCTTGATGATAAATACACATGATGTCTGTCTCCGTGCTTTTCTTCCATCATTAAAATCCTCTCTAAATATTTCAAGATGGGGAGAAATTTACCAAATCACATAACGAATAGCAACTGTGACCCAAAAAAAGGCATTGAAGCATGTTTTACACAAATGTTGTCGAACAGCATAATTTAACATTATGGGAATTGGCTGCTATGATAACATTTTATTTTCTCATTATATTGCTCAATGGTCCCATGTGACATCAGGAGAGGCTGTTAGTGTAAATACAAAGCCTTCTGCTTAGCAACCAGTATAAAATAGACAATACACAGTGTTTTACAATGGGAATATCACCTGCATACCATACTTGGCCGTGTAGTTAGTGACATGCTTCATCCCATGTGGATAGTAATTTTTTTCCTGGTCAATGATTGATTCAAGTGAGCATTTGTGTATATTGTATTCAAGGTAGCAGTCTGACCCAAATCTACTTCTAGGTCAATACAACCTCTCCCCCTCCTACTAGATTTCTACAAATTTGAATAAAAAATTGAGTAAATAGATAATTAATCTGTACTCGTGCACACATCTTTTTTTTTTTTGTGAAATTATTTTGTATATTGTATAATAAGAATATTTAATGTGCACAAGTTTTATGGTTTTTTTTTCCATTTGCACGACTCAAACCAGGCGTGGCGTC